>JAULUF010000032.1:4887500-5272500 GCA_031834385.1 Semotilus atromaculatus | reverse complement strand
GAACCTTCACCAGCCAAAATTGCCTGGTTTTAATTTGGCGTTTGGTCTGTACACACAGGGCGTCTCTCAGCATGTGGTGGAGAAGCACGTTTGACAGCCGCTGTGGTTGGACTCGGGCTGTAAATATTTCATTTGTGTGTGAGATCAAGAATGGAAAAAGGCCTGAATGCCTCGCTGTGCTTCTGCCATATGTGAGGAAATCTGAGCATCTGATGAACCCCACACTGCTTTTCTCATTTAACCCTGGCACTCAGAACAACCCTCTGCAGTGTGTGTGCATGGATTCTCATATGTCTTACACATCAATACTCAAAACTTTTTTACTGTATTATTCAGCAGAGCATTTTGGTGTACTTGTTGTATGTTGTACTTCATTGATATATGAGCAAAGCTCATCTGTAAATGAACAGTCCAGTCAATGTCAGCATTAAGCTCTGAACACCTGATAAAAACTCAAAATTAAGGGAAAATGTAATATATATTTTTTGTTAGTAGCATATTGATCTAGTTTGTCCCGATTTTTGCATGCGCAGTCAGAGATGTTTCATTGAATATTCCCGACAGATTGGTGAAGTGAGCGTCCTGTTCTCTCTCTTGCTGAGCTGTTCATCTCTCCTTCTTCCTGATGTCAGAATGGGACTGGTATTGAAGCCTGACATGTTTATTTTGGTAAGGAAGAATTTAACCTCAAGTCTGCGCTGGTCGGGCGACCCCCATTATGGCCAATGCTGGCTTTGTACTTTCATTTTCTTTATGCACCCGCATTATAGACACTGACCATCAGTGCTCCATTACAAATAACTGCGTTTCATTGAGTTTTGATATAATTTAACATAAACTATAAGTAATATGTTGGTGTTTGATTTACTGAAAAGGGACCTTGACCCTGTTTGAGTGCTCCTACATGTCAATACTGGGTCAGCCAATGGTGTGTGTTCGGGGCAGGACTGTGTGTTTGTGCGGCTGGTGGGAGAGTGCTTAGGAAACCTGTTTGAAAACAGTCATTATTGTTTTCATGCTATTTGGTGTCACGTGTACCACAGACTTCACTTAAACCTGATTCACTGAGGTAACACGGGGTCTGCGTAATCTTTCCTAATCACTCAATTAATTAATTAAATATAAAATTTTAAATGAAGGTCATTCTTAAAAGCCACAGATACAAACTTTGATTAAGCCTTTTTAGCAGATGCTATCACCAAGATTACTATATAAAATTTGTATTGAAATATTTTAGATAACCAAATACCTTTTAACTAACCCCAGTTAAATAAATGATTAACTTCCGTCTTCAGAAAGTATCATATCAAAGCAAGTGCATTCATTTTAAAGATCTCATGCATTCTTTCCAGGCTTGATATAGTTTTTTTTTGGTAACACTTTACAATAATGTTCTTTAGTTAGTATTAACTAACATGAACTAACAATGAGCAATCCATTCGTTACAGTGTTTTTTTCATCTTTGTTAATGTTAGTTCATAAAAATGCAGCTGTTCATGGTTTGTTCATGTTAGTTCACAGTGCATTAAAGGTACAATATGCAATTTATTTCGCCGCTAGGGGTCGCTAATCTCTTACAATAACAAAGGCGTATGTTTATGACGCAGTGACGAGCTGAATGATGGGACTTGCTGTCAAGCTGATGGATCTAATAATGTTTATGAATGAGTGAAAACATTCATGTTTTTTAACATGACTGTGGTATAAAGCAGGTCCCGATTGCTAATAAGAGACAGATATCACACGCGAGTCCCGCGGATATAAAGGAATGAGGACATTTCATTCCGCAGAACTACCAGCAAGTGCTGGATTACTCACACAAGTCAGTTTATTAGACTAATTAAACTTGTGAGGGGACGCAGCGCTGTTCCACTTGGTCTAACGTTAACTGTTACACTATACTAAACAGCATTATGATGTTATTCTATGTGTTAGTTCGTTTGCTATATGAAACTAGCAGTAACGTTAAGCTAGATCAACATTAGAATAACATACTGATCATATTCTAACATTTCATCATGTTGAGCTATATAACATTGATTTGTTTTATGCACATTTGCTCACCTGTCAAATAAAGTATGTGCAAGAGCGGTGTCCCTGTCAAGTCGTGACTTGTGAAGCTCTGTCGAGTCCAAATCAGTCACGGACGTGGAGCTCTCGGCATCTCGAAAGATGTTGATCTTTGTTTTAGTCCTCTTTTTGTCTCAAAGTCTGCTTGCCATGGTCCATAATGTTTGACCAAAACAACAACAGCGTGAGCGTCCTGCTAGGCATAACACAGTTGTCCACATCTGTCGCCGTGGTTACTATGGCAGTACGAGCGGAAACCACAGACGGCGGAAACCGAGGGTAACGCGGATATGACCCATTGACTGGCGACTCCCAGCTCACCCCTGCTCACACGCCCCGTTTCCTTGGTCTCACGATTCAAAAATAGTTGGAAACATTTGGAATATTGTAAGTTATCAACTTAACAAAATATATAACACTGGCCTTGTGATTTGGGATATTTGAATGCAAAAATGTTACATATTGTACCTTTAACTAATGTTAACAAATACATCCTTTGATTTTATTAACATATTAGTGGATGTTGAAATTAATATTAACTAAGATTAATAAATGCTGAAGAAGTATTGTTCATTATTAGTTCATGTTAACGAAAGAACCTTATTGTAAAGTGTTACCATTATTATGTATAAAGCACGCATCAATGCCTCATTCTGCATGGCCATATTCTACATCCCCTAAACCTTCCCAATACCTAAACTTAACAACTACCTTATTAACTATTAATAAGCAGCAATCAGGAGTTAATTGAGTCAAAATTCGAAGTTAATAGTTAATTGTGAGAATTGGACCCTAATTTAAAGTGTAACCAGTTTTTTATTTATTTAGTTTAGTTTTTTTTGTTTGCTAGAGATAAAAACTGAAAAAAATAAAAACTGAAAAAAATAATACTTTTTTTTATCAAAGTGAACAAACACTTTTTAGGGCCACACTAGCCTCTTAAAATAGTAAAATTGCAAGGAAGATGGTTTGGCGGAACTGCGCATGTCTACGGGCATTCGGTGGGCGGGGCCAAATGTGTCTTTACTTAAACCGAGAATCAGCTGACACTTTCACCTCACTGTATCCAGAGCACGAGCAATGCTTCATGTGAACAGGGCGGAGCTGAAGGTCCTCACTGTACTCAAGGACATTTGCTCTCCAACAGCTGTGTCGTCTTTCAAAATACACAGCAACAAGTAGGCTATATGAGACTTCAGCCCCCCAAATAAAAAAAAAGGAGCTCTCCCCCACAAGGAGCTCTCCCAGAGTGCAGAGTTCACCGTCACCGGACCGAATCCTGCTTCATTCCCTGCTAATGAACATCACACATATGAAATCCGCAGCTCGAGATAAAGCCCATATGACGCAGCAGGGCTCTCCACGGCACTGATGCCATATTAAACCCGCCGCCCTCCACCCACACCATCAATCTGATGTGGAGATCGAAGATAGGAGGGCTCACATGACTCCACTCCAGACTGGAAGGCGAGGAGAAGTGTGGCATCTTCCAGCATCAGCACTGCCACAGCTGGCGCAGCTCATCCATGCGTTCTCCCGATAACCGCGCACAATAGGAGGAAATATCCACGCTTTTCCCTGGATTTGGATCAGAGTCCGCGGATGAGCAGCGATGGGGGAATGGACCATACTAGAGAGGCTCTTGGAGGCTGCTGTCCAGCAGCACTCCACTATGATCGGGAGGTAAGGGCTAATGTTAGTGTATCTGTCGGGTTGACGCCGAGATTTAGCGCTTTTCAAGCTTTGGATCATGTTTGGAGGAAAACATTACGTTTTTATACGTGCAAACGGGCGTAATCGCCTGTTTCGCTCTTAAAATACAGTATTAAATAAAATGAGAAACAAAAAAATATTTGCGTAATATGGAAAATATGAAGCAAGTGAATCCAATCGACTGGTTTCAGCACTGGACAGCTCCCTTTAGTTTCAATGACACTGAACCGGGCTTAAATCCACACCGTTTTTATTACGTTTTTTTTTGTTTTGTTTTTTTTTGCTTCGTTTAAAGCCATGTCTGAACGAATTGTGGTGCTTATTGCCAGGTGTGCACAAACAAGGCGTCACCGCTGATTTCTCTTATTAACATACCGTTGAAAATCAACATATGTAAAATATCCCCTTATTCAACGACAGTGAAATGTAGCAGAATGCATCATTCCGTGGTTGTGAACGCGCCTCGCTTTATACAGCTCTCTTAATAGTACCCACACTGATCAGTAGATAGATTAATTAATTCATAATAGATTGCTTTGTTTAAAGCCACATTTTTTAGGCTTTTTGCCAACTGTACATTCATTAATATAGGCTACAGTAAATGAAGGGAAACATATTTGCATAATGCATGCTATATGCAAATTATAAAGGAACATATGTGAACTGACACTAAAATAAAAAAGAGCACCCTTTACTTTAGTGAACCTGTTTATTTGTGCTGATTTTGTTGCTGATGTCATTTCAAGCCATGTTGGGGGGTGTGATGTTCTGTGCCTAAATTCACAAAAATACATGATCGTACCAAGTGACACCTGCATGATCCGCATGCAGCATATGATGCTACAGTGAAGGTTGAAGTGATGCTGACATAAAGCGCTGAGGTTTCAGCTCCCCACAGCTCAAGCGCTCATATATATTGACACATTTATGTTTCTGTGTGCTTCTTCTTTAGGATCCTACTAACTGTGGTGGTGATCTTCCGGATCCTAATCGTAGCTATAGTGGGAGAGACAGTGTATGATGACGAGCAAACCATGTTCGTATGTAACGCCTTACAGCCGGGCTGCAACCAGGCGTGTTACGACAAAGCGTTCCCTATATCGCACATCAGATATTGGGTCTTTCAGATCATAATGGTCTGCACGCCGAGTCTGTGCTTCATCACGTACTCGGTCCATCAGTCGGCCAAGCAAAAGGAGCGACGCTATTCCACCGCCACCGTCTTCCTCACGCTGGATAATAAGGAGCAGGATTCCCTGAAACGAGAGGAGGCTAAGAACCAAAAGATCAAGAACACCATCGTGAACGGAGTACTTCAGAACTCGGAGAACTCCACCAAAGACCCCGAGCCCGACTGCATGGAGGAGAAAGAGCTGACCAGCTCGGGCAAGAAACCGGGCAAGTCCAAAATGAGGCGTCAGGAGGGCATCTCGAGGTTTTACATCATTCAGGTGGTGTTCAGAAACGCTCTGGAAATCGGCTTCCTGGTGGGCCAGTATTTCTTGTACGGATTCAACGTGCCCGCCGTGTACGAGTGCGATCGGTACCCGTGCATCAAGGAGGTGGAGTGTTACGTGTCCAGGCCCACGGAGAAAACCGTGTTCCTCGTCTTCATGTTTGCGGTCAGTGGCTTTTGCGTGGTCCTCAATCTGGCCGAGCTCAATCACTTGGGCTGGAGGAAGATCAAAACGGCCGTGAGGGGCGTGCGGGCCCGCAGAAAGTCCATCTACGAGATCCGGAACAAGGATTTGCCCCGGATGAGTATGCCCAACTTCGGCCGCACTCAGTCCAGTGACTCCGCCTACGTTTAAGCGCGCGAACGAAAAACCCAAGCCTGCGCGCCGCGAGATCGAGAGCGTGGACGAGTGCCGTCGTCGCCACGTAAGGTTCATGAATTGCAAGAACACGGGGTAGGACTTTTTTGTTACTGTTTTAAAGACTTCCTTGACAACTGTGGACGACAAACACGTTTGTAAAGCAGTTCACTACTGTATAATGCAACTTTTTAGCAACGTTTGTACTCTGAGACGTACACAAAGAGCAAACACTGATAGCTGACTGCATATTGCCTCTCTATAAGCTGCGGTGACACTTTACATGGCACTGTCCGCGTTGCACACAATGCATGATTTATATGATTCATTACAATAAACTACGAGCAACAACTGATGTGACGTGAACACTGACATGTGAAGTGTGACCGAAGAAGCTGCTCTACTGTACTTGAAGGGAGTAAATACGTCTTGCACTAAAAAGTTAGCGTGACGCTGACATAATATCACATCGGGAGAGTCTTGACACACCATTCATATATCAAACGCTATGATTTCTTTCTTTTTGGTTGCCTGTACTGCACCATTGACCTTAACGTAGACCTTAATGTGATTAACTCCATTGCAGATTTGCTGTTGTGTGTGTGTGTGTGTGTGTGAGCAGGTGTGAATCTGCTGCAAACGCTTAACGTCTGTGATCTCCTTAATTTTAACACCAAAGCGCCCTCTGCTTTCATTGGTGACGTGTTTTTTCGCGCTTAAGTGTAATCAAGTGCCATACTTGTATATAAATATATGCATATATACATATAAAATCTATTCTGAAGAATATAACCATATCCATAAAGCAGATTTATTGCTTGAATTATGCTTACTGCGTCCAGACTTGCTTTAGCTGTATTCGTTGTAAATGAACTGAAAATAGAGTAATGCATTCTTCCTTCTCTATCGTTTGGGAAACGGCCGGATGGAAATAAAGCGCCGGTCTGTTCCTACACAGGACACTTGCTAACAAACGAAAGACTCCTCAGCAATGTTCTCTGCTCTGGTTCTGGTTTTTCATCGAACAGTTCCAGCAATATTTGGACTGATGTGTTTTTGGGATTGCCGTAGCATTGGAAAGCCCACGCCTGCTGAACCTCTTCCACCCTCCATGACAATGCAAGCGTGTTTGAGCAAGCGTGTGCTTTCATTGGGAACTGCTTCAAGGCCTTGTTCAGAAACAAAATCCGGTGCAATACTTTAAGATGTCATTTTCTTTCTCCAGTTTCCATTTGAATGATTCCTTATGATTATGCCACCATATTATATTTATGACAAGCAAATGCGTGCACAGAGAGGAGACGCTCTCTGCATTTCTGAGCTTGAAGGGAAAGCATTGCATGTTTTAAGAACTTATATTCAAAAGAATCTGGACAATTTGAGCTCGGGGATGAAATCTATGCAGCGTTTGCTGGAGTATTGATACGCACCGATGCCTCCCGACGCTCGAGAACTGACACGAGGGAATGTTACACGTCTGGAAGGTCACTGAGGACAATGGACAGTTCGGGACGGACTTGGCTCTCGGGAGGACGGCCATTTCGGTGTTGTACGGTGCAATCTTCCCTTTTCTCTCAGTTATCCCTCTCTCCTCTTGGATAAGCATTCCAGGACTCCTCTGAGATTTGTACAACTTTGTGGAGAAATGAAAGACCAGAGCAATCTAAAACGGACTGTACTGGACCTGAAAGAGCAAAGCTTTAATAAAACATGAACTGGTATCTTTCTTGCCTTATATGTACCGCAGTCTCCCTCCCTCCCCATCTCTCATTCTCCCCGTGCATTTTCTGCAAGAGCCGACGTTGTGTTTTTACAGCTCCTCCTAAATGACAAAATGATTGGGTTATGTATGAATGTAATTCTGCATGCTGTGATGTGTCCTACATCATGAGGCTCGGTCGACCGACAGACAGAAGGACACTTGAGATGCGCTGCGCACGCTGAGATATCTCCACTGCTGCTGCCTTTTGCTCAGTTCAAACCAACAAACAATGTCTTGTTCATTTATCAGGCCTGAGATGACTAAAAAACCTTAGCATGGGATGCCATTACTTCAGGTACACAAACCAAGAGAAATCCAGCAGTTTGTAAGGGTGTTATTTGGATTCTTTGTTTTTTAGGAGCCGTCGTCTGAAGGATTCTCCACCTGAAAGCCAGCGACGGTATGAGCGTGTAATGTCACATATAAAGTCTCATTGTAATTTTATCTTGATCGATTTGCATATTGATAAAAAGGGCCTTGCATGTAGTGAACGCTGAAAACGCCAGGCTGTTCCGTTCTAAGCCTCCAGTCCTTGTGGTTTTGAGGATGTGTAAAACTGAATGAAATGAAGATGGATGATATACTGTGAATTAAATCCACTTCTTTACAAAGATGGTGATATAAATGATGGGCCTGATCTTTTGTTTTCTTGCCGCACACACACACACGCGCGCACACACACACACACACACACACACACACACACACACACACACACTGAAGCCGCCCCTCTGAGATTTCACTGAACTGCAGTGTCCTGGAAGGGCTGCGCAGAAACTCTGCAATGCACAACTGCTCTCACCTGCACATCTCTGAACACGGCCATGGGAGATCTCTTCCATGTGTGTGTGTGTGTGTGTGTGTGTGTGTGTGTTTGGATACAGAAGAGTAGCACAACTGTCAAAAAATGATCTTATCTAACGACTGTTAAATGGGGCGATGGGTCCATATATCAGAGGTGTATAATAGTGTTTGTCATTCAAGTATTGTGTAATTCATTTGATGTTGATAGATTTCCAAAGTAAGCACAAAGAGCTATCAATAAAAATAAATTAATCATTAAAAATACATGACCGTCATTTGTTAATTAATGAAAAACATTTGTCTGTTTTTGTGATTATCATTGGGACAAGTACAATTTTAAAAGATCTTGAAATCATGACTAGGTTTTTTACTAGCATTTTTTTTTCCTGCAAATCAGAAACATAAACCTCTCAGTTGTCTGCATTTCTCTGTTTATTATGAGAGATTATGAATTCATTTTGCATGTATAAATCAAACTGCAGTTATTGTACATTATAACATGAACATGTAATCAAATATTACAATGTACTTTTGTTTATGTTCCTTCTTAAATGTTGTTGTTATTATTTAAACTGTTCAACTTTTCCTCCCACACTTAAAAATAAAGCTTATTTATTGGCAACAATGGTTCAATGAAGAACCTTTAATATTTATGGAACCTTTAAAATGGACAAAAGATTCTGTACAGCAGAAAAAGGTTAGGGTTAGAATATTCAAATATTCTTCACACTATCTATAAAAATAAAGGTTCCGAAATGGGGTTTTCATAGTGATGCCATCAGAAGAACCATTTTTGGTTCCCCAAAGAACCGTTCTAAAAAGAACCACTTTTTCTTAGTGTGAAGAACACTTTCAAAATCTAAAGAACCTTTTTCTGCTATAAAGAACCATTTGTGCAATAAAAGGTTCCGTGGATTTTAAAGGTTCTTCATGGAACTGTTAATGCAAATAAACAACTTTTATTTTTAAGAGTTAAATAGTTCTTTTTAAGACCTGTTCACTGAAAGGATCTTTAAGGGACCGAAAGTGGTTCTTCTGAGGCGTGCCTGTGAACAAAACCCTTTTGCTCAAATGGTTCTGTAGATTTTTAAAATATTCTTTGCACTAAGAAAAAAATAATTAACTATTCACTCGAAAGTTCTTTTGGAAATCAAAAATGGTGTTCTTCTGTGGCATTGCCCCGAACTGGAACCACTGGCATCACTGGAACCTTTTTTTTTGTAAGAGTGCATTTACTGGTTTTAATGAAAAAAGGTTTTGTAAAAATTCCTGACAATGACCGACACATAGTATGATAGCACTATAATCCAAATAAGCCAAAGGCCACAAAATATATACAACACAACGTTGTTTAGTTGATGTTTTATCCTTGTCAGGACACGATGAAAACACATTTTCATTATGAATCAGTCCTGGATCACAGCTTCACGGATTAACCTGGCCACATGTGACTCTAGTGCGATGAAAGCAATTATTATGAGAGCTTACACACACACACACACACACACACACACACACATACACACACACACAGTGAAAAGTGTAGGTTATTTATAGATTGGCAGCAGATCTATTGATTGTTGTGGTTCTTTATTGCTAAAGCAGAGCGGTATCTTCATCTGAGGAATTAAGTCCCATAATGCACATAATGACTGCTAAAAGATGCACACTAATGCTGTAATTAACACGTAATACTGAGAATTAAGCTGATTCATATTAGAGTTTCTTATTAAAGACTGCTGAATTGACAAATCAATCATTTCCTTTTATGTTATATGTAATTCTCTCTCTCTCTCTCTCTCTCTCTCTCTCCCTCTCTCTCTCTCTCTCCCTCTCTCTCTCTCTTTCTCTCCCTCTCTCTTTCTCTCCCTCTCTCTCTCTCTCTCTCCCTTCCCCCTTTCTCTCCCTCTCCCTCTCTCTTTCTATTATCCCTGCTGACAGGTGCCCTCGTAGCCAGACAAATTGTTCCTGATAAATGTATACGTTACGCACCATTTGCCAGCCAATAAAATTCACTGGATGACCAACCCTAATCACTAAAAAAGCTGTTCTCTGTCTAACAAGATTAGAGCCGGCCAAACAGACTGAGCATGTGGAAAAAAGAAAGTGCTAATGGCAAATGGAAAAGAAAATGGCTAAAGATGTAAAGAAATAAGAATTATAAGAGTTTATGTTGTGCCGGATCTGAGAGAAGACGCCATTTTTTCATCTTTATGGTTGGTTATGAGTGGCATTTGTGATAAAAATCTGTTTTCATGTGGATTAGAGGCTGGTTGGTTCATTTATGGGTCAAGGTCAAGGTCAACTTTATTATCCCACAAGGAGAAATTCATGTGGTCATACATTATGCGCCCTTGTCACAACATATTCTCTAAAAACATAAAAGACAACACATAAACAAAAAAGAAATGACAATACTGCAGAAATCACAATCACAAAATCTATACCGGCAGGATTTCTCACAGCGAAGAGCAAACACACTATGATTTAATAAATAGACCTACTACTGTTATTGTGTCACGGTCCACGGATGTAGTTTTAAGAGTTGTTTTTAGTTGTTTAGCGGCCGTTCAGCGTTCATATACCCATCGAGAACAGCTTCATCTCGAGCCACTGGCTGTTGTGTAGATAGTGTTTAAAAATGTTGGGTATATCAAATAAGTCTTATTAATCTATTACTTGTTCCAAAGCAAATCAATTTGGGTAAAGGCAACGTTAAGTTTCATAGCCTAAATTCTTTTATTTAACTTAAACCCTGTAGGCTAATAACTAGAGCGCTGATTTTGCACTTTTGACTGAATTGTTTGCTTGAGTGTATTTCCTATTGTAAAAATGTATACCTTTATAATGGCTTTTATTGTTCATTTAAATATTATTGTTCAATAAATAATAGTTTATATTAAATAAATAATATTCCATATTTGGTATTGAGAAAGGATCCGTTAGTCATGGAGTTCGACTTCAGTGAAAGTTTCATTATTACACTGTTAGATGGGAGCAAAGACTGTCTTTATGAGTGAGACAGTAGCAGAGACTTTTATATTGAAAGTGACTGAAACAAGGTTGTAAACAAGGACATTATTTTTTACTTTAAACAACACCTTATAAGACGCGACGGACAAATGTAAATATTAACGATACTAAGACAAAGATATCGCTTTCCTCAGCAGATATTCATGATTCACTGGACGAAAGAATAGACTAAATGCTTTATCAGATGAAGGTAATACCAGAGGTGTATAAAGTACTCAAAATTGTTACTCAAGTGGAATTACAAGTACTGAGGGAATATTTTACTCAATTACAAGTAAAAGTATCTGGCCAGAATCGTACTTGAGTAAAAGTAAAAAAAAGTAGCACATTAAAATTGTACTTGAGTATTAAAGAAGTAAAAGTAACAGCAAGAATGAAAACTAGAGATTCCCGTTTAAGCTTTTAATCACTTAAACCATAAAGTGAATGAACCACATACAAGGTTTTATCCTGCTTTAGAACTGTATTTAGTTATCAAACTGTAAGGCTACTATCTAATGCCAGTACGCAACATGCTACTCAAAAGTTGCAAAACCTTGCATTTAAGTTAAAGGATTAGTTCACTTTTAAAAAAACTTTTGCTGATAATTTACTCACCCCCATGTCATCCAAGATGTCCATGTCTTTCTTTCTTCAGTCAAAAAGAAATGAAGGTTTTTGATGAAAACATTCCAGGATTTTTCTCCATATAATGGACTTCAACAGGACCCAAACGGTTCAAGGTCCAAATGACAGTTTGTCAATGAAAAGGTCACGCTTCTGTCCTGACGAAAATGTTCTTTTAGCCTTTTTAATGTATAAAACACCCAGGATACGCACACGAAATGGGCATTTAAACGATAAACTGACACAAAGACATTTGAATATGTGTATATGGTCCTCCTTCCTCACATTCGTAAACACTGACTCGGTACTTCCGCCGACGCGTGACCTTTTCAACGTAATTGCGTATTACGTGACATCGCAAACTTTTTTATTTATTTGTGAAATGCCGATGGTTTGTCTAGATAAGACCCTTATTCATCGTCTGGTGTCGTTTAAAGCCCTTTGAAGCTGCACTGAAACTGTCATTTGGACCTTGAACCGTTTGAATCTCATTGGCAGAATAAATAACATTTAAATTAAACTGGGCATCAGCGCAATTCAATTGGTTTGGTAATAGCAAGGGAAAATAGAATGAAGTGATCTCCAAAAAAGAAGTACTTTTTGACTGTAAATTAAATTGTAAGGAGTAAAAAGTACTTTTTTTTCTTAAAAAATTTAATTAAGTAAAAGTATTGATTTTTAATTGTACTCAAGTAAAGTAAAAATCCCCCAAAATAATACTTAAGTACAGCAATCAAGTAAAATTACTCAAGTACTTTACAGTAACGGAGGCTTGGGCTCAACTGTTAAACTGTCAACTTGAAATGTTAATCCGTGGCGGAAAGAAATAGTTCCACACAAAAGAGTGGTTATAAAGACACTTGTTATTTCCTAATTATTTACACACTCGTGCCATCGAACTATCGCATAAAAGCAAAAGGCTATGCAACACGATCTCATAAAAGTGGTGTTTTTTTGCGTGCACCGTAAACCCCTTGGGTAGGATTATGGGTGTGGAGTGTGTGCGTATTATACGCCATAAAGTGCGTATCATATGCACGCGAAAACTGCGCACCATACACGCAAAAACTATTTTTAGCGTATAAATGGCTCGAGAAATTAAATTCGTGGTATAGATAGCAGTTTCTTGAGACCAGACTGCAATATCACTCTCATAGTTGTGTGATATGGCTCTATATCAGCGTGCTGTGATTAGTCTTGCTGATATCTCAGAGTTATGAGATCAGTTGATATTTCACTGGTTTTGTCCGTCCTTCTGTTAGACTCTCACACATGAATTATGTTGAATATCTGTCAGCTGTTAAATTTAACTACACAATTAGATAATATCAGTTTAGCTCAACCAATTATTAAGCAATGCTTCATGTTGTTCAGTCTGTGTGTAAAAAGAGCATTAGCAATTAAAGAAAAAACATGAAAACATGAAGAAACCATGATCAGGTCAAAGTGTCTGAATAATTTTTGGTCCCAAATTTATATACATTTTACTGGTAGTCACTGTATGAAGAATTTTTGGGTATGATATGTCACACTTGCTATCCTCACTTACACAAATTAACTATAGTGTCTGAATAATTTTTGGTTTGACTGTATATCAAATGCCTGCCTTAAAGGGCCAACAATAAAAATTCTGAGATCATTTCAATCGGAGAAGACATACTTTAAGGATTCACACTTCTAAAACGTATACTCCACTAATCTTTAATAGAGTCTGGATCGAGGTCCTCATATCAGAATTACATAAAGGAGCCGATATTTCTTCATAAATTCATCTTGACCTCTGTCACTGCTTCACAAAGGCTGTGGTGTTTTGATGCACTGAGCTCTGTGCGTCTCAACTGGCTGCAAGCTGGTCTCTCTCTCTCTCTCTCTCTCTCTCTCTCTCTCTCTCTCTCTCTCTCTCTCCCTCTCCCCCCCTCTCTCTCTCCCTCTCTCTCTCTCTCTCCCTCTCTCTCTCTCCCTCTCCCCCTCTCTCTCTCTCCCTCTCTCTCTCTCTCTCCCTCTCCCCCTCTCTCTCTCTCCCTCTCTCTCTCTCTCTCCCTCTCTCTCTCTCTCCCCCGCTCTCTCTCTCCCTCTCTCTCTCTCTCTCCCTCTCTCTCTCTCTCTCTCTCTCTCTCTCTCCCTCTCTCTCTCTCTCTCCCTCTCTCTCTCTCTCCCCCGCTCTCTCTCTCCCTCTCTCTCTCTCTCTCCCTCTCTCTCTCTCTCTCCCTCTCTCTCTCTCTCTCCCTCTCTCTCTCTCTCTCTCCCTCTCTCGGTCACATGACAGTGAGGAACATCTGCAGCGGAGCGGGGATGTCCTCTGCAGCGCTGCAGGGGTGTGTGAGGAGACGCTAGGTGTGACTCCATGCATCAGTGAAGGGTGTGTTTGTGTGTAAAATGTGCTGCTATTGAATGTGCACCATCTTTTATTAAGATCCTGAAAACTGCAAATTGAAAATGCACAGCAACCATTTGATGTTGCTCTTAAAATTGATTCACTTATGAATTCACTTATATTGATTCAAAATAAATTATGGGTTTTGGCTTTAATACAACAATGTTGCATATTTTTCGTTTCCTGACAAAACATTAGTAGCAATTTTACCCCTGGATTCACAGACAAGGCTGTGTGCATGTTTAAAATGCATGTTTGAGCTGATTTAACTGAAAGCAACTTGCAATGACAAATCTTAAAATATGTCAGAGTCATTGTTTTGTCTCAACACTGTAAAAAATAATAATAATTGCTTGCATTAAATTTTGAAGTACAAACTTGGGTGTTTAATTAATTTCAAATTAAATTACATTAAGCTGACTTGAATCACAAACAATGAGTTGAATCTTATATTTCGATAAGTCGATATAAAAACATATGTTGTCATAACTTATGGATCATACACATTTTTACAGTGAAGATGCACACCAGTAATGTTTTTTTCTAAGGCACGTTTATAAAAGCTATACTTAGATGTCCTAATTAAACTAAGGTATAATCCTGGCTTAATCTAAGCCCTGTCTTTGAACCCAGGCCTAAGGGTTTAAGGGTGGGTTAAGGTTAATATAAAGTGGGATCACGTGACCTAACATGGAAAAATACGGTAACACTTTACACTTAACTACCTTAGTTAACATGAACTAAGAATGAACAATATTTCTAAAGAATTTATTCATATTAGTTAATATTAATTTCTAAATGTACTCATACATTATTAAAATCAAAGGTTGTATTTGTTAACATTAGTTAATGCACTGTGAACAATGAACATCTTTATTAACTTACATTAACAAAGATTAATAAATACTGTAACAAATGTATTGCTCATTGTTATGTTGTTTTGATTGATACTGTGAAGCAGCTTTGATACAATCTGTATTGTGAAAAGCGCTATATAAATATATTTGACTTGACTTGACTTGACTTGACTCATTGTTAGTTCATGTTAGTTAATACATGAACTAATGTTAACTAATGAACCTTATTGTAAAGTGTTACCAAAAATAGGCCTACCTCTAAAGCATTTATTTATCATAGGTAATGTTAATTTGATCATTTACTAATGCGTTTTTAAAATCGAATGTATCTTTCAATGGAGCGTTGACAATTCAAGACATGATCATAGCAGGATCAATTGTTTCCTCAGATGAACACTAATTGGTGTCCAGTTTGGCACGGCAGTTTATGGCGCTGAACACAGTTCCCTCCTCTGGTATTGGATTGTGTTTTATGGTGTGATTCATTTCCCATCAGGCCTTCCTCCTCCCCGGCACTTCAGGCTACAATTTATTCAGGCCGCACCAGCGGGCGGAGCGATCAATCTCCCGCATCAGCACAAGAGTTCAGATCCACGGTAAAACAACACGATAACCCTCTGAACGCCTTCCACACACTCCCTTCTTTTTACACATATATCCTTTTATATGATTATGTACATGCCTGGATTTCCCCCGAGGACGCCGCACACATCTGTGCCACAACTGCTGTGAATATAAATGATCACTCACTTTTGTCATTTTCATTGCTTCCCTTTTGAAAAATTATGATTATCTTGTTGCAAATGTTAAAAAGGTACAAACCTTACTTTGAAATGGAATACATGAATATAAATGAAAGATTCAGAGTATTTTTCTATGACCACACTTGAAGACAGCCACAGGAATCATGTTTCCTTCCTGTATGTCTCTATAAAGCAGGAAACATTGACCCAACTACACTTGTCCACATGATACGCTTTTACATTATTAAACAAACGGACTATAACTTGAGTTTTATGACATTGGTAGACATGTTCGAAAGAGCCAAGTATGAAACAGACCGTGAAATCACGGATGAAACATTTATGACTCTAAATTCACTTATTACACTGTAACAATGACAACTGAAAAATAAAGTGTAACCAAAGCTCCTTTTCACATAGTAAAATAATTTGGTAACACTTCACAATAAGGTTGATTAGTTAACATTAACTAACTACCTTAGTTAAATAAGAATGAACAATACTTTTTTTTTGCATTTATTCATTTTAGTTCATATTAATTTCAACATTAACTAATACGTTATTTAAATCAAAGGTTTTATTTGTTAACATTAATGCACTGTAGGAATAGCTGTATTTTTATTAACTAACATTCACAAAGATTAATAAATACTGTAACAAATGTATTGCTCATTGTAATTCATGTTAGTTTAACTAATGTTAACCAATTAACCTTATTGTAAAGTGTTAACAAAGTATTTTACTATGTAAAAAGGAGCTTTGGTTACACTTTATTTTCAAGGTGTCATTGTTACAATGTAATTTCATAAGTCAATATTTCATATACACATTTATTTATTTGGTAAGCATATATAGTAAGCAGGATAAAATCAATCAGTCTGGTTTATTTTGCAATAATGATGGCTCACTGTACTTCCTGCCTTATATTTTCTACATTAAAATGACATTGTGATGAAATGAGAGAGCAGGAGTAGTTAGTAAAAGTAATATTTGACCAGAAAATGTGCTTAAAAGTCATGAAACTTATAAATCAATCATGTAATGTCTTCATTTAGGGACTTTTCTAAGCAAATATTCCTACAGTGATTTATTTGATCGTTATTTAATTGATGGGACACTTTGTTCTTGACAGTTTTTTTGTGAGATACTAAAACATACTTCTAAGTTGCCTCTTGCTTCACTTTCATTCTTTCATGTCCTAACCATAAAAAATTATGCTTTTAGAGGCCTGATCACTTCCCCATAATGCAGCATGTCAGTGTCTGTATTTCCTTGACTCATCCCTTCTGTGAAGCTGCTGAGTCATGCGCTCGTCTCGCCGCGCGCTCACATAAACTCCAGCTCAGGCTGACAGTCCCAAAAAACACCGATTACTGAACGTACATCTCACCAGCTCACAGTCAGCACTGATGCTATTCACAGCTCAACATTGTGCTGTTCTGCCTTTATACACTTATACGCATATCTCTGGTGGACAGACCACTTCATTTCCTGACAGACATTTTCTGAGTCAAATCTGAATGCATCAGCATTAAAAACTGAAAGCGTCAGGAAATATTTGTTGTTAAATGAATAAAGTATATTTCAACAATGCATAATTGAGGACCGGTTATGTTTGACGTCAAACGCTGTACATCTTGATGTGGAGTGGCTGAATTTAATTCAGATTTGACACGCACAATGATATTGTACAGTCAAGTTGTGTGGACTTTTATTTATTTTTAATATTGAAAATAAATAGGCTAGCTTGGACATTCTTCAAAACATCTCAGTATTTGTGTTCTAGTAATACAGAGTTTGGAAAGACAAGGCAAATAACGACGGAATTTGTGAACTGTTCATTAAACATTTAGAAATGGATTGGTTCGAAGCCAGTACCAATTGGTGTAGAATTTAATTTGATAATAATTTCACTCAATAATTCAAATCATTCAAATTCAAATAATTTCAAATAATTACAAAGAAATGGCAAGGAACACACTGCAATATATGTATTTTTACAGTTTTTTGTCACAAATTCGCATCAAACCCCATCCATTCAGACTGCAGGCGAGATAGCGTGTGTATTTGCACATTCAATACATACCTAGGAACCTTTTGCACGCACTGGTTTCTCGTAGGACCGTTCGGAGTGGGAACTACATCCTGTTCAAGGAAGCTAACATTTTGGTTAGCAAAATGCGCATATCGAGGCCGCAAATGTGGAGAAATTGCCCAAAATCAGATAAGTTGTGCTAAGATAAAAAATATGTACCAGCTTATTGATTGCTTCTATAGCTATGTTATTCAAATAGACTAAGATTAATTTGTCAATTAAAGTTTAGAAGTTCTAACAACTTTGTGACATGAATAAAATCTACATACCTGAGATGGTAAAATGTGTTTTATTAATTTTACCATTTTGTAAAAAAAATTTACCATAAATGCCTATTGTAGCTAATTTTCATTATACCTACATTTATATCTATTCTATATGCTATAGAAAAATGTACAATCTCAACTTAATTTAGCATAAGTTTAGAGGCAGAAACACACATAATAAATTTTTTTGTATAATTGTAAATAAATTCAGGCATCATTCTGCATCTGTGACTAATGGATCACAGCAGTACAAATACTGTCCAGAAATGTGATATACAGATACACAGAAAAGTAAATCTAGTATCAAAAATGTCACTGTGAAACTGCAGTGACCATTTAGCATTTACAAGAACACATTGTACATGCAAGGAAAATATGAAATCATATTCAAAAACAGTATTTGGATGTTGGGAGAGATCCTGAGTATTTCAGCGAGCAACTGGCCAGATTTTGTTTTACATGTGGAATTTGATGTTGTTTTTTCCAAGAAATGTATTAATATAATGCTTTATAGTAGAATTTATAGCAGAATATAGCAGAACGTCTCGGTTACGTATGTAACCCTTGTTCCCCGAAGGAGGAATTCCCCTTGATTTGTCATTACAAGTGCACAGCCATGTGAGTGGTGTTATTAAGAGTGAACACGGTCAATCTATCTGTTACCAATGATCGCGCACGCGAACTCCACAATCGACTACTGTGGACTTCGACCGAAAACAGGAAATACATACAGGTATGTGAGCTGGCTGAATTAACATCATTTTTAATAATATCTTTCACATCAACTGCAGTCAGATTGACCGTGTTCACTCTTAATAACACCACTCACATGGCTGTGCACTTGTAATGACATATCAAGGATGTTAAGAGGCTAAAAGCAGTTTTAAAACTTGCCCCATTGAAGTCAACAGGGTGCACATTTTAAAAAGATGATTACACGGTGTAGGCAACGCCGATTTTTGTCGTTGTTCTCTGTACTGACATCACTCCAAATGTACAAAAAAATTAGCTCAATGTTAAAATTAACCGGAGTTCTCCTTTAACAGAACAAGCCAATGCACATTGGCGTGCGAGATAGTATCTAGTACTCCTCCCCGCAGCGCGGGTATAAATATGGAAGTGGATTCCCGCACCATTTGTTTTGGTGGTGAAGGGACATACGTCTCCGTTTCCTCCTTTAGGGAACGACGGTTACATACGTAAACAAGACGTTCCCTTTCCGAACATGATTGGGATCCCAAGTAACACGCCACTATTGCTGCCCCCTTCCAGTGCCTATAGGGAAAGCCTCCTGATCGTGGTTCATGGAAAAGGGGACGCGGCGGAAGCCACATTTTGTCCCAACATATGGGACACAGATTACACCAATGCATACGAGTATTAGGCCCTGCGTCATACACTCCGCCACATCCGACAGCCGAGGGGATGTGGAGGAACTCAACAGGGTTTGGCTAATGGGGGAACTCACCTGGAGCAAAGATAGCGCGCGTATCCGGTCCATAGGAGGGGAATGGCTCAGCAAGCCGACACTTCGAACAGGCCTTACTGTGTAGACTGGCTATAAGAAGAGAGCACACGGGAAGCTACCGGCTCGACACGAAGGCTATAAAACCTAGCAAACGTGTTTGGTGTCGCCCAGCCCACAGCTCTACATATATCGGTAACATTTTATAATAACTGCACGCTGTTAATCATTAGTTAAGCATGAGTAAACAGTTAATTAATTATTTATAAAGCATTAATAGACATTATAATAAGCAGTTTATAAATACAGCTATAAATGCTTTTTTCTTGATTTATAAGCATATCTATAATGTGTTTAAGACAAATGAGCCTTTAAATCTCCTTTATAAATGCTTTACAAGGCATGAACTTTAGTCCTCACTTTAGATGAGCTCACACAAATAGTTAACTGACCACTACTAAATGCTTTATAACTACCCGCATTTACTCCATTTACTTACACTTTCTAAGTGATCTTATGAACCACTGACAACTCTTAAATAACTGGTTTATAAATAATGCAATACTTCATTTAGAAATGATAAATTGATCATTAATAAAGTATGAAAATACAATTCAGGCACGATTCGTCGACCGAAAATGCGTGCAGGTCCCCTACCCTCTTGATGGAGGCCAAAGCAAACAGGAGAACTGTTTTCATGGACAGGATTTTTAACTCGGCTGCCTGCAATGGCACCAGAGACAAGTCCCAAGAGCGTATAGAGTGAACCTGACAATCTGGCCGTGCTTTCCCAAGGATATTCCGTCAACTGCATTGTGATATGTAGAAATAGAGGCAACATACAATTTGAGGGTGGAGACAGCATTCGCTCCAACCCTTCTTGCAGAAAGGAAAGCACAGTACCGATCGAACATCTCGGGGGTCTTCTCGGTGAGAGGAACACCACTCAATGAACAGGTTCCACTTCAGAGTGTAAGCGTGCCTCGCAGACCGTGCTCTCGCAGAACCAATGGTGTCTACGACTGCTTGAGGTAGATCACCTAGAACCTCTGCGTCTCGTCCAGGGAGTTTGGACGTTTCCAGAGGTCTGGACACCATATGACATTTCGTCGAAATCTTACGGACATGGCATCCTTTAGCATCAATATAACACGCACTGTTATGGGTAGGTTTAGGTCTGGGGTAGGGTTAGGGTTATGACGCCTTAGGATCTGCGTCTCATATTGACGCTAAAGGATGCCATGTGCGCAAGATTTCAACGAAATGTCACAAGCGTCACATGTATGACGCCTTGGGATGAGAACGGGCTGGGGATTGAGACTCACACTGAGGGTTGAGGCTTCACACTGGGACAGGCAGGGCTCGTTGTTGCATAGTGGGTACTCGTTCCCCAAAGTGTCATCATCAACGCAGTTGGAGTTCCCTCGAAAGGGAACGTCTCAGGTTAAGACTGTAACCCCTGTTCCCTGAGAAGGGAATGAGACATTGCGTCCCTTCGCCACACCTTCCCCTGCCTGGGAGCGACTTGCTTTATCGCAGAAGCTAACTCTGTTGTGTGCCAGCGTCCCTCTTCCGTGTACATGTTACATCATGATGCAGCACCAATCAGGATTGGATTAGTTTCATTCATACTTCAGATGCGTTACGCTAAGGGCGTTCCCCAATGTGTCATCATCGACGCAGTGCCTCTTTCCCTTCTCAGGGAACAGGGGAACAGCGTATTCATAGCTTAATGGGACCGTTAGCAAAATGTTCTGAGAACATATTTTTTGTTAGCTGGGATTCAAAGGTTTAATAACTTAGGGTCACGAGTCTGTTTAAATCACTAACCCGATATAAACGATAATAATAGTGATACTTCACTCAGCAAACAGCACTAATAAGAAAATAATTGGTGCTATCATCAGCTTAGAATATATTGATGTAATCAAAACACAGCTGTGTTTAGGCTCCATATTTATTGTAGCTAAATAGACTGCACACCAAGCCTCAGATAGACGTCATTCTGAGGATACGCAGTGATGCAGAGATGTGAATTTCTGCCATCCACATGTGTTTGGTCTGCAGCACAGGCTCCTGTAGAGATGTGCTCATCTGGGCCCTCAGCGGGAGTCTGGCAGCCATCTCTACTGCAGAAGAGAACTGAGAGGAGGAGAGGAAACACACCAATCACCACATCACATGCAGGAAGAAGGGCAGAGAAAAAGAGCTGAAGAGTTGAGCTTATACAACTGGATGTTGAGGAGAGATAAATTACTTGCCATTGAGACCAAAATATAGATATCATGAGAAAATATCTTCCCTCCTCACAAAATTGCACTGGTTGATAGTTGCCGCTCGTATCAAATTCAATTAACTGACATTTGCCTACAGAACAACCACTGGCTCTGCCTTTCACCTAAACTCATTACTTCAGACTTACGTGCCATCCAGAAACTAGCGCTCTGCGAGTGAACTAGGGGTGTCGAAATTAATCGTTTCTACGATGCATCGCGATGCAGACGGGGACGATTCGGTATCGGTTCAGTAATAGACCATAACCGATTATAATGTTCTGACGCTTTTCTGATGTCATTTGTCGCGTATGTGCTTTGTCGCAGTAGCATACAATGGCAGAGGAAGTCGAGACGCGAGTGCGAGTAATTAAAAATGCTCCAACTACTTTTAAAGCCTACATCTGGGCACATTTGTCTTTTATGAACAAACCAAGCACGACTTGGAGAAGACACACGCTGTGTGCGCTCATGTCACGCACAAATAGAATATGCAGGAGGTAATACCACAAACTTGATAAACCATGTTAGCCGTTTTCACCCGAGCTGTTACGTTAACGCTGGCAGAGTCTGACCACACAGTTAGAGTAAGCAGATAAGATCCAACTCCGAATCCACAGCCAAAAACAAATCATCCACCCGCCCCAATAATTTTCTCTGATTTAAGTATCTGCACCCGATGGTCAAATGACAATTATTCTGTGTTGTTACGCGTAATTTTAAATAAATGATCGTCACCTTCAACAGCGGACTCGCCGACGGCATCTCTAGGGTAACATTATACACTGATGAATGAGCGCTGCTTTTAAATGAACATTTCTTTAAGAAAATGAAATTCTGTCAAATCAATTTTGTTTTATTGCCATAAACAGACTTTAGTCCCATGAAACTTAAACTGGAATGTCACTGTTTCTGTCACTGCGACTTCCCGAACAGGCGAACACGCGCGCACATAACTTTTGAAGTAAAATTGAAAATTGAGGATGCGGTGCATCGTAATGCATCGAGATATCGAATTGAACTGAATCGATGACATGATAATCGTAATCGAACCGAACCGTGAGACCAGTGTAGGTTCACACCCCTAGAGTGAACGTCGTCTTGTGGTGCCATGTCAAAGAGGCACAAAATAAATTTCACGGACCTTCACCTTGAGACTGTTCCCTGCTTGGTGGAATGACAAAATAAAAAAAGGACATGTACTGCGTTAGATTAAACTGGCAAGGGTCATAGCACTGCATATTGTTGTCCTATTGCTAGTTTAACTGCTTCTATTGTTCTCATTTGTAAGTCGCTTTAGATAAAAGCATCTGCTAAATGAATAAATGCAAATGTAATGTAAATGTAAGATATTTTGAGAAATGTCTCAATAAAATGGAAGTCAATGGACAACAAAACCATTTGGTTACCAACATTCTTCAAAATATCATTGACAGAATTTTAATTTTTGGTGAACTTTAAGGGTGAACTATTTTCACTTGAACCAGTCATTGACCCCTTAGCAACCATTCAGAACACCTTAGCAACCACATAGTAATACCCTGATAACTTTTGCACAAACTGACAAAGTGAAACATCCGTGTCATTTATTTAAAGTCAATTTTTATATTGCTCTAATCAAAAAGCATGGTTTCTGGTTTAAACCTGTTTTGTTTGTCTAAAAGAAAATACCAGGTTTTAAAAAGACATAAAAATAAACATCAAAGTATTTCCAAGTTGTCTATCTAGAGTAAGTAAACTAAATTAAACATTGACCAACACAATATGTTTTTAGTTTTATCTTAATGTAAATTTCTACTTACATATTAGAGCTAATTTTGCTAGATTGATTAGGTATGGTCTTTAGAATAAATAATCTTTTCACTTTTCATTGTATGAATGTTTTTATCTTTAGGAAAATATCTATTGGTGACACTTTACAGTAAGGTCCCATTATGCACACTTTGTGACACAACAAAATGGCGCAGCACAGCGGCTGAGACGCACACGGGACCTCTGATTGTTCGGTCAGTGTTTGTTAGTATACTTTTTTTGTTGTTGTTGTTAATTACGGTCCCTCAGCGTCAAGTCTTGTTTTTTTGAATGTCTCGAATGTAAACGTCTGCGATTGGATGCAAACAATGGAAGGTAACATGGCTTACTTGGATAATTTTTCTGGCGATCGCTCTACTCTCTCTGCGCCTGTCAAATGCCGATTCAGGATAACCTACGGCAGACATTAACTACTTCAGCTGGGCCTAACAACACAGCTGCAGTGGACACCTCCAACAGACTTGCCTTTGCAATACCTACATCCAACTAAACAGCGACTTGTCAGGACAAAGAAAATGCGTGGCTCGAGAGGAGGAATTAAATGCCGTGTTCGTGCAAGAGGATCTAAACCGCCACTACCAACTATAGTCCTCTCTAATGTGAGATCGCTAAGGACCAAATTAGATGAATTTGCCTCTACGCAATACCGGTATGAATACAGAGATAGTTGTCTTTTATGTTTCAGTGAGACTTGGTTAAACCGTACAGTGAATGATGACAGTCTTTCCCTTCCTGGCTTTGGTACACCGTTAAGACTTGATAGAGAACAACAAGCTACGGGGAAATCGATCGGTGGAGGACTATGCATGTACATTAACACCAAGTGGTGTAGACACCATATCATTAAACACATCATCAATTCCCCATATATAAAGACCCATATATTTACCACGAGAGTTTGGGCAACTATTTGTATGTCTAGTGTATATTCCCCCTAACGCAAACTACAAAGTGGCTGCAGATAGGATATATCACCGTATACAAGAACTTGAGGCAGCTCCCAAACTTATTCTGGGTGACTTTAATGGCTGCTCCTTGTCATCTGCAATACCCCACTATCAGCAATATGTGAAGTGCGCCATCAAAAACAATTGATCAATGTTATGGCAACATAAAAAATCCCTACAAAGCAGTCAACAAACCAGCAATAGGTGGGTCAGATCATAATACTGTCTTTTTACTTCCCTCTTACCCACAAAAACTGAAAAGAGAAAAAACTAAAACCACATCAGTGCGTGTGTGGGACGATGACAGAGTGACAGGTCTACAGGGCTGCTTTGACTGCACGGAGTGGAGCGTTTTTGACTGTGTAGATCTCAACGACCATACGGATGTTGTCACGTCATATTAGGGCTGTCACTTTACGAAAATCGATTGCACGATCGATCGGATCGACCAACACAAGTTTCGAAAAAGAAAATAGGGAATGGATTTTAACGGCCTTCTCTCGGAGCGCGTCACGATACGCCTGCAGCGAACGCACTTCACACAGCGACTGCAGGCTCTGACAAACACACATAACAGCAAATTATACTTCTGCTAATGTGTCTCTTACAAAAATGTGAATTTTGCCGGTATTCAGATAGTCTCATGCATACAGATACAGATTCGGGCAACGGGCTACAATCGCCAACGTAGGCGAAATTTGTTTGACATTTCTAATGGTAAACACAGCCATGTTGAATCCTGCTGTAATGTTTTTCACTGATGTTAAGGCAGTCCACTCTGCTTATTGTTTTTCGAGAATGTTGCACTGAGAATGTTGTTTGTCATTGTGCACAAAACTTCACGCCAATAAATCATGAGAAATACTGCTGACTTGTCCACGTCTCAAGCATTCGTCCTAATGCCTGTTAGTTGTCTGTAAATTTGCCTATATTTGGCGTTGAAAATGGAAACGTTTTTAGACATGGAAAATCGATTTTACAATCGATTCAATGAACACATTTGTCTCAAAATTCGAACAGGTTTTTTTTACAAAAGTGACAGCCCTATGTCATATATAAACTATTGTGTGGATAATGTGATCCCGACAAAACGTGTGAAACAGTTTCAACTGAAATTAACAAAATTATAGGTATGGAGGGAAGCTGATTCAGAAGGAAATATAGACGAAAATCAAACACGGCAATATAAAGACAAAATTGAACAACAACTTGAGGAAAATAACTTGCGTATGGCGTGGAGGGGTATTAAAACTATCATAGGTCAAAATCACCACTCTAACAACCCGGTACACACAGTCGAGCAAGCAAATGCCCGAGATGGGAGAGTGACGTGCCAGCCAATCAGCCTCGATGGAAGAGCAAGTGCATCAATCAGGGTAAGCTGTGAGGAAGTGGGGCGGATCTTCTCCCATATAAATACACGGAAAGCTGCCGGCCCTGACAGACTGGAAGGCACCATCCTAAAGAGCTGCAAAGAACAACTGAGCCGGTGTTCAGGAGACTGTTTCAGAAATCACTTGACACACACTAAGGCTATGATTACACATGGCCGGCTATTTTCATAAACGGACATTTCACCCTCTCCTTTTTCAAAAATAACATCGTGCACACCTGTCATTTTTCAGAAAAGTGTTCGTTTACACGAACCCGTGTATATATGCCATCAAGAGCATGCCAGATCTGTAGGTGGCAGTGTAACGAGAAGCTCAAGCCCACGTTAGCCAATCAGAATCCAGAAAATAGCAACAACAGCTCCTCGACATAATTGAGTAGCTGTATTTGCAAATGCAAACAGACGAAAAGGGTTTGCATCAACATAAATGCGACTGCTACTCTGAATGCATCCATGATCACCAAAGCCAAATGAAAATGTAAACATAGATCGCACTTTTGACGCAGGTGCAAGTTCTGTCACATTTGTGACGTTGGCTGCCTAACAAAAAAAAGGTTTTCTCAGTTTACATGCAAACGAGCAAACTAAGTTTTCCAAAATCTCCACTCTGGCCGGAGTTTTCAGAAAGAATCGTTTTCAGAGGCGAATTCTCCATTTGCGTGTAAATGAAGGGCACAGACGAAAGCGAAATGTCTCCGTTTTTCAAAATAACCACGATGTACGTGTAAACGGGGCCTAAGTCCCAAAGATATGGAAAACAGCGGAAATTGTACCACTTCCTAGGAAACCCAAACCAGTTGGACTGAACGATTTTAGACCAGTGGCACTTACTTCTGTTGCTATGAAGTGATTTGAGCGGATCATTTTAATTCAAAATACCAAAATATCAAAATACAAACCCAAGCTCACATGGACACATTGCAGTTTGCTTATAGAGAGGGGTGTGGAAGATGCTGTCTCAATCCTCCTCAATTTAATTTACAAACACCTTGAAACAACTGCCTCTCATGTACACATCCTGTTTGCAGACTTCTCTTCAGCTTTCAATACCATCCAGTCACACATGTTGATAGAGAAGCTGACAAACATGGCTGTAAACTTTACTCTTGTAAAGTGGATTCAGGACTTTTACAGACAACAGTATGTGAGGGCGGGTCGCCGTCAGTCAAGAACCATCATGACAAACACGGAAGTGCCACAAGAACGTGTTTTATCACCCTTGTCATTTATTTTATATACTAATGATTGTACCAGCCACCATTCCAACTATTCACTGATTAAGTTTGCAGATGAGACTGTGGAGGAGTATAAGTATCTGGAGACTATTATTGATTACAAACTCACCTGGTCTGCCAACACATACTCGAAAGCACAGCAACTGCGTAGTTTTAATGCAGACACCACAACTCTGACATTGTTTTATTTAACTTTCATTCAGAGTGTGGTGACTTTCACTATTCAGTGCTGGGGTTCTGGTCTTTCTGTCCAGAACAGGAACATGCTGGACAAGGTGACTAAAATGGCCAGGAAAATTTTTGGATCCGATGTTAAAAGCATCTCCAACCTCACAGATCATTACCCTCAATCTGGCTCTGAGGAGACTGGATGATCCACTTTGCTCAGAATCTGGCCGTAGATTTCGAATGCCCCTAACAAAAACCAAACGTGCCATTACATAATTTGTGGCGAGGAGCATTCAGTTACTAAACATAGACATTTTATAATGTGTACTATTGATTATTTATTAATTATTTATTCATTCATCTTAGCTATTGGACTAATGATTGCATGTCACCACCATTGCTGCGTTATTGTTGTTTATGTTGTTAGATGTTTGGTGTAGTTTTTATTATAATTTTTTTTATTGTTAGTTACTGTTACTGTTATTTTCATGTTATCACTGTTAAGCTGCTTTGATACAATCTGTATTGTAAAAAAAAAGCACTATATAAATAAATGTGACTTATCTGTGCTGATGTTCAATGTGACTCCCATGAGTGCAAAACAAATTCCCACTCAGCTCAATAAAGGTTTCAGTTTACATTTAGTTAATGTATAACTAACATTAATAAACAGTGAGCAATAGCTACATTTGTTACAGTACTTATTTATCTTTGTTAACATTAGTTCATAAATCTAAAACTGTTTATTGTTAGTTCAAGTCAGCTCAGGTCTGTTTAAATGCAGATACAACTTTTGATTTTAATAATCAATTGGTAAATGCTGAAATTAACATAAACTAATAAATTTGGCTGTAACAAATAAGTTTTTTTTTGTTGTTGATCCAAAAGCATATACATATATAAACACCACATTGTCTGAGTTATATTTCATCTCTTTGCAGGTGCTCTCTTGGGGTTTTAAATGTTGAATGTTCTTCACTCTGTGACAACAGTAAAATGCTGCTGTAACTGAAAACCGCCGGTTCTCTCATCTTAGTTCTGCTCCTCTTCGACGCAGGGTTTTCCTCGTCACTGGATTTCCTTGAACCAGCTGCTGCTCTTTGTTGGCCAGGATCCGTATTTTAATGGTTTGAAGAATCATGCTCCATTTATTCTATCCCAATTATTACTGAAGCTTTAGTGAGTAGAGTGAATGATGGAGCTTTGTTTAAGCCGCAGCACTGCTGACACACACAAACACACACACACACACACACACACACACACACACACACACACACACACACACTTCTATCCCTGGTTTACCTGCAGATTGGCTGCTCAAATCAATAGAGATTATGAGGCCTGGCTCTTCCATTCATCATGAGGGTGATTGGGATCACAAACAACAACATGTGGAGGGTTGCGCACACACACACACACACACACACACGTCACACAACCTTAGTACAAGTACAAGGGTACTTTTATATAATTACACTGCTCATTAAGTGTAACCAGATATACTTTTTTAACAGTCATGAAATACGTTTTTTTTTATCAAAAGTATACTTACTTAGACAATATGAAATTTTGGATAAAGTGAGAGTGTCAGTGTTTTATAACTGGGGTTTCTCTCATCAGCGAGCGGGGAGCTGGAAATGAAACCAGAGTGAGTAGCATTGAGCATCCGCTCCAGTAACACACAGTACAACACGCAAAGCTTTGGCTTCTTTTGGAACTTGCCAATATCACACTCGCAATGATGTAGCACACTGTGAACATCAAATTTGCTGAGATTCAGAATGACAACACTCTTGCTTGTTTGATATTGCTTTAATAACAAAATGTTTTAAATTGAATATATTAATTTTTAGCTACACTGCAAAAAAGGTGACATATTATACTTTTTTTCACAAGATGTAATATAAATCTATGGTGTCCCCAGAATCTGTCTGTAAAATTTCATCTCAAAATATCCCCAGAGCATTTATTATAGGTTCTCAAATTTGCCCCTTTTTGGGTGTGAGCAAAAACAGGCAGTTTTTGAGTGTGTCCCTTTAAATGTAAATGAGCTTCTGCTCCGCCTCGTCAGAAGAGGGCCGATCCTTTACACGAGCTTCAGATACAATAACAAAACGTGAATAATCTCATCCAAAATCTCAGAAATATCCAGTAGCGAGTGCAGCCGGAGAGACTCAGGAAGAGGTTCAACTTTTAGATGCACCTGGACGGTTATGAATACATGTATTTAGTTGTTGTGGAGTTAACTTACATTGATTCATCTCATTCATCCCTGAGGTCTTTTTTAAGACAGCTGTGACGTTTTGGTCAAATAGTGCGTAACAGTATTACCTGTTACTGTGAGATCATACTCACCACTAGGGGGGCTCATGAGCGTTAGTACCTCTGGTATTTAAAAGAATGGGAGTATAGAAGAAGTCAGTTGTTTGGAAGAGGGAAGCAATTGCTGCGTTCCAAACCGCATACTTCCCTACTATATAGTATGGGAAAAAGAGTAGGCGAGCAAAAAAGTATGTATGAATCCAAAAGAGTAGGCGAGAATTACCTGGGTGACGTACTAATTATCGCGAGATTCGGATTTAAGTGCGTTCCAATATGCCTACTTTCCTACTATATAGTAGGCGAAAACAGTACGTGAAGGAAGCAGTACGTTCCAAACGTCAGTATTCATAAAAGAGTAGGCGAGAAGTTCCCGGATGGCTTACTGCTTCCGGCCCGATTTTTGAGTGCTGTCCGATGGATACTGTGGATACTCATCTATCCCAGGAGGCCAAGCGAGAGCATACGTCATTATCAAACATCACGGAGATCAGCGACGCGGGGGTTTTCAAATGTGAGTAAACACGGTTCCTTGTGTTTAAATTGTATGTGTTAAACTACTATAGAGTAAACGTTTTAACTGTTGAAGGTGTAAAGGAGTTAGACAGTATAGTATAGTTGTGATTTTGCCGTAAAAACATGTTTTATTATGTATAGCTAGCTAACAGGGGAGCTCCAGTAAGCACAAGTAATGTTACGTCTCTAAAGTGGATTTACAGAACCATATACATCTTAAACACGCTTATTTAAAATGTCTATTTACATCTGAAAGGAAAATATTGTAAGTATTGCAGATGAGCACATCACAACATGAAAAGACATCTGAGTGATGTATGTGTGCTATTATGTAGGATAATTCACTGTTGTCAACACTGTTGACATTAGACAAATGTGCTGTAAACAAATCTATAAAGTAACTAAACATGTTTTTATTCAGACTGGTGTGAGCACTGAGGATGAGGAGCCCAGAGCTGAATCCTGGAAACGGTGCCATGGAAGAGACGCTCCATCACTCCATCTGCCCTTACGAGTCCCTCCATCACTCCATCTGCCCTTACGAGTCCCTCCATCACTCCATCTGCCCTTATGAGTCCCTCCATCACTCCATCTGCCCTTATGAGTCCCTCCATCACTCCATCTGCCCTTATGAGTCCCTCCATCACTCCATCTGCCCTTACGAGTCCCTCCATCACTCCATCTGCCCTTACGAGTCCCTCCATCACTCCATCTGCCCTTATGAGTCCCTCCATCACTCCATCTGCCCTTACGAGTCCCTCCATCACTCCACCTGCCCTTATGAGTCCCTCCATCACTCCATCTGCCCTTATGAGTCCCTCCATCACTCCATCTGCCCTTACGAGTCCCTCCATCACTCCATCTGCCCTTACGAGTCCCTCCATCACTCCACCTGCCCTTATGAGTCCCTCCATCACTCCATCTGCCCTTATGAGTCCCTCCATCACTCCATCTGCCCTTACGAGTCCCTCCATCACTCCACCTGCCCTTATGAGTCCCTCCATCACTCCATCTGCCCTTATGAGTCCCTCCATCACTCCATCTGCCCTTATGAGTCCCTCCATCACTCCATCTGCCCTTATGAGTCCCTCCATCACTCCATCTGCCCTTATGAGTCCCTCCATCACTCCATCTGCCCTTATGAGTCCCTCCATCACTCCATCTGCCCTTATGAGTCCCTCCATCACTCCATCTGCCCTTATGAGTCCCTCCATCACTCCATCTGCCCTTATGAGTCCCTCCATCACTCCATCTGCCCTTATGAGTCCCTCCATCACTCCATCTGCCCTTATGAGTCCCTCCATCACTCCATCTGCCCTTATGAGTCCCTCCATCACTCCATCTGCCCTTATGAGTCCCTCCATCACTCCATCTGCCCTTATGAGTCCCTCCATCACTCCACCTGCCCTTATGAGTCCCTCCATCACTCCATCTGCCCTTACGAGTCCCTCCATCACTCCATCTGCCCTTATGAGTCCCTCCATCACTCCATCTGCCCTTATGAGTCCCTCCATCACTCCACCTGCCCTTATGAGTCCCTCCATCACTCCACCTGCCCTTATGAGTCCCTCCATCACTCCACCTGCCCTTATTGCCTCAGATTGTGAAGCACAGCAACAAGCTCCGGCACGAAGGCACGGTCACCTCTGGTGAAGTCATCAGAATAAAGCTGCAGAATGGGAACCGCTGTGTTGAGCAGAACATGAAATCCAGGGGAGGAGTTGGATCCAGATCCAACTCCTCCCACCTACATATACCTAAACCTACCAATCTCCACCCCCTGAACCCCAAACCCACCCCTAAACCCACCCATCTCCACCCCCTGAACCCCAAACCCACCCCTAAACCCACCCATCTCCACCCCCTGATCCCCAAACCCACCCCTAAACCCACCCATCTCCACCCCTCATATCTGGATCCAACTCCGCCCCCTGGATCTCATGTACTGCATTGAGGTGCTACTGGTAGGATGTGCGGTTCAGCGCCTGTAAATACATGCTTGTAGTTTGAATAAAGCTTTGTTTCATGTGTTGTTGACTTGTATATGCTTTTGTTTATTGTGATGGTTACTTTTATTTGTTCTCTTACTCATTTATTCATGTTTCTTATTGTTGTCAGTATATAAAATATAATTATTTAATTAATGTATGCATTAATTAATTGCTTGACTGACAATTGAGATGTTCACGTGTATTCATGCATAACTATGTCATATGACAAAACAAATTACATTTAGCTTGTTTTATTAAATTATATAATTTTTAGTATATAAAAAAGTAATATAATTAAGTATTGGTCAGCATTTAATATTATTATTTTGTTTAAGTTTTGGGGTGGGCTAACAATGCAATTCATTCTGAGGTAATATTAATTTTTAAGTAGCGATACTTACATTTTTCGTGTATAAAATCAACAGTTTTCTCCAAAGGAGAGATCTTCGAGCAGCGGCCCGCTTCCTTGTGCAGACATTACAAACACAGAGGAAAACTGTTCTAGGTTGTGCTGTCGAGTTACTGGTGTTATGAAGTGTAAGTGCACCTGTCACTCATATAATTTAAACTTATAAACTTATTACATACAAGATCATGGAAAGATACCACATAGTTGTATCTAACAATGAACAATCATAATGACAACAGAAAACATAAAGATCATTGGTTTGTGTACATCATAATATGATATTTATACACAGGAAAAAAACAATAACAAGGCTAAATATCTTGAAATAGTTCTTCATAATACATACAAAAATTGTTTTGTTGTTATAAGTCTGAGGGATGAAACGAGGGGTAAATTCATCAAGAAAAAGAGGAAATCTTAAAGGAGAAACTTTTGGGGTATAAAATAAAGAAATTAACAACATATTCGAGAGATGACGATTTTGGGGTTTCTTAATAAAAAAATATATCGTTATAAGGATAAAACTGTGGGTCACATTAGTAGGGTTTAAAATATAACAACTTAAATCAACCCTAAATGTATGCTAACCCTTCACAAAATAAATGGGCAGCTGTTGCTTCAACAATACCACAAAATGAGCAAGTTTCATCAATATCAAGATTACAGATAGATGAATTAAACGTGTCATTCATATCTTTTAAGTTGTTGCGCTTGTGATAACGCGTCGTAGGTCACATGATAACGTCAACATGGCGATGATATCCGGATCGCATTCATACTCAATGAGATTTGGCTATTAAGTACCTACTCTTTTAGCGCTCGTTAAGTAAGTACTTATTGAAATTATGTACCTACTCATTGAGTATGCGGTTTGGAACGCAGCCATCGTTTTATCAAGGGGGTAATCCATCGACCGGAAGTTGAAGCCTCGCGGGAGCCGCCATCTTGTAGCAGAACTTCACTTGCGTTAGCATTCCCATTGACTCCCATTCATTTTCGTGTCACTTTGACAGCGAATAACTTTACATCTGAGGCGTTTAAAGACTCCATTTGTCCATTATTTATTTCTAAAGAAACACGACAATGTATAATGGGCTCCATTACCTTCTATGTTACATTATGGCCCCGTAGAAACAGTTTTTGTAAAAATAGGCTAACGATTGCGTCATAACCACTCGACGCTCTGTCGCACAGTAGAGAAATTACCGTACAGACAGGAGGAGAAGCTCACAGGCAATCAATGCATTAACTTAATATGGCGTACTGGCGTTACATTTTAAAATAAATACTATACAAATTACTTACTCCTGCTCACTCACGCCAAAGAACTCTTTGCTCAAGCTCGCCGTCTCTGCAAGATCAACGTTGGCAGTTTTCACACACAGCTACTAGAATATGTACATCTGTCAGACAGGGTGCTCACGTCATCAAGCTTAGTTTGAGTCGGTTTGAGTCTGCGCGTCAGGAACGGAAGTGCTAAAAAATCGCTAAAAATGGGCTTCAACTGTCTCAACTGAGTTCCAATGAGATGGCTCTGTCCACTTCTTATACTGTCAATGGGTTTTATTCAAGCACCTCCTGCAACATTCATTGGAGTCCTGATTGAGAAACATTGTTTCCAGTTCAATCATGTAGGTTTTGTTCCTCCTAATGTTGTGTAATTGTTTTTCATTTTGATTTATATAATATACTATAGATATATTTTTCTTTTTTTTGTAGATGGACTCTTTATACGTTATTTATATTTTGATGGTTGAGTCCATATGAATTGCTAAGGCGCACCTGAAATGGACATCAAGTGGTTTCTAAACCAATGGATTGATATCACTGCATTACCATGTGGATTATCAAATATCCTATGTACAAGACTGTGACTTTGTGGGCTATCTAGTTTTTTTTATGGATTTCCTTGGACTACTGGAAGAGCACTTGAAGGTTGTTTTTTTGCTTTGGACTTCATCCTGAAAATAGACTATTTCAATTTTCGTTGTAGTGATTCCATTAATTACTCAAAGAATCATTCAATTACAAGATTTCATTTGTACTTTTCTTTTCTATTGATTAAGTCTTTCTTTATAGACCATCTGTGTGGATATTGCTTTCATTTGTTGAACTGGTTTCATTTCAATTTATTTTCATATAAATGCATTGTTTTATTTTTTTGTTTGTTTGTTTGTTTGTTTCCTAAATGGATATAAATGTATAAAAAGTTCATTTCTGTCTTTATTGTTTGTGGCTTTACAACTGGGTAACATATTAAGATTTTGCAACAATACGTTTTAGTTGGTGGGCCCCTCCTATTATTCAGATATATATGGCTGCATGCCACTAAAGTGGACAGTGGTTATAAGTGTTCAGTGCTCGTCTGTACGACAGAACCGTTTACATGCTTTGCTCAAACTTTTGCCATTGCGTTAGAACTGGTCACTGTTGTCGGTTGTGAAACTAAATGTCAGCTGGTGTGTGTAAACGTGCAGATTAAGGGCCGGTAATATTAAAGTTCCTCTTCCTACGTCAGAAGGGGAGCGAAATCTGATCGGTTTATTTTTTGACATGCTTGCAGAGAAACGCTTAACAAAACAAAGTTACTGGGTTTCACTTTTTATGTTTTCTGGGTTAGTAGATGGTTTTACAGCACTTATAATTATAGCACCTGAATATAGCACTTAAACAAGGAAAAACTCAGATTTTCATGATATGTCCCCTTTAATGTAAAAGATTACCACTTTTTAGTGTATTTTCATGCCAAAATGCTGTTGGTATGTTTCCCAACAGTGAAACCGTTGCTGGTAAGTCATATTTTTTGCATTTGGGATCAAACATGCTTGATGTTGTTTAGTTAGTTAGTGGGGGTTCTTGGTTAAATGAGAACAGACGTGCATCAAGATATTCAGCAAGGGATTCCCTAGAGTGCAGAGACAAGAGGTGATTATGCATTTTTAATTATATAGTTTGGCTGTTAATCAGTTTGGTGCTCCAGCAGTACAGCAGGGAGATTCTGGCAGCGTGCTGGAGGTGGAGGGCAAACGCAGGCCTGAGGGATCTCGACGACACTGGCAACCTTCCAGCGGCTCAGTTCACTCAAATTCACTGCGTCTCATGTTCACAGAGCGTTCTCTGTGCCTCTGAGTGTAGTTATAGTAGTGTGTATGCATGAGTGGATCTAAAAAACTCTAGTGTACTTAGAAGAGGGTCCAGCTTTAACGAAACTTTATGGCTTTTCCTTGTTTTACAAGCACAATTCATTCCTAAAATCCTGCTCATTAAAATGCTCATAAAATTCTTATTACAAGTGATAAAAAAATCCTAAAATGAGTACTTTAACATTAGCTTAAAAGGAAATAATTAATGCTTTTCTGACCCATAAGAACACAAGATTTAGATCTGAAAAAAAATCTTGTCCAGATAATCAAAGCACTATGACAGGATTAGGGTTAAGGTTAGGAACATCAGGATTAGTGTTAAAATGAGATGTATTTATCCAACGTCCTCATAATCCGGTCTGAATCATCACATTTCATTCAAACAGCAACTCAAAAGTCAATCATTCTTTTTCATTTCTGTGCAACACACCACTCATAACACATGTCAGATTAATAATTTTCTACAGAAGAGATCTGTAACATATATGTGCATCAAAAGATGTGTCAAATACTATTATACTAATATATCCAACTTTATATTAAGAGATGGGTGATAATATATAATCATATTTTGTGACGATTTAAACAATCAAGCAGTTGAGTTGCTATATAGGAGCTTGGCATATATATGACTTTGCGTGAGTGCACTGTATATTTGCAGGTAATACAGTATCTAACTCCAACCATGTGTTTCTGACTAACTATGAATATGGTTTGAGCGATAAGATCACAAAACGTTTTTGGCCTATTTTGCACCTCTATTTAGCAACCCAGACCTATTGAAAATATCTGACTCTGTCTACATTTCTGCAAAACCTGAAATATATTGCAGATACAATTTGATGAAATTTCCAGTAGTGATATTGTTTTGTCTCATTTGCAGATGCGGGTTTATAAATGGCTAGAAAGCTGTAAATAATGTTTCGTTATTTTCAGTAGGCTATACATTTTTTTTTTTTTTTGGTATTAATAATTAAGCTCAGTCTAAAATGTGAATAAGAATGTTGTTCAAAGCTTTAAGTGAGTACATAATTTGTCACAGTCCATGTGTGTCCTGAATTTCACTATGGCCTCTGTTGGCTGCCAGTGCACTGACCTGAGCAGAGATGTGACATGAGAGGATTTCCAAAGGGGTTTCAGGTGGACTGTCCCTGCAATTAATGTCCTGTTAGTCTTTATGGATGAAAAGCATATGTTAAACGACTTTGTCCCCTGAAAATTTGCTCCAAGCCTTTGGTGTTTTTCACACATCCTGCATCTGTGAGGCTTGAGCAGTGTTTATATATTTCGGCACTCATATTAATGCTGTGAATCCCAGAAGCAGATTCAATGTAACTCAATGGAAAACATGTTGAAAATGCAATGTTAATCTAGACTGTAATTTTTTTTGGGGGGGGGGGAATTGTAAACTTTATTATTTATGTATTAAATAATAAGTATTCATAATACTTTATTTATTATTGGAGTTTGTTTTACAACATAATACTAATTCAGTCTATCTATTTCAAATTAATTAAATGTGTTTCTTTGCAAGATTCTCTCAAAGTTATGAACAAACGTTCTTTCAGTAACGTTAATAGAATGTTTTGGTAACGTTTTAGATAACGGCCCACAAAGGTACTGTGTAGTTAAAACGAATTTACAGTGTAACTTTCGGTAATTATAGTGTACCTATAAAGTACTTGCGTGTAAGTATAAGGGAACAAAATGTAAAGTTTTGGGAATTAAGGGGTAACAGTCAGGATTATTAACAAATCAATACTGTAAGTATTTAAAACTAAGGGGTACTTATTCTACTATTATGATACAACAATCTTACATTTGGGAGCAATTTAGCGACAACGTGTACCTTATTGTAATAATAGTGTACCAATACATATAGACTTTTTTTTTTTTAATTACAGGGTACATAACTGAGCATTTATACAATACTTTTTTTATAGCAAAAGTGCAGATGTTTTAGTTTGGCCACATATGTTTCAAGGCAGGTAAAACAAAACAAACAAAAAAATTAATAAATACTGGGGAAATATGCTCTTGTTCTATTTAGTAACTGTAAATTTAGGCTGTAAATTAAAGTGGTGCTTGTTACCTTCTTGTTCCATGTAGTTACAAGGTAAGTGTGTCCTTACACACTAGCATGTTCTAAAAGATTGTCATCCACATTGAAACATCAGCAAATTCTAAAAACATCTTACATCAGATGCACAAAAAATAATCAAAAAGAGACCAGACTTCAGAGTTCTCACGCTATTCTTCAGGTATTTAAAGTTCTGTTCAGTTCATCATTGGTTATCGTCAGTGTTTATGCTTATGTTTGATACTTCTCCTTCATTTGGATTTAATAAAGACTTTACTTGGTATTCATCTTCTTCGTCGTAGGCTTTTATACAGCCATCCCGTGACAGAATATTGGACCAGCAAAAGTTAAGTTATGGACTCAACAGCATTGCGTCTCTTTCTCCTCCCTGAAAACCGGAATTTGCGGGGTATTTGAGCTGGATGTTCCAGAACAGCGGCCTCTCCATCATGGCCTGCGTGCTCGAGGAAGCCACCATGTTTTTCTGGGAACCAGAGTCGACTACCATCTGAGCTCCGGAGCCTATGCACGCGTGGATCTGTGCCTTTTAGATCTATGGACAATGGATCCAGTTCCCACCCAAGTCCTCACCCTTGAATCTTCTTCTTCTTCACTGGTACCGTCCGACTATTTGGATGTTCCGGTCTCGTCCGGAAATCTCCCTCCTCCGATGTTCCCACCTCCTTTCCTAATCCCATCTCCTCCGCTGGTAAGGACCAGTTCCCTGGATCCATCAGCCACGATGGTGTCGTTCAGCTCCTCGGCTCTTCAGCTCCACCTTGAGCTTTCTAATCCCCAGCTCAGCATGAGGTTGAGGTCCGTCCCTTTGCATTCCCTTGGCTCCACTGTAGCCCATCAGCCCTAGGACACCTCAACCGTCTCAACCTCTGTCAATCATTGCTCAGCCTCCGCCACGGACTTCCGGGTCTCCGGCTGCGCCTCAACCCTCCACCCCTTTGGCTCCACCAGGCTTCTCCTTCCCTCTGGCTTCCCTGTTGTCCTCACACTCTCCGTAGCCTCCTCCTCTGCTTCAGACCCGTGAGCCAGCAGCTCCACCTTTGGCTTCCGGGCCATGAATATTGCCCTGGGTCATCTGCCTCTTTGCTCCTCTGGATACTCCACTCAACCTAGTTCTGCCTCTGTCAGTCAGTTCCTGGGTTCCCCAAAAGCTCCACCCACCGTCGGCTCCACCATGGTCTCTGTCTCCACCGATTCCTCCTGGTTCCTGTCCGTCACCAGCTCAGCCCCCCCTCCAAAGGTCGCCCACTCCCTCTACAGCTGGATTGTGAGTTATGGCGCAAGAACGTGTCAAATCTTTTGTTTTTTTCAAGTTTAAAGGCAGATTTTTGCTAAGTGAAAGTTGTAGAAACCAGAGCGTTAATTGTGGTTTTAAACTACTTTATTGTCAGAACATATCATGACAAACACTTGCCAAACAGGTTAACATTTCACAAATCTGAGGTAGAACATTTGTCATTTTTCCTTAACAAAATAAATATCTTAATAGAAAAAAAAATCTTAGTTTCTGCATGTGCTAATTTTTATTTGGTAAAATGTAATATTTGGACTGTTTGAGTTTTATTAAAATTAACCATGGGTCATCCAGCATCATGCATTTAGATCATGATAACCACAGATAAAAGGGGCATAGCCTACAGCACCTCACTATCATGGCAAAATGGCAAGAACTTTATGGTTTCTATGGTATTTGTTTCAAAAACAGTAGCCTAAATACATTATTAAATAATATAATTATATTCCATTAGTCCTTTAATACATTGTCTACATTAATAATATAATACAATTCAATATGTATATCCCACATTTCATAGTGCAGTTAGTATTAGTAACTTAGGCTAACGACGATAACGTAGCCTACAGTAAATCCGTGGTAAATTATGGGAATTTGTAGATGGAAAAGCCTTCTGACTGTATCGTTCCACAGTGTTTCTCCTGTTCGTCAGTGCCGTTTCATCTGCCTTTAAACTGGTTTAAATCACTGAGACATTTGTGTTCTTCGCAGAAATTCAAGCACTTCTCACTGGATCTTGTGAGCGAGACAATCAGAGTAAACGCGTCTGCTAGTGAGCTCGCGCTGCGCTGCTGTTTGAACTTTGAGCCTAGCGGATAAACAGTCTGTGTGGCGCGCGGTTCAAATGAGTTTCGTTCCGCTTTTGGCGCATAAACATTATCAAACTGTTGATATCGTTTTATCGCCCAGCCCTACGTGTATGTTCTGTTTAGTTTTAGTTTTCTCTTTGTTTCCGTTTGATCATGGGTTAATTAATGCCATACCTGTTTCTGTTCTTCTAATGATCGGTTCAGTTCGTCTGGTATTATCAGTATTTATGGTTGTTTTTGCTATTTCTTTTACTCATCTTCTTTGTCATGCGCTTGTATGCAGCCATCCTGTGACAGTGTATAGTGCATGGCACATAATGAATAGCACATAGCAGGCACATGGTGTAAATATGCATCATTGTTTTTGAATACCTCAATTTTCACAGAACTTGATACAGGTTTAACACAGTGACAGGCACATTAACACTGTTCAGTAAACATGGCTGAATCCAAATTGCATTTGATTTCTGTGAAGTTCATCATTTGGATGTAAACGTTAACCCCCCTCGGGAAGTATTCATTGCGTCATAGTAGTAATCCAAAAATGACAGAAATGCTGTCAGCATGAAAGCACAACACGACCTGTTCTTGCAACTTATGCTCAGTGCAGTATGTGTGAAACAGGCCTTTAGCTGATGAACTTCATGACATCAGTGAGGTTCACATTGGTGGATGGTGTGACTTGTTAACCTAAAATAGATTGTTGTGAAATTGACTTCCTAGTAAAGCAGTGGGAGAAAGGGATAGAGGTCCCATTAGTTACCATTATTCAATGCATTAACTAACATTAACAAACAAAAAACAATACATTTGTTACAGTATTTATTAATCTTTGTTACCATTAGTTAATAAAAATGAAAACTTTTCATTGTTAGTTAATACCAGCTCAGGTAGCCTACATTAAATAATATTTAGTGTGGATGTGGATGGCTCTGCTTTGCGATTCCAAACTAAACTAAAAAACCTAAAACTAAACTGCTACTCTGTGGCTGAAAAGTTAATCAATACTTTTGTTTTGAATTGATTATTGTAATGCTTTGCTGGCTGGAGTTTCTAAAGCTTCCCTACGTAAATTACAGTTGGTACAAAATTCAGCTGCTATCTGACTAGGACCAGTGCAAGGGAGCACATCACACCTGTCCTGGAAAACTTGCACTGGCTTCCTGTTAGTTTCCATATTGATTTTAAAATTTTCATTCTCACTTATAAGGCCTTGCATAATTTGGCCCCTCAATATTTGTGTAAACTTTTAATCCCATACATTCCTACACGGTGGGTGATCGGGCTTTTTCTTCTTTGGCTCCTAAATTGTGGACTCCCCTGCCCTCTGAGATAAGGAATGCAGAATCCCTTGGTGCTTTTAAATCATCCTTAAAACTTACTTTTTTAGGGTAGCTTTTATGTGATTCATGTGATTACCTTGTTTTGCTATTATTTTGGCTTTTTATCCTTATTGCTTGTTTAGTTTTTACTGCCTGGACTGTTATGTGTGTTTTTTATCCTCATTATTTTTACGTAAAGTGCTTTGAGATGCTACTTTTAAAGGCACTATATAAAATAAAGATTATTAGTATTATCAGATACAACTTTTGATTTGAATAATGTATTACTTGTAAACATTTAATAACATGTAACAAAGATTGATAAATGCTTTAGACGTATTTTTCATTGTTGGTTCATGTAACTAATGTAGTAAACCTAATGTTAACAAACGGAACCTTATTGTAAAGTCGTAACGGTTTCGCCAGATCTCACTGTCACCCAACGCTCACAATCTCCTGAGTATTAACCAGTCACACCTGTTCCCAATCACCTCACCAATTAGCAGCCCTATAAGAGCACACACTCCCTCAGACTACGTTTACATGCAGCCAATAACCTGTTAAAAACCGGAATATTAGCAATAACCCGGTCGCGCAAGGCCATGTAAACACCAGCAAAAACCCGAATATGCTCATATACCGTTTTTTAAAAACCCGAATATTATACCTGGGGTACCCCTTTTCTAACCTGAATATTTGGTCATGTAAACGCGTATCGGCATATCCCCATCAAAAGGAACATTGATTTGTGTTCTGCGCATGTTCTATTCACAAGGAATCTTGGTCTTTTGAGTAGAGGAACTTCCGTCTGGCGCATACAAAAACCCGCGTGCAGTATACAGGAAGTAAACAAGAAGTAGAGGTAAACATGGCGAGACGCAGCACAGCACCATACTTTTGGAGCGAGGAGGAAATTCATTTCTATCTATTTCAAAGGCGATCGCTATCTGCCCCGAACTATCCATTATCCGCGTGCTGCTGCTGTTGTTGTTGTCTTTGGATACAGGAAGAAGAACCGGAACTGACGCATATTACTTCGTCTTAAGGTTGTCCGTACGTCCAGACGCTAACCGTCGCCGTTTACGTCGGGACATTGCCAATTGATTACAAATTCCATGTATACAGGAGTAACTCTCTCTGCTCACGCATGTAAACGGGTTATTCCGAATGTTTCAGAAACCCGAATAGTGTCCTTAACCCGACCATAACATGAATATTGACAGCTTGTAAACGTAGTCATTGTCTGGTCTCCAATGTGGATGACGACTGTGAATGACTTACCTGTTCTCCAGCTAAATTGACCTCTGTGACTTTCCCTTGATCTCCAGTGTCTCCCTCCTGTTCTCCAAAACTAAATAATATTAATAAAAGAAACTGAACTACTGATGGCAATGTACAATTCAGTTGCTTTGCTTATATTGTAGGATAGGAATATTATTAGGGGCCAAGCCCTGAAAGTAATAATAATAAAACAAATAATAATCTGGAAAATTGCTTTTTTGCCCAATAACTTTTGAACAGTTTATCAGAAAATCATGTGGTATCTATAGATTCCTTGCGTCATGCCGAATCTGTGGATACCGAATTATCCGAGATTGGATGAACCACGTGTCCGCCATTTTGAATTTTGTTATAAATTGCAATATCTTTTAAACTATTTGACATATCAGCACACAATTTGGTAGGGATGATCAACACCATGTCCTGAAGGGACATGATAAGTTTGAACACAGTGCCAGTCTTGCAAAAACGCCTATAAAATTTTGATTTCTTTATGTCTTTATGTTCCTTGGGTTATGCCGATTCAGACGATATCTCATTTGTCATTTTCCAACAATGTGACTGTCCGCCATATTTAAGCAAATGGTAAACAGTTTTTTCGCTACTCCTTCAAATCTATAGCTCAAATTTGGCCAATGTTTGATCAGATGATCTTTGGACCAAGCCGCACAGAATTTACTGAACATATTTTTGATATTCGCTACCATTCCCGAGATATTCTTCTCCACAGTTGACCTAGCCCAGTGGTTCTCAAAGTGTGGTACGCAGACTCCCTCTAGTGGTACGCAGAGGAATAACTGAATTTCGCACATAAGATCAAACCGGTGTGATCAGTCTTGTACCCTGGAGCGTACGATACGATTACATTACACCGGTGTGAGTAGAACAGCCAGTGCATCACGTGATCAACTGCTAAATTCAAATGTGCTTTCGCGCAGTTGGCTGGCGCTGAGCCAGAGATGGACGCGCGCCACTCAGACGCATTAAATATCACAATTATTCAGTGTTTTTAACCACATAATGTTTATTTTAGGTTTCAGACATTTAAATTCACATAAGTAATAAAAAAAATACATTTAGAATTTGTAAAATACACTATGGAAGCGGAAATAATAATAATTTCCATTATAATTAGACAACACGTTTTATTCATATCAGATACACAAGTGTCAGTAACTTTAAAGTTAACTATATTCTTCTCCCAGTTCACCGGCCGCTTACTTTCATGCATTTCGGGAGAAGGGATGAATTCACGTCCTGTAACGTTAACGTTAAATCCAACAGATCCGATTCTCTGAACCGTGGCACAAACTAACATGGCGGCGCATATAACTTAGCTCAACTAACGCGGTCACTTCCACTTGCATATTTGACAATCGGAATATCCGATATTTTATGCCATAGCTAACAAATTTGTGAAATATTTTGAATAAAAAGGGAAATAAAAGCAGATCATCAGTAATTCAGCGCTATTGTGGCTGCGGTGTGTCACGTGACAAGCAATGACACGTCCGTCACCATGGATTCAATAAAGTGGTACGTTCTAAAAATAAAGGTCGCCTTGAAACACTCACGGGGGTCAGCCAGAATATTTACATTTTTTAAAAAAGGTTAAATATGATTACACAGCTTGTGTTTTTTTTTTATTAAGTAGGCCTACAGTACTTTATTTTTTTTTACTTAATATTTTAAGTACAGTAGGCTACAGTGTTTATTTTACTTTTAGGTGCAATACATTTGAATTGAATCATTATTTGTGATTCATTATCATTATTATATCATCACAGTGCCGTGTTAATGTTCAAACTGTGTTTTTACAATGTTTAAAGTGACAATAATACATATTCTTATTAGAAATTAAACCGCCTTATTTTTTAGCTGTGCATAACTGTAGCTGAATAGATAGGCCAACTACGCTACTGTATTTTCATATTGGTCATTATGGTGGTACTTGGAGAGCCAAATATTTTCTGAGGTGGTACTTGGTGTAAAAAGTTTGAGAACCTCTGACCTAGCCTGTATTTGCTAGTTAGCTTAGCATAATAATTGGTTAGCATGCTAACCAAATGCCATTCTTTCTAATGTGGGTCTTCAGCTATCAAGTCAACCATAAGTTACATTAGCATTGCATGCTAATCTGGTTAACATGTCATGGAACTTTTTTATGAACTCACACTGAAACCTCTCCTCAGCAGGCTGGTGAACACGCATGAGTGATTAGCTCAACGTGTTACATGCTTAGCGTCGTGATCCCGATCATAGATATCTATATAAAGGCTAGATGTCTTACGGCGGAGTCTCTATCGTCATCACCGGCGGCCATCTTGTCACAGGCAGTGTTTAATGTAAGGTGAGTTATCTGCACAAACACAAATACTCTTATCTCGCTGAAATCTGGACGGATTTACAAACGGTTTGGTTTCTTACCAACGTTATTAACGTGGCTATAATACTAGCATATAATGGATGTTTACATAATTAATACATAATTATCCATAAGTGTGCAGTGTCATAACTACATCTCTGACGTTTATAACGAACCATCCCGTTTGAAAATCGGTAGAAAATTGAGCAAGTTATGGTTATTTAAAAATGACATGCACCATAAACACAATGTTACGAGTGGGCGAGCAGCCTGTGACAAGATGGCCGCCAGGTGCTGACGTCGACTACCATTGGCCAGCAGCGCAGACGAGACATCTAGCCTTTATATAGATATCTATGATCCCGATGCTTAGCGTCGTGGGTTTGCCACTCAGTGTGACACGTGCCCAGACCGCATGATGTACTGTTGCTGGAAAAGATGCAGAAGTTGCATCTGTTCCAGGCATTGTGCCTAAGAATGATCTCATCTGAAGCTATCACATACAACATGCAGTTCTTTTACGTACAAATTCATTCCGGTCGTGGGTTCGAATGCAAATGCTCAGACCGCAAGAGGTACTGTGGCCTTAAGTGCTGGAAAAGTTGCTTCTGTTCTAGGTGAAGGACCTCAATAAATACAAAAAATTCTTCATTTGGAGGGCCTTCAACATATTGGCCAAAACACAACTTCCCAGTGGCGCAGTGAGAGCAGAGATAGTGGGTTCAAGCCTCATGTGGGACAACTTTATAATTGTGTAATTCCTTTATTATCCAGATAAGCATTGTTCTAATCTTTCTTTTGGGATTAGAAATGTGTGTTTTTGTTCGTTCTATGTTGATTCTCACCTGAAGTCTTGAGTATCCAGAAAGGTTTGTGATCAAATGAGCAGTCATTGACTTTCAACTATTCTGATTGCATTGTAAGCAGTTACATAAATTGGTTGTTTTCTTCCTATTTATAGTCGTATACTCGACTTCTAATTTTTTTTGCCTCCATGTGTTAATTCTCATCTTCAAATCTGTGTTTGTGCATTGTGTGTGGTGTGATACGATGTTTGTGGTGGTCTAAGTAAGCCTCTATTTAAATTGTGCTGGCTTTTATACATTTCAAGTTAAATACATAAAGCTTCAAACAGAACACAAATGCTTATTCAATTGATCAACCACTGGCAATGGGCAAAGTACATAATTTCTGCCTGTTCTAAGAAGAGCATCACTGACCAAAAGCAAGAATACTTTCAATTCCATACAAAAAAAAAAAAAAACTCAATTATAATTAGCTTTTAAGTTATACAACGGTTTAGCTGATGTCCTGAAGACAGTCACTTACTAATTTTACCATTTCAAAACAATAAAAATGACCATTGAAAAATAGCCTACTACAAAATGAACAAATGTACAAAATGTCTGTTGGTTTATTTGTATAGGTTGTGTAGTATAGGTTGTATAGTATACTATTCAATTTGTATAGGTTGTATAGTATAGAATGACGGGTGGTTGGGCAGATATTGTGTTTTGCGGTAGGTGGTATGCCATACGGAACCGTTGCCACTGTAACTGCTTTAACGCACCAGTGGGGCTCGACAGCCTTAGTCAATCGGGTTGGCGCGTATGGTTGGGTTGCGGAGAGATAGTGAGATTGTGGTTAGGTCTCAGCAGCAGGAGGGATGTAGAGGTCAGTAAGCTGGGCTGAGTTGAGTGGGGGACGGAGGGGGGTGACTCTGGGACGCCAGAGTCACTGTCGAGCCCTCTTGAGGTGTCGTGGGCTAGTCGACGAAACACTGAGGACGGAAGGTGCCCACTTGAAGACCCTAGAGATGTCCCCTACTCGGCTCAATCCAGACGGTTGTCGTGTTGGTCCACTAGGGAGACCACACTGTAGTTGCAGCCGTCGTGTGTGCTAACGCGCCAAGTACACTGCAGCCATTAACGCCGGACAGAAGGGGAGTCACACCCTCATATGGAAAGAAGCGTAAATGGATGGAGAAGCATAGTTTACTGTAAAGCTACGTCTTAGTGTTGCTTATCTTGGCGAAAGCCGAGTACAAATCAGCATGAAGTTTTAACATCTACTCTCGTGTAATGGAAATCATGAAGATCTGGATACGTCCAGTGACTGCGGTGAATAGTGCTGCTGGCAACAAGGGAAAGACCTTGTGACAGCCTGGAGAGACAGCTGACAGGAGGAAATAGACCCCAATGGGGCTGGTAAGGGTTAGCTACCCTTGTCGGCAGTATCCAGCTTCGTGTTTACAGGATGCTGGAGACACCCGCCCAAGGCTTCTAAGAAATTAAAGAGAAAAATACCCCTAGAGTCTGCGAGAGCGGGGGCGGAAGATGACTCGATGTTGGACAACATGGTTAACGACTTAGGAATGGAAACGGATATGAGTATGGAGAGTAAGACTAGTTCAAGATCTGCAGTTAGTAAAGTCATTGAACTCCAGGTTTGTGTCTGTGGCTGGAGCAAGGCGACAACGGTCAGGGGTTTGAAGGTTCATCAAGGGAAAATGAAATGCTTGAGGGAGAAGGGACAAGGGCCTCGCATTGATCAGTACTTCTTACGAAGTCAGTCAAGTCAGTCGAATGAAATCCAGCGACAGGAAGCAAACCACAGCTCGCAGGATATCAGCACCCCTGTCATAGAGGAGAGGAGGGCTTGCACAGATAGTGATGAACATATTCAGACTTGTGAAACCGGTCAGACTAACCAGCATAAGAGAGAAAAGAACCTCAACGGGCATAGGCCTGGAGTTAGATGGCCAAGAGCTTGTGAGAAAACTGCATGGGATACGGTAAACACAGATCTATGCTTTGCATTGGAAAGATTAACTGGTACAGTTGAAAAGAAGCTGGATAAATTTGGGGACATCATTTACGCATATGGAAGTGAGAGGTTTGGTGTGGAAAAAAGGAAGGAAAAAGTACAAACTGCTCCTGGAATGTCTAGACGGCAGCAGAAAATTGAAGGGTTAGTTAGAGAAAGGAGACAGCTGAGGAAGCAATGGAAAAGAGCAGAACAAAGTCAGAAGGAGGGACTCAATCTCTTACAAAGGGACATAAAAGATAAGCTGGCAACATTACGCAGAGCTGAGCGTCTACGGAAACGCTACAAAAAGAAGGAACGTGCGAGGGCTAATTTCTATAAAGACCCATTCAAATTCGTAAAGAAGTTATTCACCAGTGAGAAGAATGGCACTTTAAAAGCATCTAGAGTTGAGCTAGAGAGATATTTGGAGGAAACGCATACAGATGCAAAAAGGCATGAGCATATGTCAATTCCATCAGACATACCACCTATCAACCCACCAGAATACCAAATGGAGGTCTGTGCACCTAAGTGGAAAGAGGTAGAGCAGGCTGTGAGAAAGGCAAGGGCTTCATCATCTCCAGGGCCTAATGGAGTTCCGTACAGAGTGTACAAGAGTGCTTCAGGAGTTCTGCGAATTCTGTGGAAATTGTTAAAAGTGGCATGGGAAAAACAGGTTGTACCTAGAGCATGGCGCAGAGCAGGTGGAGTCTTTATACCTAAAGAAAAAGATGCTACAAGCATCAGTCAGTTTCGTCCTATTTCACTATTAAACGTTGAAGGTAAGATTTTCTTCAGCATTATTGCCCAGAGATTGTCCACCTACCTATTAAAGAATGGCTTCATTGACACTTCAGTTCAAAAAGCGGGCATTCCAGGGTTCTCAGGATGCTTAGAACACATCAATGTTATCTGGCAACGAATTCAGTCAGCAAAAAAGGAGAGGAAGGAGCTCCATGTGACATTCCTGGATTTGGCCAATGCATATGGTTCAGTGCCACATGAGCTTCTTTGGGCAGCATTTGATTTTTTCAGAGTACCAATGTCAATAACAAATTTAGTGAAAGCCTATTTTGGAGATTTGCAATTTAGTTTCTCAACTCCAAAATTCAGCACTGCATGGCAATGCTTAGAGGTTGGAATAATGGCAGGATGCACAATTTCTCCACTGGCTTTTACCATGGCAATGGAAGTAATCATTAGGGCATCAAGATGGGTAGTAGGAGGAGAGCGCTTGGCTTCTGGGTTGCGACTACCACCAATCAGAGCATACATGGATGACATGACAACCATGACTACAACAGTAGCCTGCACTAATCGGTTATTGGGGAAGTTAACAGATAATATTGAATGGGCACGAATGCAATTTAAGCCCTCTAAATCAAGGAGCATCTCCATAGTTAAAGGAAAGGTAGTAGATAAAACATTCTTCATTAATGGTGAGGCAATACCAACAGTTTCTGAGAAGCCAGTGAAAAGTCTTGGGAGATGGTACGATGGAGATCTAAAGGACACAGTTCGAGTGGGAGAAGTTAGACGACAAGCAGTGGAAGGGTTGAAGAGCATAAACAGTTGTGCTCTACCAGGCAAACTAAAACTCTGGTGCTTTCAGTTTGGTCTACTGCCGAGGTTGCTGTGGCCACTGACTGTGTACGAGGTTTCTTTGACAACAGTGGATAAGCTGGAAGCGTTAATAAGTTCATACATCAGGAAATGGTTGGGAGTTCCACGCTGCCTCAGCAGAGTGGGACTTTATAGTAAAGGAATATTGCAGCTGCCAGTCTCTGCTTTAACCGAGGAGTTTAAGTGTGCCAAGGTCAGACTGGAAATGACATTAGTAGAGTCACGTGACAAATGTGTAAGGGAGGCAGCCCCTGTGTTAAAAACTGGTAGAAAGTGGTCAGCAAAGAAATCAGTAGTAGAGGCAAAGGCTGACCTTCAAATAGGGGATATCGTGGGACAGGTACAGCATGGAAGAGGGGGTTTTGGGCTCAGTTTAGCTCCTCCTAAATGGCACAAGGCAGGCCCAGCTCAAAGGAGGAAGCTGGTAGTCAACGAGGTGCGAAAGCAGGAGGAGAGGATGAGGAGTATAAAGGCCATTTCCCAGGCCAAGCAGGGAGAGTGGATGAGATGGGAGAGTGTGGAACAACGCAAAATGGGCTGGCAAGACCTTTGGTCAATGGAAGAGAGTAGGATCAGTTTCCTTATTAGGTCAACATATGATGTTCTCCCATCACCGCAGAACCTAAACCTCTGGGTAGGAGAGGATCCCTCTTGTCCTTTGTGTTCATCACCTGCCACATTAAGGCACATTTTGACAGGATGTAAGGTGGCTCTTAGCCAAGGTCGGTTTACTTGGCGCCATGACCAAGTACTGAGATGTTTGGCTTTAGCATTGGAAGGCAAGCGTAGTATGACCAATAAGTTGCCGCATGTTCTAGCAAAACATTACACGCAGAAGACAACATTCCTCCGCCCAGGCGAGCAACCACCAAGAAAAGGTGTTAACACCAATTCTCGGCCAGGACAACTGGAAGCTGCTAGGGACTGGAAGATGCTGGCTGATCTTGATCAACGGCTTATTTTTCCACCTGAGATTGCCACCACTAACCTACGACCAGACATTGTTTTGTGGTCTGGATCAGCACGCATTGTTCAACTGATAGAGTTGACAGTGCCATGGGAGGATGCTGTAGATGAGGCATATGAGAGGAAGAAACTGCGGTATGCTCATTTGGCCACTGAAGCAGAACAGCGAGGATGGAGAGTCCAGGTTTATCCAGTGGAAGTGGGTTGTCGAGGTTTTGTGGCACACTCTACAACCCGGTTCCTCAGAGACGTCGGATTCAGCGGCCAAGAGTTGCGTCGCACAGTAAAGAACTTATCTGAAGCAGCAGAAAGGAGCAGCAACTGGCTGTGGTTGAGACGGAAAGATTCTAGCTGGCAAGGTACAGGCCGCCACGCTACGGTTTCGTAGAATTCTTGAAAAACTTGAAGAGTCTGTTGGTTTATTTGTATAGGTTGTGTAGTATAGGTTGTATAGTATACTATTCAATTTGTATAGGTTGTATAGTATAGAATGACGGGTGGTTGGGCAGATATTGTGTTTTGCGGTAGGTGGTATGCCATACGGAACCGTTGCCACTGTAACTGCTTTAACGCACCAGTGGGGCTCGACAGCCTTAGTCAATCGGGTTGGCGCGTATGGTTGGGTTGCGGAGAGATAGTGAGATTGTGGTTAGGTCTCAGCAGCAGGAGGGATGTAGAGGTCAGTAAGCTGGGCTGAGTTGAGTGGGGGACGGAGGGGGGTGACTCTGGGACGCCAGAGTCACTGTCGAGCCCTCTTGAGGTGTCGTGGGCTAGTCGACGAAACACTGAGGACGGAAGGTGCCCACTTGAAGACCCTAGAGATGTCCCCTACTCGGCTCAATCCAGACGGTTGTCGTGTTGGTCCACTAGGGAGACCACACTGTAGTTGCAGCCGTCGTGTGTGCTAACGCGCCAAGTACACTGCAGCCATTAACGCCGGACAGAAGGGGAGTCACACCCTCATATGGAAAGAAGCGTAAATGGATGGAGAAGCATAGTTTACTGTAAAGCTACGTCTTAGTGTTGCTTATCTTGGCGAAAGCCGAGTACAAATCAGCATGAAGTTTTAACATCTACTCTCGTGTAATGGAAATCACTCAAATGCTCAATTCACTAAGAAATCAACATCTTAAATGTGCAGGATAAATTAACACGTGCTTCATAATAATAGCGTATTTTCAGATTTTGATTAAAGATTACCACGACAAACAAATTTTTTTCTGAGTATTAACTTTGATTAATTGTTCACCACAAGACAAGTTATATGCACTAACAAAGTTAATAGGGTCAATTTTGAACTTCAAAAGAACTTCAAAACGAGGTTCATCTTTAAAACAGAGTTGGCGTCATCTCTTCACAGAAGTTAGCATCATCTGAAATCCTCATACGAAGCTGGATCCAAATTAGAGATGACATAATATCTAATATGCCCATGGCAATGTAGAAACTGAAAATAGAACATAAGCATATGTATTAGATCTAATATAACAAAATTACAAGATCAGAAAATGCACTGCGTGAATTCTTGCTTAAAGGTGCCCTAGAATGTGAAATTGAATTTATTTTGGCATAGTTAAATAACAGGAGTTCAGTACATGGACATGACATACAGTGAGTCTCAAACACCATTGTTTTCTCCTTCTTACTTAAATCTCGTTTTTGAAAAACACCCCTGAAAAATAGGCGAATCTCCACATAACACCGACTGTGACGCAACAGTCGGGATCATTAATATGTACGACTCCAATAATGTGCATATGCCAGCCCGTGTTCAATGACAGGCGGAACTGCGCAGCCGAAGCATGGCAGTGGATCAGTGTTTGGATGTACAAATGAACACACAGGTATTTAGTTCCTTCATCCGAGCCTCTGAAGAAACAATGGGTTCATTTTATTTTCTCTGGAAATTTCCAAACATTTCACCGACAAGACTGTTTCCTCAACTTGGGCCAATATACAGAGCTGGCCTCGATGAACGTCTGAAAATATATCGATCGAGCTACCAAGCAGCACTTTCTGATGTGTAATTGTTCAAGTTCAGACAGGTAATCTTTCTCTCAAAATCGTTCAAAACTGTTTATGCATCAGTAAGTCAAGCCAGTGAATAAAATATCAACTTCACATCGTTTATTTTAGTAGCCAAACTTGCCAAACTCGTTATGAATTCAATGACGCACGTTACCCTGCACAACGAAGGTCTTACTGTATTTACATCATCGTGTTTGCAATGGTGAAAGCATTAGAGAGAGTGCAGAAACTGCGTTGCAATGATAAGATCTTTATTCTAGCGATCAACACACTGTCATCTGTTTGCTCAATGCTCATCACGGCAACATTTTATGTGATGGGAATAGATCTAAATACTTTAAAAACATCTCACGATTCGTTAATCTCTATAGCTGTAATAATAAAAACGTATAATATCTGTAGTAAAAGTATTCGAGAGAGTTTCACATGTAATACGTAGCTATTTCATATGCAAGCATGTCAGCCAATCACAGCAGAGGCCGGTTACACACAGACACGCCCCTTCAAACAGAGCGTTCACATCAGAGGCTAAAATCAGGCTAGGAAAAATGCCTTTTATTTCTAAATTATGACTAGTTTTGATCTAAAAAACATACTAACATTATAAAGGCAACCCAGAAAACATTATACAATAAAAATAAAAACCATTCTAGGGCACCTTTAAAGAGATGTCTTTAATCTACAATTAAACTAGGAATGTTCGTCAGAACATTATCAGGAAACCTGTTCCAGACTTTAGGACCCACATGCAAAAACAAAACATTTTCTCCTTTAGTGCAGTTCAATATCCTGAGTAGTACCCAAAGTCCAGACCTTATGACCTCAATAATTGAAGATGAAGACCATCTACAAAATCAGTTAAATACACCAAATCTAAACCATTTAGAGCCTTATAAGTGAATGACAAATCTTCGTAATATACTGCATCTTCTTGGACTAACTTTATTTATTAAAGGTTGACAACCACCTAACAGTGCATCACAATAATCTCATCTAAACTTATTAAATATAAAATGCTGTCCATTTAAATACTAAATCTTCATTTTGAGTTGATTCTCATTTGATCTAGGAACTTCTACATCTATGGAAACACATGTCTTCCCAGTGGCACAATGAAATGAGTGACAGGTATCTGACCCAGAGATTGTAGGTTCAAGTCCTTTGTAGTACAATTTTATAAAGTTGTGTCATTTCAATTCCTTTATTATACTGAAAAGCATTGTACTATTCTTTCTTCCTATTAAATATAACGTGCGTTTCATTTATTTACAAAGTCTTCATTTTGAGTTCATTCTCTTTTAAACTACTGAACCTCCGCAGCTGGATGAACTAATTTCTTCTGTGAGGAAAGAAGTTAATAAGTAAGAATACTTTGGTTATTAAAGTTTCTTTTAAAGTTTTGAAAGCAAAGTATTTTTTAACTACTTTTTGAACCCATGGAACCATTGGAAGGCTTGGCCCCTGAGAGCCAATTTATTATTGTGTTTTCTGGCACAATGTAATTGTAATTTTCATAAACAGATGTCTTTATTTTACACACTTTCATTTGCGTTCTGCAAATGAACGACGCCTCATGGTGCCATCCCAAAGAGGCACAAAATCACTCAGACCTTTTTTTCTGGACCGTTCCCAGCTGGTGGTATGACTTGCCTGTCTCAATCCGAGCCATTTGCAAAAAAATGTCTAAAGACAAATCTTTTTCGTCAGCACCTGACCAATTAATACTAGCACTTACCTTACCTTTTTTATTCTATTTGATTTTCTGATTTATAAAAAAAACAACAACCTTGCTATGTGTTCTAACCGGGACTTGTTACAGTTGCCCTCTTGCTGTTCTGATTGCTTCTATTGGTCTCCTCCTTTGTAATCTGCTAAATGAATAAATATAAATGTAAATGTACACACAAAAAGTATCTGAAACACTCTGGAATTGTAGCTGGGTCGCTAATGGACACAGCGCAGGAAATGTAATAAATTGTTCATACAACTACTGTGTCATGACATTTTATGAGAGCAGTCACCTGTGGAAACACAGAGCAAACAAATAATGAGGACCCTGGAGGAAGATGAGAATAAAGGGAGACATTTCAGTGCCCACACTTGAAAGAGTTGAGGAAAGGGCAAGAGAAAAGGAGAGCAGAGGAAGAGGAGAGAAGAGAGGACACAGAAGAGGCTTTAATGAAGTGAGTCACTCTAATTGAATGTGTTATGAATGAGAGAGAGGCTGGGCTTAGGGTTCAGTCTAATGTGAGTAGATCTACAGTGACCTCAATCTCATCAACAACAACAACAACAAACAAACAAAACAAAGAGAGAGAGAGCGAGAGAGAGAGATTTTTCCACAATCATTTCTGCTGGTCGCTGAGGACCCTACATAACCATCTGTGTTGTGTTGTGCTGTCTCTGGGCCATAAAATATAGTTAGACTGCTATTAAATTATTTATTTTTTTAAGTTGTAAATAAAACAAAGATCATTGGATTATATTTTACAAGAAAATACTATTTCAGTCTTTCTATCAATTACAAAGTCACTCTTCTCCAAGCCGCAGAAGAGTTCTGGATAGTTGAGGCACGTTCTTATCTTAATAATAATATATTTATTTTGTATAGCGCCTTTAAAAGTAGTTTTCTCAAAGCACTTTACAGACAGACATAACAGCAGAGGAATAAGACAATGTATATACAAAAATAAACACATAAAATTATGATCATGTAAAAGCAATCCTAAAATAAAATGTTTTAAGAAGAGATTTAAAAGTCACTAAAGTTTTTGCTTCCCTGATGTCGGCCGGAAGAGAATTCCAGGGCTTAGGAGCGTAGACAGAAAATGCTCGGTCACCCCACGTATGAAGCCGTGTCTTCGGAACGACCAAAAGACCACTCCGCGAGGAGCGCAGATTGCGACGTGGTGTGTAAGGGATTAATAAGTTAGTCAAATACTGAGGTGCCAGATTGTGCAGAGATTTATAGGCCAGCGTAAGGATTTTAAAATCAATACGGTACCTAACAGGTAGCCAGTGCAGGCACTCCAAGACCGGGGTTATATGGTCCCTGGCCCTGACCCCAGACTGTACTCTAGCAGCTGAATTTTGAAGATATTGCAATTTGTCCAATGATGATTTAGAGACCCCAGCTAGAAGACCATTGCAGTAGTCAATGCGCGAAAAGACAAAAGAGTTTATCAACTTCTCAGCTACCGAGAAGGACAGCATGGGACGTAGCCGGGCTATATTTCTGAGGTGATAGAATGATGTCTTAACTGTATTCTGGATAAAAGGCTCATGTGACAGTGTGGCGTCAAAAATGACACCCAGATTTTTTAATTTGGTCTTAAACTCCAATGCAACGCCATCAACAGATAGAGTAGGAGACCCAACCTTTCGCAGTTGATGAGGAGATCCAAGGAGCATAACTTCTGTTTTTGAGCCGTTTAGAGACAGAAAATTATTGGACATCCAAATCTTTATCTCAGCAATACAGTTAGAAAGATGCCCAACGTTCACTTGCTGACCCGGTCTAGTATGTATATAAATCTGTGTATCGTCAGCATAACAGTGATAGTTAAGGTTGAGAGAATGTAGTAATTGACCAAGTGGATAGATGTACATACTAAGATGTTCTTATCTTAGACCTATATAGCGCTCAAGCAAATATATATTTTATTGTGCTTGAAATGATCTAGACAGAAATGAGAGGCTTGGTGAGCAAGTAAATGTTGCTTAAGGACTCACACTTCAGCTTCTGCATCTTCCCTGCTTGCAATGATACAGCCATTTAAATGTGTATTACAAAGTCTTTGGAAGGTTTTTGTTTTTCAAAGACAATAAAATGCACAAATTGATATTTTGTATTAAATCCATGGATTTCCAAATGGGAGGGAAGACACTGATATGTGTGTGGAAGTGGGAGTGAGAAATGACTCATGGGCTCCCGCAAAATACATAATAACAGTACGAAGAAATCTGTCACTTGATATCTGAAGCGTCTTGTGTGTGTGTGTAAATGGGAATCAATAGCCTATAGACACCGGAACGAGACAGAATCTTACTGCACCGGGACTTACAAATCCGTGTAGACCTCTTCCTATGGGCTTTTGCGGGCGGGAACTGGATGAAGTGAGAAAGTTTCGGCAGAAGCGGGATAAAATATAACATATTTTTGGCGGTACTTGTACAGAATTTTGTGGGAGCGGGATAGAAAAACACATCTTGCTCAGACCACTAATGTGCATCCTCACACTTTTTAGATGTTGGTTAATGGTCACACCTTTTTAGTATGTTTTTATTGAAAATTTTATTTTGATTGGACATTTTTATGATTTCAATTGATTATTAGCTTTATCCCCTTAAAAACATCCTACAGTTCCTTCGCAAACCCCAGTTTGGGAAACCCTTATGGTGTTCTGTGATGTTTAATGTACATCCAGCCGGTTGTTATCTCAGAATAAACCCTGGCAGGGTGATCAGGTGATGCAGGTCTATGTACAACCGGCTGGATGTACATTATCCCGCTTATTACATGGCTACTTGCCACATAAGCAAATAATTATACACGAAATATTGATCTGAGTTGAAATATTTTATTAGGTCATTAAGGCAAAGCTTTAGAGAGAGCAGTTGCTAGCAAGTGGCAAGTTCAAACTAGACGGATATTTAATGCATACGGTACAGCCAAACTACTTAACAGACAGACAGCGTTTTGCCACATACAAAATTATGGGGAAAAGAGATATTGATTTGAGGTGAAACTGTTTTAAAATCATAGCTGTTTGTTATCTTATAATGCAACAGTTAGTGTACAAAACATAGAGAGCGACTCCACAATACTGGATGGCATAATTAAATAACTGGACACAAAATATTGATTTGACTGAGCTCTAATTTTTAATTAGCTGACCAAATGCAAAACTTCCACAAAAACGTTCTTAGCAAGCGTATAGCACTGGCTTCAGTAACCCGGATCTGTTTCAGTGGTTGTTATTGGGGATAACATACCGCCGGATGGATGATTCATCAATCTGAATCAAGTATTACACAGAGCCGTGTAATAACAATGAATAGAATACATTTTCTTTCTCTTTGTATTTTTATATCAATATGGCAGAAGAGTATCCTAATCAAATCAATGTGATTAACAAGTTAGGTCAAAAGTAATCTACATGTGATCAAAGATTAGTCAGATTATATTATTTAAAATGTGTAATATAATAGATTACTAATTATAATTTTCATCATGTAATTTAAAAACAGTAATGGACTAGAATTTGGTAGTAATCTTCCCACAAATACAGTCCCAAAAAAACAACTTTCATATGGCAAAGTCCACTCAGAGAAAGCATATTAGTCAAATTCCTCTAAGCTGATTTTAGCTGGTTAATCCACTAAGGACTTAGTTAACTGTAGCCCAAACAGCTTATTACAATCTCTCTGTTGGCACAGACCACATTTGAGGTTCTTGCATTTGCATAATATACTGCTATGAGAAACCGTGGGGCATGTCTTGTCTATAGTCTAGGAATATTGAACTCCAGTCCTGTAGGCAGGGGCGTGGTACCGGGGGGAAAAAGGGGACAGAGTACCCAGGGCCCGAGGCAGCGGGGGGGGGGGCCCTTTAGAAGTCGACGAGCTCAAGTTAAAAGTCCGTCGGAGAAGTCCGTCCGAAATTCCGTCTCCTCGCGCAGTAAGTCCATCCGTCCGTCCCGTTGGAGAAGTCGCGCAGTTCATAGTCCGCCGCCGCCACCACACCCCCCCCCCCCCCCCCCCGTTGGAGAAGTCGCGCAGTTCATAGTCCGCCGTAACTGGGAACACTTCCCTTAAATCCTGATGTACTCGTTACATCATAAGAAGAATGGCATCTACGCTAATTTGAGTGTCTTTGTTTATCCCGAGGTTTTCCCGCAGCCTGCCGGATCCAGGCCGTATCCAGATCTGACGAGGAGCTTCGCCTGGACCCGATGACAATGCAGTGTTGAAGTGCCAACTAGCCTCTCCCTATGGAGGATCCCTTTACCACTCTACAGATAAAGCATTGTATATTTCGTTTCGCGTACCTACCCCGAAGTGATAAAATAAAACAAAATTCTGTATCAAATTTATAGACAAGACAACTCGCTTGTTCAGGCATGGTTTTGTAGGGAATTACAAACCTGCGCACATATATCCAAACGCACATAACTATAGAATCAATTCTTAATGCGCATGTGAACGCCATCAGCGTTCATCACAGGTTCGCGTTTAAAGTCTGTTTAGAGACAGTCATATACATTTTTATCTTACAGTTAGTGTAAATCCGGCCTCTAGTTCATAAATGCCAGAGGAGAACTGGCCCCCAACTGAGCCTGGGTTCTCCCAAGTTTTTTTTTTTTTTTTTTTCATTGGGTCACCTGATGAAGTTTTTCGGTTCCTTGCCACTGTTGCCTTTGGCTTGCTCAGTTGGGGATATTCAAATTAACATAATTATTAGCCAGAGTCTAATAAATCCCCACCTAGATTTAATATGAAACTTTTACTAAAGCAAAAAAGTGATCATATCATGCTGAGGATGTATACAAATTTTGAAAAGTGTATTATTTTTAAGTTGCGTTATCTTTTCAGCTCTTTAGTGCTGTTTCTAATGTCGAGTCTGTCTAACCTCATTTTGGAGAACACTTGGCATAAAGAAAGCACCGCTAACCACTCACTAAAACTAAATAAACTAAAAGCAATAAATTAAATAAAAGTAAATAAAAATGATTAAAATTACAAAAACACCTCAAATACTAAAGCTTTGACTTAAATTAATGTGATAATAGAAAATATGAAAATAAAATATAATAAAAAAAATTTCATCAAAATCTATAAAAGTATATCATTGATACTACAATAACACTGCCTCGAAGCATGTGTTTTCAGTGGGAAAGTTACATATAAGCATGAATAGTTTTTGGAGACATGGCATGAAGACACATAGCCTTCTGCACACTGAGTTAATTAAACTACACAGTATATGATCATGAAGATTTGGTCCTCAGGATGGTTTACAGTATTCATTCTCCTCCAGGCTAAAAATAGCAGAAAAGCCCCAGCAGAGGTAAATCCCTGCAGATTAGTGATCGAAGCTTCACGGTCAAAGTGACTGTGTGACTGCATCACCTCACAACAAGAGGTGCTCGCATGCTGTACTTACATGCAGTGTGCATTTCTGTGCATCTGCACACTTCACTCTGGTCATGTGGCTTGTGCTGGAAAGAAAGTCAGTTCCCAAGTTATTCGGTTCCCTATCTGTCAGTCCCGTTTGATGTAATGTCAAAAAGACTGACAAATGTGATCTCACTTGGGAGCCTCAATCACCTCTGAGTTTTAAAGGCCACCTGAAATCTAAATGTAAGTTTTTTTTCGCTTTTAGTTTGAATATGTTAGCCTTAAGGTTATGAATAAGCTGGTGTGTTGCAAAAAAATGACAAAATTCACATTTAGGAGATATATAAGTATTCGAAACTTCACTTACGTTATAATGGATCACGGATTTTTATGACATCACTGCTTATTCAGCGGTGCACAGTTAAGTGCAGTGGAATTCCCCTGGGCTCTGGGTCCGGGCCAAACTCCGAAATCGGAGCCCTCCCCCCGGACACCACGCCAAATATGCATTAAACCTTATCCACTCTAATTGTATGTAAGAGTGAACTCGTGAAACTGATTCAGAAGTTTTCTTAATTTGCTGGTGTTTTTTCTATTTGCATGTCTTTTCTTGCACATTGAGCTCTCTCAACCACCATAAACGTTGGATTTTTGGTCATAATTTTCACTGATTTGACCCTTTTCCACCCAAAAATAGGCTATATCAAGCATGCAATTTTTACATGCAATAATTTGAATAAACTTTTTCTATAATGAGCATGTTTTAATTTTGTTTAAATTGATTTATTTTTATATTTTATCACAACAAAGAAAATATCAACTCATTCAGCTAAATAAATTCTTTAAAGAAACCTTCATGAGCACATTTTATTTATTTGTTTGATTGTTTGCGTGTGTGTATGCCTATTTCACAATATTTTGGGGACAAATTTGTACCTAACCGAACAAAAAATATCATTTTTGGTCTTTTGTGAGTTCTTGTTGAATGTTTGTTGGTGGTTCCTGAATCCTGTTCCTGAGTACCGTTCCCTGAAGGGCCCTCACTGCCGTGGCCGCCCGAGGGGTCTTCACCGCCGTGGCCGCCCGAGGGGCCTCCGCTTCATCCTGCTCCACCATGGTCTCCTCCTCATCCTGCTCCGCCCTGGTCGTCTGCAGTTCCTGCTCCGCCCTGGTCGCCCACGCTTCACGGTCCCGCCATGGCAATGTCCTGGTTCCGGTTCCCAGTGCGGGCCTGGCCCTCCGTCCCTCCCCCAAGACCGCCTCCACTTCACCGCCCTCCTGAACTCTTTGGTTTTTTTTGGGCGTCAGGAGCCGCCCATGGGGGGGGGGGGGGGGGGGGGGGGGTTATGTCACGATGTGGGTTTTGTGTCTTGTTCTTGTCTGTCATGTGTTCCCCTGTCTTTCCATGTTCAGCTGTTCCTGGTATGTTGATTATTCTTCCCAGGTGTTTCTTATTAGCCACGCCCCCTTGTTATCTTGTCTAGCTCGTTTACCTCTGTATTTAAGCCCTGTGTTTCAGCCCTGTCTTTTGTGAGTTCTTGTTGAATGTTTGTTGGTGGTTCCTGAATCCTGTTCCTGAGTACTGTTCCCTGTCTAGCTAATTGTAACAACTTTAGAGTGTAAAAAAGTTGTTTAGAGTGTCAATTTTGTGTCTATTGAATAAAGTGTGCTGCGTATGGATCCTGCTTCATCCTTGCTTCAACCGCTAATCGTAACAACTTTAGAGTGTAAAATGTTTACACATCTGGTTTGTCATCATAAGCCACTTTTCAAAGTGATCTTTAACCCTTTAGAACCTGAAGCTAAAATAGGTGTTTTTCACATATTTAGATTTTTTGACTGTAAAATTCTAAAACAATGTGCTATCTTCATGTGCAAGGTGTCATCTTTTTCAGAAAAAGATTAGCTTTCAACAAATTACAGTTATTGAACATTATTGTGTGTGGTGAGTTTGTAAATAGAATTTAAATAGACAAAAATAAAAAAAACGAGAATAAATGGACTGATTTTTATTTAGAAAAAACCCCCCAGAAAAATCACGAATGAAAGAAACTAACACTTTAAAGTTGAAAAATGTTGAAAAATGTAACTATAATACATATATAAAAGTCTTTTTGTGACATTGGGTTGCACAGTTTTAATTTAGGAGGACACTTTTTTTCATACACACACACACACATGTACAAATGCATGCATTCACACGCACACATACACATGCACACACCACATACTAAAATACGTGAGAGTAACGGCCATCCGCCTCCCAAGTTTCATTAAAGTCTCATTCATCATCAGCACAGTCTTTCATTAAAGTTTCATTCATCATCCCAATCCCCTCTTCTGCTGTCTTCCACTTCTTTCGTCATGTATTTGTTTGTTTCTTTTATCATTTTATGCAATCCAAAACACTCTAACCTGCCCCGCTTTGTATCTCTCTGTTAAAATCCATCACGATACACAGTCTCACTTTTAGTTACGTCTTTTATCTATTATAGTATTTCGAAGGGCAAAAACATGAACTTTAACTATTGGCTTTACTTCTTCAATCAGCTGTCACTTTAGCACCTCAGCTCCACCCATGTCCCGCCTCTTTGCCCATTTTATTTTATCCGGGAGTGACGAGAGGTGACGCGCTGCCAAGATGGCGACGGCCGGCCCCCGCCCCGCCCCGCCCGGCTTCAAAAACAGTCTATGGTGAAACCCTGCTTGAACTCCCAGTCAATGTACTCAACAGTTTTATCTGTCCAGCTCAACCTAACACATATTCCTAAAGAGATCTGCTTCAATACCTAATCTGAAAGATTGGGCAAGGTCACAAACGAGAGAATGGACTACTTTTTGCGACTTAGTCAACATTAGCTCTCATCTGTCCAGCTCTAAACCATGGCCCTGTCCCAAATGGAACCCTAAGCACTCGCGGTCTTCCTCTGAGTCCGCACTTTCCTGACGTAATGCCGCTTTGACTGTCGGGAAGAAGTCCGCTGCGGAGCCCGTGTCAGTGCGGGCTCGGCAAAAGTGCGCATCAAGGGCGCAAATCGACCACTTGGGGGGCGCTCGCGAGCACCCTTCTGAGATCTAAAAATGACAAATGGGACACACTGCGGTCTCACGGACTTAACGGACACGCGCACGCGGCAGCCATTGTAAGTCCACAAGACCGAAAGTGCTCATGAAGTGTGCGATTTGGGACTGGGCTCATGAGTATACTAGCCAACCCTTAAGAGGGGAGCATATAACCCGGATTTAGTGTCTTAGCTGTAACCACTATATTATTTGCAGTAGTTCGTTTGGGTAGGTTGAGTATGGTTGTTTCCAGTCCTATGTCCTCTTTATGAATGGAGTAGTATTTGCTCAGGAGTAATGGCGGTGTGCATGCTGAATAGACTACACAGAAAGGTGGCTGCGATTTCTTTGATTTACAGTATTGCACGTTTGCACATGACATACTTGGAGGTGTTGAACAGTTGTGCAAATGTGCCTGTTTTAGCATTTTTGGTGAGTTGTTAAATGATGATTAAAAAGACAATTGGGTTGGAGAACCTCAATGTGTATCATAGATAGATTTGACAGTTTGGCGTCACAAACAGGATTTTTCATTGGCAGCGGGTTAATACAAGGTAATGTGAGAATTCAAAACAGTGACATTGGCTGAAGATTTGAGGATTGTGGAGCAAAAAACAAGGAACTTCACCAGAAATGAAAGCTTTAGCGTAGGAAGCCAGGAAGACTCAATCGTTACGTCACTTATTGCCTTCACATCTAACCAATCATGTTCTAATACTTGCAGTATAAAAGATCGGTACTTACGCATGACAAACACAAACAATTACCTCCGTCCTCCACACCAGCACCAGGATGGTCCCTTCCCCTCCACCTTCTGCACCAGCACCAGGATGGTCCCTTTCCACACCTCCCAGTGGGTCGGCTGCACCCTGCCTTCGTCTTCAGGCATGAAATGCAGATTCCGCTTTCCTCGGATTGCGCTCTACGTACGGGGCCTACGCCAAAGAACTTTATAAATGCTTGCTGGGCTGTTAATAAATATATGCTTTTGTTACATAATTTTATCTCCCAAGTGTTTCGGGTAGAATTACTAGGGATGTAAAAACTGTTGTAGTATGACAGACTTCCAAATGCAAGAAATTTCTGCATTGCCTAAAAGGCTGGTCAAGGAAAAAGCTGCGATGGATGAACAGAATAAAATATTGAATGCTCAGTTACAACAAGTAACAACATCAGATCCTTTGGAAACTTCACATTCTCCTTCAGATGCAGGCCTGGCTATTCAGCTGCCTCTTCAGCCTCCACAAGTAAAGTTTCAACATCTGTTGAAGTGATTTATTCCTAAAGATAAAAAGATGTAATTTTTTTCCGGTGACCCAGTTACTATCTCCTATTATGATTGGGTTGATGAAGTGCAGAACTCTATGAATTATTGACAATACAGAGAAAGAGAATAGGCAGCATTTCTCTATGACCATTTGGAGGGGGAAGCCAAACAAGAGATACGATATAGTACATCTGAGGTACACAGGAGCCCTGCGTTAATTTTAGAAGTTTTAAAGATGGCATATGACCATCCTTATTCTCTGGCTGTTTCTGAAAAACATTTTTTTTAAAACAGAAAACAGAAGGCATGTGAGGAGTAGTGGGAATTTTCTCATTCATTGCTATTCATTGTTGACTGGAAGCAGTAAAGTTTTTCCTCATTCAGTTCTGCTGTATGGACATTTATAAGTGAGCAAGATTCATCCCCAGGAGCAACTGTATACACGGCTATAGAGTCATCTGGCAGAGCTATCACTTTGAACGGTGTGGGCATCCACAAAAATCTTAAAAATCGGGATTTCTATGATAAACCAGTTGACCCACCTGCAAATATCTCTGTAGTGAAGTTGGGCCAATCTGTCACTTCCCAACTTAGGCAGCATGCTCCATCGGTCCCCCTTTTTGATGGTTTTGATGGAAAATGTGGGTGCAGATGTGTTGTCATGGCAGACCCAGTTAGTAGCTAAGCCTGTATTTGGGGGAAGCATATTTAATCAGATTCAAGAGAAGGGTCATACATTGAAGATTAATGAGCAGATAACCACATGTAGCTTCCCTGTAGAGAGGACTTCACGGGTCCAAAAATTCGTGCCTGAACCGGAAGAGACCCGTAATGTGCTACACCGACCTGGAACCGTCTATTATTTCAAAAGCTGGACCCGGACCCGTGCAGATCTGAAAAATGCCATAAATGTACCACCCGGACCCGACCTGGACCCGTCTATTATTTGAAAACTGGACCGAACCCGGCGGGAAGACACAAACCCAACTGGATCCGATTGTCACATATCATTCCACACAAGTTGCGAAAAAAAAAACTTCTTGTCTTACCTAATTTTAGTGGCCGTCGTCTCACTTCCTTGTAACGTTAACGTTAACTTTTTACCTGACTGACTGTGATGCATTACAATCCACTGTCAAGAAAGTTCTATCCATGTTATTCCTCTCGTTATTCCAAGCGTAATGCACTCATTTCAGCCAAAAGTCCACTTGATGTTATATGGTGACGGATGACAAATGCAACTTTGCATATACATTCTGACTCGAGTTAACTCGCATAATAACTTTTGCCCTTTTGAACTATAATAACGATTGCTTGTTCAGTACAATGGCCACTGTTTTTTATTTGCTATCATATCTGTGCTCTCTACTCTGCATCGAGTCTGAATCTGACCACCAAAACATTAAGATTAAACAAAACGGTTCATTTATATTATTATAAAAATGGGAGAAAATGTAACGCGCGGTTTGGCGGAAGCTCTGGTTGCCATAGAAACATGATACGCGCTTGAGACTGCACATGTGCGCTAGCTGGATCAACCTAAAATATGCGTTTACTTTTCCTAATTTTACAAGTTGCAAGTTACAAAAAAAACACAAGCAGTGCTGACTGACTCTGTCTGATCATGGCCGTGTGTTCTCCGAGACGAGTCCGATGACTCCGATCGCACGGGTATTACACACAATGTTAAACAGACCCGGGACCCGAAGTAATAGATTCGACGGGTCTCGGGTGCACTGTGTAGACCTCTACTTCCCTGTAGCTTCTTTGTCCAAGACACCACAGATGTTCTGAATAAGATCACACAACTACAAAACATAGGCTCTGATATATATATATATACATATCTAGTCACTATGGATGTAGAAGCATTGTACACTAACATTGAACATACGCAGGGTCTGGCAGCTCTGACAGATTTTTTTGAGGAGACCAGAGTCGGAAATGCCACCCACTGATTTTTTACTGTCATTAACTGAATAGACATTGAATAATAATATCTTCATCTTCCAGGATAAGACTTTCAAACAGATAAAAGGTTGTGCTATGGCGGCCTGTTATAGCCAATCATATGCAGGTCTATTTCTGGGAAAATGGGAAGAAGATTTTGTCTTAAACCAGGAAAAGAATGCCTACTTCAAATGCATTGTCTGGTGGGGACCATGTTCCATGCTTTTTTGAATAAAATTAATCCCAACATTAAACTATCTTTGGAATATAGTAAAGATTGTATTAATTGTTTTGACCTAACTATCTTTAAAAACGACCATGGTGCCCTACACACTTCAGTGGTTAGAAAACCGACTGACAGAAACAACATTCTGCATGCAAAAAGCTTTTACCGTAAGTGGTTGACGGAAAATGTTCCTTATGGGCAATTCCAGAGAGTCAGGAGAATTTGTGACCAAGACAGTTCATTTGAGTGTAAAGCAAAAGAGATGACATCACGTTTTAAGGAACAGGGTTATAGTTGTCAAAAGTACAACTCTCCAAAAAGCATATATGAGGGCCAATTTGTAAATAGGGAATCACTTCTTCAAAGAAACCCACCCAAGCCAACAAAAGACAGACCCATTTTTATCACTAAAAAGGCATAGTACAGAGGCAGAACAAATTAAGAGAATAATAAGAAAATATTGGGGTATTAGTGAAATTGTTAGATGAGGGAGAAGTTCTGTATCGCTAATTTGTGCATAATATAAAGGGTAAAATTAAAGAAGTGGTCCTACCTCAGAGTTTGAAGGAGGAAGTCCTTTGTTGGCTACATGACTAACATGGGCATCAGGGCGTAGAATGCACTTTTAAGCTGGTCAGAGCTAGATGTTGGCCAGGAATGTTTGAAGATATTGAAACTTATTGTAGGCAATGCGAGAGCTGTACTATGGAAAAGCTAGTAATTGAGATGGGTAGTTTGTTAGCTAGAAGAACATTTGAAGTAGTAGCTATGTATTTTACAGTTTTAGACCCATCTAGTGATTGTAAGGATCAGTGGTGTGAACAGACCTCTACTGGGGCAGGGGCGAAATTGCGTTGGGGTGGTGGGGGTTGGGTTTGGGGTTCAATACGACCGCAAGGGCACTTTACTATGAGTGATTAAAGGGGCAGAGGCTTGTGCTCCTATCCCCTCCTATCTACCCCCTATCACCCACAAGGCAAAGGCCAGTGCGACAGGTTCAATTGAACCCTGCATAATTTGTTAAGGACTCTCACCATCAAGAAAAGAAGACGGGTAAAATATATTTACATGCTCTGTCCAAAATGGCTTGTGTGGAATGCACTTAACACTAAGCCACTAAAACCTAAAGACAACACTCAAAAGTACTACCTCTAGATAACACACACAGAAATATCTTTCTCTTAATCAGTTTGAATTCAACCCCCTTTTTTAGACTGCAGGTTATTGCTGCTATTACACTGGATATGACACGTAGCATTCATGTTGACTGAGTGTTCTGGTGTGTGCATAATCAGGTAGAGCAAATGATAGGCTGATCACTACAGACTGCCGCTTCCCCGTCAGCAGTTTCTCTCTATCACACTCTCGTCTCTGTGGATACCTGACTCGGTCCAGTTCTCACACATGCGCGCGCGCGTGCGCGCAAACACACACACACACACACACACATGTCTGGTTCGCTATCTTTGTGGGGACTCTCCATAGGCGTAATGGTTTTTATACTGTACAAACTATAAATTCTGTCCCCTTACACTGCCCCTGTCCCTAAACCTACCCATCACAGGAGACATTCTGCATTTTTACATTTTCAAAAAACATTACTTAGTGTGATTTATACGCTGTTCTCCTCACGGGGACCGCTGACTGGTCCCCACAATGTAGGTGATTTCAGGTTTTACTATACTTGTGGGGACATTTGGTCCCCACAATGTAATATAAACACGAGCACACACACACACACACACACACACACACACACACACACACACACGTCTGGTTCGCTATCTTTGTGGGGACTCTCCATAGGCGTAATGGTTTTTAGACGGTACAAACTATATATTCTGTCCCCTTACACTGCCCCTATCCCTAAACCTACCCATCACAGGAGACATTCTGCATTTTTACATTTTCAAAAAACATTACTTAGTGTGATTTATACATTTGGTCCCCACAATGTAATATAAACATGAGCACACACACACACACACACATTTTAACTATTTATTTAAGTCCACTTAAAATAAATGATTTACAGGGACATAAATACTGTAGATGCAGTCAAATACATGTACATAATCCTGGACCAGTGGCATACAGCAGATCTTCACAATATTAATCATCACTCAATTGTTATGGATACAAGTAACACCTTCTCTGCCAGATATGACGGCTGCCTATAATAGCAGACAGAGCACAGTACTTTGCTAATGATTATCTTAGTCATGAAGGCTTCTTCCATACTAGAATCAAAGGTACATGCAACCTCCAAAACGAACACCTCATTGATCTCCTCATTAATCACAACAACATCTGGTGTATTAGCAAACATCCCAATGCTGAAACATGGATGGTTTTACACAGGAATGTTTGAACATTTGTACAGAAGATGAGAAAAGGCTTGATATGTCCTTCACTATAAGGTCCACTATTCTGTCGTGGCGTATGTACATTCCTTTATAAGCATGGCAGCCATTCAAGGTATGTGGCAATGTTTCAGTGATCTGTTCTGTAGTGTGATGCAAACAATGAGGTACCTGAGTTGTAGGAAACCAGACAGAAAGGTTGAGTCTTGTTGGAAGAACTTATAGTCTGGCTTTTACTGTAAAAATAACAATGTCCTCACTGAGTGCAGTATTCTTAAGAAATAAGTGAGAAACAGAGTGATCAGCAGAGGAGAGAGATTCACGTCTTCCCTGAAGTTTTAGTTCAATCCAGCGTTGTTTCTGATGATGTTGGTGTAAGTCCAGGAGAGTTGCACCTGTGGATGTTAGCGTGTGGCTGTGACCATCATGACCCATCGTGAACAGAGGTCAGGGGGTCAGTAATGATGTCCTCGGAGACCCTCACAATCCCAGAATCAGACCGCACCCACTCCAGTGATTCTCCAGTGCGGACACAAAGGTTGTTCATGTCCGGTCTGACCAGACACCGAAGACAGCAGAATGGGTGTCAAGTTTCCCACTGGGTTATCTTTTAAAGCCAACAAAGTGGGGCTCTGATTCCCTGGCCAACGGTACCTTGTGTCTCCGTAGGTCCAGGAACAGGGAGGATCGGGCAAGCTCTCTAACATCTTTGTCATCATTATTCAGCATGTTCAGAAGATTGTAAAGCGGCATGCTGGTATAAATCCATATCACGTTTGGTAACCCCAACCCTCCTTCCCATTGGGGGTCAAAAATAATATCACGGGTACTATGAGTGTTCAGTCCAAACCACTTTCGCACTAAGCTCACTGTCTTGTTATTTATTTCACTCAGCACTTTCTGTTGGATATGAACGTTGGAGAATAGATGTTGTACTGTACTTTAGACAGTGCCACCTGTCTAATAGCCTCTAACTTAATAGTCCCAGGTAGTGGGCATTTGTCAATCAAGTCCAGTCTAGATGTGAATTCTGACAAAATGATGTTTACTTGCTCCTTCCATTCTCCTGCAATGTTAATTTTGTGTCCAAGATAAGTGTATGTCTCATGAAGAGAATATACACGTATAGGTTTTGTTGCTACTGTGAACACTGGGCATTTATCAGTTTTTTTTTTAACGGTACCACCTGCTCCCTCCACTTCTCCTCTCATACACATCAGCATATTTTGTGTCGTTAATCTCCATACCTGACCACTTCAGAAAAGAGTCTGTCCTGGCCAGCATGTTTTTAATGGCGCTCTCTTCTCTGGAGGCAATCTGGACATCGTCTGAATAGCCCTGGGATAGGAGATATCACACCACGGGTGGCACATTGACACATCCACTTTAACCATTGGTTGATGGCAATTATAAAATGAATTGCACTCCAAGGGCAGCCAGTTTTAATGCCTATCTGAAGTGGTATTGGATGAGTGAGCTGTTCTCCACAGATTACTTCAATAAAGGAGCCTCTGTATACATCTTTCACTATGTCAATGAACAGTTGGGGTAGCTGTATTAGGTATGCCACCAGTGATCTGATCATGACATTGTGAGATAAAGTTCCAAAAGCATCTCTAAAGTCTAAGACTGAGTACAGTCTACATGACTCATGCTTAAAGTCATCTATCCCTGTTTTAAGGCAAAATACATGCTCATTCATACCTTGTCTATTGATGTATGCCTTTTTCTTAGTGGATAAGATGTCAGCTTCCACCAACCAAGGGAGAACTCTTGCCAGTATGCATTTCATGAACACCTTATAGATAGTAGGAAGAAAGGATATATCCCTCCATGTCGATGGATCATCAGGAATGTTGTCTTTTTTTTGGAATACGATGGATTAGTGCTCCTTTCCATGAATCTGGTACTCTCTAAGACAGACCTTAAAGACAGTAAATCTGACATGACTGTATGGTTTTAAGAGTCTCATATGTCACGCAATCCTTACCACTGGCGTTTCATTGGCGGCACGTTCAAATACCAGGGTGGGGGATCATCATTACACCTCTGATTTAGGCATTTATTATCATAATAAAAACGTCTTCGTTTGACCGGGTGTGAAAAACACATCAAGAATTTGGCTTAAATAACCTCTGAAGATGACATCATCGGAATCCTCACATCAGAGGCTATAAATAGACGTGGGACAGGTGCTCTCATCAGGTAATTTTGTCTAAAGAATGTCCTGAACTCGCCCTCAGTGCGGCAATGAAGCGCAGCATCTTGTTTCCACTTTTTCAGGGAACAGGGTTACAGTCAAGTAACCCGAGACGTTCCCTTTCAAAAGCTACTCTCAAATCTGTGCTTATTTAAGCGATATGGGAATGAGAATACCAACGCTGCCGCACTGGAAGTGTCTGAACCCCTCAAGGCTGTGTAATGTGCACACACAAACATGAGAAGGGCCTCAGACATGAGCTTGAGATGTCGACTCAAGGACGTATGAGCCCGGAGTAACATGGACATCCAAACTAAGTCAAGTCAAGTCACCTTTATTTATATAGTGCTTTTTACACAGAAGTTTGTTTCAAAGCAGCTTTATAGTGATAACAGGAAAATAATTCATCAAAGTTTGTTTCGGCTGTACAGCAGATCTAGAAGAAAATAACATTGTAGTCTAGATTTAGTTCAGTGATGGTTCAATTTTGTTGTAAAAAAGTAATTAGTTTAGTTAATTTATATATGTAACAGTAATTTCAGTGAAAACAGTGATTTCATCATCCAGCTCTGTTCAGTTCTTATATAATGCTGTCAATGCAGGCAGATCAATAATATTGTTGAATATTAAGTGTCCCCAACTAAGCAAGCCAAAAGCCAAAGGTGACAGTGGCAAGGAAACAACACTCCATCAGTTGACAAAATGGAGAGAAAAAAAACCTTGGGAGAAACCAGATTCAGTCGGGGGGCCAGTTCTCTGGCCAACGAACAAACAGTGTATGATTATGATTTAGGCAGCATTACAGGTTAGAAGTCAAATTGGATCAGAACATTCTGAATATTTATCCAGTTCCATCTGGTTGAAGATCAGAGTCATCAAGCCGGTATGGAGACGGGTTTGTTGAGGATCAGTGCCACTGGCTGTCGTGTCGATGAGGCCTTCACAGGGGAGAGTCTAGTTGACACAATCTCCGCGGACACTTCAGGGATATGTTGTGATCGTGTCTTCTTGTGAAGCGAAGAGGTTCACCAATGCTCCGTAAAATCTTTCCCAGATCTAACTTGCCACATTGAGAACTTCCAATCTCCGTGTGTGACCTCCCGTCTGGACAATAAATCTTCTCCTACATTCGTGTTTCCGGGAATGTAAATCGCTCTGAGAGACAGGAACTTGTCCTTAGCCCAAAGCATAACCTGCTGCGCTAGTTTTTGGAACAAACTAGTTTGTCCTGAGCCTTATAGAAAGAGTACGAAGCCTGCGACCCTTATTCGCCTCTGGGGATTGGCCCTTTTGGATGAACAACTGAAATTGTCTCATATGCAGAAGGCCCAAAGGTATATGCATTGAAGCAGCTGCCATAAGACCGGGATTAGGGTTGGGTACCGAAACTCGGTTCCAATAGGGAACCGGTTCCGACGTAAACGGTAGTAACCAGACCGAATAAGAACGACAATTTCGGTGCCTGATTTCGGTGCCTGTAAAACATCTCGCGGCACGAATGATCCAATACATATAAATAAAACATCTCTAGTTAACCAGCAGAGCATTCATTTCGTTCGTTTGTTAAATAAGAGGCGATCTAGCACTGAAATGTGTTTTTTAAATCAAGTGATCAAAGTGCTCTTTGCCTCTGCGATCAGTGGCGCGGATGGCTCGCGCACCCAGCATTGTCTTCACTCGGACGCGCGCTTCAATCGAGACTCTCTATTCGTTCCAGTGAACTCACAAAATATAATTCACAAAAACGTGTCCCTGCTTGATATACAACCACTGATGAGCATAATTGGTTTTGATGAGAACAAAAAAAAAGAAAAAAACTGTACGAATGCGGATTACAACTCAGATCCTCTGACACGCTTGACGAAAGTTCAAGTTCAGCAGCTGCCAGTGTCTCTATAGCACGCAGTGTGTTTATCGTGCAATTTATATGCGAAAATTTGATTTTATGTGCATATGATAGGCTACGAGGTTTTCGCGTGCATTTGATGCGCACTTCATTGCGTGTAATACACACGCATCCCACACCACTAATTCTACCCAAAGCCAAATGTATTATACACACGCACCCCACACCACTACTAAACATATAACCAACCCATGCGTATCCTATGCACGTAAAAACTAATTTTCGCGTATAAATTACACGATAAACACACTGCGTGCTTGAGACGATCTAGTAGTGCGATCGGGTTGCGACATCACAGACGATGATAACAGCAGCCGTTCCTCTTCGGACAAGTCTATTAGGCCTATTTTAATGCCAACTGCAAACCTTGCATATCAAGTAGGCTAGCAAACACAGTTGCCATTAAACAGCGAGTGTGACAACGTGTGCAAAATGTTTTAACAAAGTTCCAACACTTCTTTATACGAGGCTATAGGCTACTGTGTGTGTTAAATATTTCTGCTCAGTGTCAGATATTTCTCTGCTTGAAGTAGTCATAATATGTGAAGACAAAATGTTGATCTTAACTTAAGTATTTTACATCAGTAGCCTATTAAACGGCGCAATTTTTCATTTAATCAGAAAATCTTTAAATAGCCTATTTAAGTTAATATTGTGTCCAGTTTGGCCCTGTAAATAAAAGGGTATTATTTTTTGACAAAGTGTGTGCGGTTTCGTTTTCTTAAGTATCGGAACAAGAACCGTTTAAGCACCGGAACCGTTTAAAAAATACCGAGTAGGTACTGGTATCGGATAAAACCCAACCGATACCCAACCCTAACCGGGATGGAGTGTAATCTCCTTTCCTAGCCTAATATCGCTCAGGGTGTTTAAGAGGTACTCAACACAGCTGTGCCCGCATGATGACCGAGTCCCATACGATCGCTAAATACAATGTTCTCTGGGCCAGAGTCTCAACCCCAGAGTTTGAAGATGAGCTAGGACATCTAGGATATCTCGATGTCATAGCGCAAGCTCTGGAAATTGGGCCAGTATCAACTAGTATCAGCCAGTCATCTATGTAATTTAAAATGCGGATGCACTGGATTCGCATAGGAGCCAGCGCTGCATCCATGCATTTCGTGAATGTGCGGGTGAACCCGATATTGGTAAGCATTGCCTTTGAAAGCGAACCTCAGGATTTTCCTGTGTTGTGGCAGAATTTCTATGTGAAAATATAGTCCTTGAGGTTGATCGTAAAAAAACAATCTTTGTGTTGAATTTGAAACAATCATTTTTACTGTTCTTGGGTGCAATAACTAACACAGCAGTCATTTTGATGTTCCTAAATTCAAACCGCTGAAGACACAGTGGCTGAGTTTTGTTTACGATGGGAATATTCCCCACGATCAACGTCAATGCGTTCATGTTTGCGTGAATCATTTCTCACCAGACTGCTTTTTAAACGAGGGTCAGTATAAAGCTGGTTTTGCTAAGAATCTGCTCATGAAAAAAGAATCGGTACAAACTATTCGTGTTCCTGCTTCACCTCCAGAAGAAGTGAGTGTAACGTTTTATTAACCTTTAACGATAAATATTAATCTTTGCAAATCGCTTGCACGCGTCACAATGAATGCGGCTAATGTTTACACTCAGGGTACATTACGGCATGTATTCTATGTAATGTTATGACAGGAATATCAATGCAGTTACAATACTATAGATGTACAGTAGGTACTCAACCAGAATGCCTATTACCGCCGCGAGTCGTGCCGCGGCAAATCCACCGCGGTAAAAATAAACTAGTCGCATTTCAAAGTCGTTTGCGAAATGACCGCCAGGTGGCGCAAAGGGGCATTTAGCAAAACAGCCGCAATTGCCGCATTTTGAAACAAGTGCGGGGCTAATGTCAATTAACTGTAAGGATGGAATACTACAACTATGGCAATTTCCAAATAAGCAACAAACATGAAAAATTAAAACAAGAGCTATTTGCATTTTCTGTACAATAATGAAACAAACAAAGATTTGGTGAAGTTGAAACTGCATGTTAAAGTAATAATTGTATTATTAATTAAAGACAGACAATTTTGTTAATGTTATTTAAACAAACGATCATACAATTTATAGTATAGGCCTACATAGTAGTAGCCTATACATAGCCTATAGACGTTTATTTGTACGAACTATTAGGCTATATCTCTGTTTGTATCTGTTTATTAAAAAAACAGCACAAGGTCTTGTAAAAAAAAACAAGAATGAGACTGATTGAATATGTAAAAAATTAAATAAAAATAAACAAACGAAACAGAATAGAACAAACTTTTAGAACAAAAAATAATAAAAATAAAAATAATTTAGCCTACAACAGATTCGGTTAAATTTAACGAAAGCAAAACTTAAGTAAAAGTACATTTAAACAGAATATAAAAAACTTTTAGAGCAGAACATTTTATGGATCAAAAGTTAAAATAGGCCTCTCTCGCAGTCAGTGGAAATAAATTAGGTGCAATAACGCTAAACTATTGAGGAATGAGAGGATTGAAGAGCGCTTCTCTCGTGTGCGCGCACACTGACTGATGAACAACCGAAGTTCTGGGCAAATCTCAGTGAGAAAAGTTGTGGTCGAGTGGTAGAACTTAAGTCGTTTCTATAAATTAGATGACACGGGTTCAAATCCCGAATAAATGTAGTACCCTCACCGCCTGATGAGGGGAGATATAATTAATAATGCACAGGACACAGAGCTGCTGCTGCTTCAGTCATGGAAGTCTGTGTATTGTTTTTACAGCCATTCAAAATGGTTCAAACACAATTTCACACGTCAATGAATGACAAAACATCACTTCAAGAGAAGTCACAATATATAACAGAATTACATATTTACATTATTTCCTTGATTACTAGTTCCACAAATGAAACATCTACTATAAAATGAATCATAACATATAATATACATTTTTCACGTGAATAAACCCTGTGTGTTCATGTGTTTGCAAAAATAACTCTTTCTATTACATTTTTAATGCAAACAACACATTCATCCTCGACTTCAGTCATTTGGCACTTGTAAACATTGCATTATTGAACCAAAATACTCATTCACAATCTCATTTGTGAAATTCACTCTATTATCGCACCATCTCTCTGAGACCGCATGGTCTCCATCACTAGCATGGAATGCGTATTAGCACACGCGACACACAGACATCACTTGAAGCGAACTTTTACATTTCAGTAATAACAGTAACTTATTAAACACTTTAACCAATGTAGTTAACATTTCTCTAAACTCTGACATATCAAGAACATACTCTAAATGCATCAATGTGTTCCATACCTGATGAGGGGAGATATAATTAATAATGCACAGGACACAGAGCTGCTGCTGCTTCAGTCATGGAAGTCTGTGTATTGTTTTAACAGCGCGCGCGCCGCCAGGCGAACACTCCCAAAGGGAAAAGCAATCAAACAATGGAGCGACCGAGCAAGAAAACATCAATCGTCAAAGAAATAAACTCTTTAAGAAAGAAGAAACTTTAAGAAACACATTTTCTTTTGTTTTGTCACGTCTTACATCACATCACATATTTATCACATATTTATATATTTTTGTAACCACCACACTCTCCCCGTCAAAAATAAATGTCGTCCCGACATTACTCTCCTTTTGCTTCAACCAAAAATAAGAAATTTAATTTCTCCTGATAATGTTGTTTTATCTCAATGTCATACTGATTGTATGCAATGTCTAACTACCTATGTGTACTGCATGTTAACTGTGAATAAAGGCATGTGTTGGAAACTGCATAGTCTTCCTTCTTCAAACCCAATTCTTCTTCTCCATTTCCTCAGTCTCTTCAGTATGCATACAAGTATATTGGTTGATAATGCTGCGTTGGGTAAGTCCATGGTGGTAAGTTCTGCATCTCGTATGACATGGGTTGAAACGCTGTTGTGTTTGTAGGCTCTATATTATAACATGCAGGAGTACCCAAGTGATCATAAGTAAATGTCTTTGGTGGTCTCCTTTCTCTCTTAGGCCATCTGTATTCCTGTCCTGTTTCCCTGTCATTCTCACCCAGTCTTACAGGTACATCTTCCATTTCATCAGGTCTTTCTACATGTTGTTCCTCCTCCATCACATCAACTTCCTGTTGAGGTATCTCCTCACTTGCTCCCTCTTGACCAATTTCTTCCCTTTCCTTTCCAGGTTCACTGTGCAGGATAACTGGTAAGTTTCCACTTTGTAACTCTCCGTTTCCTTCCTCAGGTTGCTGAAACTGGACTTCAGGTACGTATCCATCTCGCCAGTTTTCACGCCCAGATTGCTGATGATGGACCGCAGGTAGGTAATTATAGTAAGGATAACCTTCATCCTCATCCTCTTCTTCTTCCGGAACTGGTTCACATCCATTTACTGGTTTTGGTCTTTTCATTGGTCCCTTTGCCTTTTCTTCCTTTCCAAAACCAGTCTTCAATGGGAGATAATCACAAGGCATCAAGAGGTTTCGGTGGAGAACACGTGATCTTCCTTTACCATGTTCTGGTTTCACTTCAAAAACCGGGCCTTTTCCTCCTACTTGACGGACTACTGTGTGTACAACATCTTCCCAATGGTTTCGAAGCTTCCCAGTTCCACCTCTAGGTGTCAAGTTCCTCACTAACACACGATCTCCAGGACATACCATAGAACCCCTCACTTTTCCATCATAGTTCCTCTTGTTTCTTTCTGCCACCTTCTTTGCAGTCTGTCTGGTGATTTCCAATGCTTCCTGCATTTCTTGTCTCCATCTCTTCACATACTCCTTATAATCAGTAGTTCCGGTTTCAGATGTCAAACTGAACAATAGATCAATGGGTAATCTCGGGGACCTTCCGAACAGTAAGTAGAATGGTGAAAATCCTGTAACTTCACATTGTGTGCTGTTGAATGCAAAGATGAGTTTGTTTAGTGACTCTTTCCAATTGGTTTTCTGCTGTTCAGTCAACGTCTTCAACATCTGAAGTAACGTTCGGTTGAAACGTTCAACCTGCCCATTTCCCTGGGGGTGATACGGCGTGGTCCTTGATCCAGCAACTCCACAACTCTTCTTCAACTGAGCAACCAGCTGGTTTTCAAACTCCCCTCCTTGGTCATGATGTATTCTCTGCGGGAACCCAAACTTCAGAGCGTAGTCATTAAACAACTTGTCAACAACAGTTTTAGCCGATTTTGAGGTAGTTGCATAGGCTTGTGCAAATCGTGTGAAGTGGTCAACTACAATTAGGATGTACTCATACCCTCCTCTACATTTATCCAGGTGTAAGAAGTCAATGGAGACAAGCTCAAACGGGTGAGTAGTGACAATATTCTGGAGCGATGTAGTGATTGACATCATTGTGCATTTGTGGCCAATAGAACCTTTCTCTGATTAACGATACTGTTCGATCAAGACCTTGATGACCCATGTTATCATGTAATTCTCTCAAAACACGCTGCTTGTACCTTGCAGGTAAGACTAGCTGTGTCTGGGTGTTCCGTCTTCCTACGGAGGATGCCATCATCTCCCAGGAGAAGTTTGTCCCAACTGCGCAGTAAGCATTTACTTTGTACACTTAAGGTCTTAAAAAGAGGTCCTGTTGGCTTTTTATTGGACAGCTTAAACTGTAGAACAGGTCCAATGTGGTCATCATTTCTCTGTGCTTGTCTGATCTCCTCCACAGATAATGGCTCACATCCATGCTCAGATGCCATGGTGTCGTCAAGAGAAATCATTGCAGTCCATGAGATGCTGAAGTGTGGTGCCTCAACAGACTGGATGGTTGCTTCGACACAGTCAGATGGCAATTCCTCCGTGCATTCCTCCATTGCTGTCTCAATGTTCAGTGGCATCCTGGATAGGGTGTCTGCATCCACGTTTTCTTTGCCAGGCCGGTACTTGATGTTAAAATGGAAATCTGCAAGTTCCGCCACCCATCTACATCCTGTTGCATTCAGCGTTGCACTGGTTAAAACGTAAGTAAGTGGATTATTATCACTATACACAGTGAATGTGGGGGCATAGTACAAATAATCCTTGAATTTTTCAGTGACAGCCCACTTCAGGGCAAGGAACTCCAATTTCCCTGAGTGGAGGTGATACTTCTTTTCCGCGACTGACAGGGTTCGGGACCCATAAGCGATAACTCTAAGCTTTCCCGCTTGCTTTTGGCATAGAACTGCCCCAAGACCCTGATTCGATGCGTCAGTATGAAGTACGAACGGCTGTGAGAAGTCCGGGAACGCAAGTATTGGTGGCGCAACTAAACAATCGATCAGTCCCTCCACTATCTCTTGGTGCTTATCCGTCCATACAATCGGCCTGTGAGAAGGCACTCCCCGTTTCTTTCCTGTAGCCTGTCGGTTACGTGTCTCCTTGCATTCTTCCTTCCCTGTCTCAGTTTCTTTCAGCAGGTCGTACAGCGGACTCGCAATTCTGGAGAAATCTTTTATATATTGTCGATAGTAGCTCAACAGACCCATGACTGCTCTCAACTGTCCAACTGTGCTTGGTCTTTTATCTTTCAGGCTACTCACGGCAGCTGTATCAGCCGGGTCCATCTTACTCCCTTCCGCCGAGACAATTCTTCCAAGGTATCGTACCTCATGTTTGAATAGTTCACATTTGCCAGGTTTTAGTTTTATTCCATACTGTCTCAATCTTTGCAGGACTTTCCTTACATCATCCACGTGATCTTCAAAGGTTTTACTGAAAACTAACGTGTCATCCAGATAAGGAACACAGATGTTGTCTCTTAGCTCACCCAGACACTCCTCCATGCAGCGTTGAAAAGCTGAAGGAGCATTCATCAGGCCGAAAGGTATCCTAATCCACTCATATAACCCCCACGGAGTCACAAAGGCTGTTAAAGGTCTACTCTCCTTGGCCATGAAGCCCTGATGATATGCTTTCCCTTGATCAAGAAGCGAAAACCAGGAGTTCCCTCCCAAACTGTCCATTATGTCTTGAACACGGGGGATGGGCTGTCTATCAGGATGCGTTTTCCGGTTCAGTTCTCTGAAATCGATACACAGGCGTAAACTGCCATCTTTTTTCCGGACGCATACGACAGGTGAGGCATATGGTGAGTTTGATTTCTGCACCCATCCTTGCGCAATGAGATCATGCAGGTAGTTTTTCATCTCTTGGTAGAGGGGTTTAGGCACTGACCGGTAAGTACGTGCAACAGGATTAGTGTCTTTCAGTGAAATAGCAAGTTGTAGTTTCTCAATGGAACCTATGTCATTGTCAGATTCAGAAAATGAAGCTGCTTCCTCTGTTAACATTTGCTGAACTATTTGTTTTTCAGACTCACTGAGATGGCTCAAGTTGACTGGCGGGACCCATGCGATGTCGGAGTTATGGCTGGTTTCATTTTTGATTTGATTGACCGTCACAGAAGTTAAACCAGGTTTCTCAAAAGCTGCAGTTGGATAAACAGCCTGCACAGGTTGCACGGTGCCTATTACCATCTTGCCTGCTAACAGTAGGTCATGATCTGTAGGGTTCTGAACACTGACAACTATGTGTGGAGATCTATGTCGCCGCAAGGTTACAAGCGTCTCACAGAACTCCAACCCCTCTGCCCACTGTGGGTTAACGTCAGGCTCAAAAATGAGCAAAGTCTCTTGCTTTGGTCTGTCTGTCTGCACTCTACATTCCACTTGTACCGATGTATGTTTGGGCACATGAACATTTTCCTTGGTTGTTTTGACTGTATATTCACATGGTGTTTTAGCCTGGATTTGTTTGATGAAGGCTTGAACTGTTCCTGTGGCAGAACTAGGACAGGCTGTTCTCTGGAATTCACTTGTGATTGGCTGCATTATTTTCTTGGTGTTCACCATTTGCTCAATCACATTATATCCAATGATGGGGTGGCGAAGCTGACTACCCCTCATCACCAACACAGGTATGACAAGTTCATCCGTTTCTCCTTCATTGGATGCCAAACCAAAACTCACTTCCATCCACCCAATATAAGGTATTTCCTGTCCGTTTGCCGCCACTAGACGGAGTCCTTCAGGTGCGTCAATTACCTCGGCCACATTTCTCAATCTGATGTTTGGTAAGTGCTCACTTTTCCACAGTTCATCCACTATACAAACTTGAGAGCCTGTATCCCACAAAGAATCAACAAGGAGCCCTTGAAGGTAACACGGCACTAGACACTGTTTTCCTACAAAGGCGGCACGTGTAGACTTGTCGGCTTCACATTTCTTTCTGTGCATTGCATAATTTGTGTGTACTCTTGCTGTCTGGTTACATTGTTTCATATGGACTGTCCAGTGCTTAGCTTGACATGCTTTAGAACAATACAATGTTTGTTTACAGGCAGCGCATTGTTGCAGTCTAAAATCTGAACCTGTGATACCACACTGTACGCAGCTTTGTGGGGACATCATTGAATTTCTGGTCACTCCTCGTCCCGCAGTCGTGACCCGGTCCCGTTTAACGACTGCTCTCTGTACATCATTGGGCCTCGTGCTCTACAACCAACTGCAAAATGATCGCTACTGCCACACCTATAGCAGTGAGTGCAGTATACATCCAATCCACTTTGCTGACATGCCAGACATTTTCTCACACGAGTTGAGGGAGGATGGAAACGTTGTGCAGGGAGCCACTGTGGCTGCTGGAATGCCCCCCTTCTCCTGTCATATTGTTGCAAATAACTTTGAGGTGGGTATGGAGGCTGGGGTGGTGACATGTTGGTTTGATCCCTCACATTGGTAGAAAACTGTGTGGACATGATCTGAGGTTGTCGAATGGATTCTTTAATTTGAGACACCTCCGCACTGAGATCCTTCAAAAATGCCATGTCAGACCGCATTTCCTTTAACTCACTCGATATGTCAGGTTCAAGTTTCTCTTTATTTTGGTGACTCTGTGTCTTCCCTTTCTTTTCAACAGCAACTTCATTAACCTGCACTGGATTCACTTTGGTGTGTTGGAATATAAGCTTCTTCTTGTTTTGCCGCTCGGTTTCATTTGCACAAGCAACATTGACTTTATCAAAAAGAACTTCATCACTCACATCAGTGGTTATCAAGTAAGGTTGCAGGTCACTTCTGATACTGTCATTTTGCAGGCCAGTAAGAACAGTGTGAAGAAACATGCTCTGGACTAGATTCGGGTCATATTTCAAACTGGATTCCGCTTCCTGAGATGCGAACAGGATCTTTTGCCTCAAATCAAGACAACGAACGAGGAAACTTTGTGGGGTCTCTTTGCTACTTTGCGCCTCGGAGGTAAGCTGTTTGTACAATTCAGTCGCACCTCTTTCTTGATAATGCGCCCTCAGTATACGTCTCAGCACAGGCAGGGTTAAATTTGGTTTTCCCTCCAGGTAACTACGCAGCTGCATGCCTGGTGCGATTGCTCTTATTACTGCATCGACTATTTCAAGCTCTGAAACTCCCCTGCTCAATCCATGTTCGATTTGATGGGCCAAACTTGAAAAGGTGAGTTTATCTTTTTGCATGACTGGAGTCTGTGTGTCATTAACTGCAGATCAGAGCTTGTGTCTGGCTGAACAATTGGACTTGGCAATGTGGAATAACTCTGCATAGTACTTATGTTCTGTTGTGTGCCTGTATTTTGTGGTGTGTGATTAGCTGCTCTCTGTTTTTGCTCTATTAACTTCTGCAATGCTAATTGTAATGTGTCAATTTCTTTTTGCAGTTTTCCCTGTTCTGTGGTTTCTGCTACTGGATTTACATTCACTCTCTTAGTGGTCTGTACTGTTTGTCTTTCTAAATCACTGTTTTCATTAACCCTCTGAATTTCACTGATTTTGTCTTTTAGACACATAAGCTCTGCCATACCCGCATCTTCAAGCTCCTCTAATGCCTCTCTCTCAATGTGTCTCACAATCATTGAAATAAAAAATGACCGGCTTTTTCTACTGACATGTTCACACTCAATCCCTAGGAATTCACACAGTTCAATCAAATTTTCTTGTGAGAGAGCATATACTGCTCCTATCACCTCAAGCTTCAGATCCTCTTCGTGATCCATGAGTTACTCAGTCTAGATGTGTGCAAAGTGATAGAAGAAATGTCCTTAGCAGACTGGAATTCTGCAGCGCTCCTGGTATTGAAAATAAACCTCAGATTGCTTGCACTTTCCTTCCTGGCTCGACACGGACACCGAACGTCTTCACTCCACTGGTCACCTGGGCTGAGTAGAAGGCTGAATGGCACTGGAAGCGGGCTGTCGTCACTGGAAGCCAACTCGCACTGCATTCATCCTCGCTGGGGCCTCCAAAATGTAGTACCCTCACCGCCTGATGAGGGGAGATATAATTAATAATGCACAGGACACAGAGCTGCTGCTGCTTCAGTCATGGAAGTCTGTGTATTGTTTTTACAGCCATTCAAAATGGTTCAAACACAATTTCACACGTCAATGAATGACAAAACATCACTTCAAGAGAAGTCACAATATATAACAGAATTACATATTTACATTATTTCCTTGATTACTAGTTCCACAAATGAAACATATACTATAAAATGATATACAATCATAACATATAATATACATTTTTCACGTGAATAAACCCTGTGTGTTCATGTGTTTGCAAAAATAACTCTATTACATTTTTAATGCAAACAACACATTCATCCTCGACTTCAGTCATTTGGCACTTGTAAACATTGCATTATTGAACCAAAATACTCATTCACAATCTCATTTGTGAAATTCACTCTATTATCGCACCATCTCTCTGAGACCGCATGGTCTCCATCACTAGCATGGAATGCGTATTAGCACACGCGACACACAGACATCACTTGAAGCTAACTTTTACATTTCAGTAATAACAGTAACTTATTAAACACTTTAACCAATGTAGTTAACATTTCTCTAAACTCTGACATATCAAGAACATACTCTAAATGCATCAATGTGTTCCATACCTGATGAGGGGAGATATAATTAATAATGCACAGGACACAGAGCTGCTGCTGCTTCAGTCATGGAAGTCTGTGTATTGTTTTAACAGCGCGCGCGCCGCCGCGCCCCCTCCCCCAGCAGGCGAACACTCCCAAAGGGAAAAGCAATCAAACAATGGAGCGACCGAGCAAGAAAACATCAATCGTCAAAGAAATAAACTCTTTAAGAAAGAAGAAACTTTAAGAAACACATTTTCTTTTGTTTTGTCACGTCTTACATCACATCACATATTTATCACATATTTATATATTTTTGTAACCACCACATAAACACGGGCTATTTATAAAATACAATTTCCATTTTACACAAAGGAACAAATATTATCCAACAGATTGACTGAATTTATATCAATCTGTATAATTCCAATCGTAAATTTAAAAGCAGTTCTGTTAAAAAAAAAATAGAAAAAAAAACTTCATGGGGTTCCATATAGGCTACAGAAAGATTTTTTATAAACATGGTTGTGTAACAAGGTGCGATTTGCTGGTGGGGGATTTCCCCCCTCCACAGTAATCAATGCTATAGCCTAATTCACCAATAGACCATATCAAATATATTATATATTTTAAAAAATATGCAACACGCACATTTAAACAACAAACAATACAATCTGAACAGGAAGCTCTTGTATTGAGAGATAACATGCAGCGCGTTTCAGTTACGATCCTGGTTCAGTGTTGGGAAGGATACTTTCAAAATGTATTTCGTTACAGAATACATGCCCGAAAATGTAATTTGTAACGTATTCCGTTACGTTACTCAATCTGAGTAACGTATTCTGAATACTTGGATTACTTCCACATTGAATTGCATTTTATAAGTGTAGGAATGCGGAATGGTGATGCGGTGGTGACGCGTTGTAACATGTGGCGCTGCCAATAAAGCACCTAAAAGCTGTCACAAATAAGAACCGGCAAAAGTAATGATTATGAATATATAAAATATAGCAATAGACATTTTAATTGTTTATTAATAAACAAGTGTTTTCTGTGTAACTGTCACCTGCAAAGACGAATTTGACGATGCTGACTCGCGATCTTTGCAGTATGCTAGTGAACGCGCCAGAAATGCACTTTTCATACGGATTACATGCAGAGAGTAGGCTAGTCTGTTTTGTTTCGTTTTGAATTGTTCTGTTTAAAAGTAGACATGTCTGTGACTGTGAGACAAGTATAATCTTACGCTAAGTTTCGGTTCATTTATGAGACAAGCTCCAGTTCACGCGTCAGCGCCTCCATGTCGTGATTATATATTTGCTATATTTACTTCTTATTTATTAAATCCAGCCAATTGGTTGATGAAACATTTATTAAAATTAAGATACAATTAATACAAAACGAAATTCACTTTAAAGAAAGGCTTTGCTATCTGGTTGAGGCCTCTGGAAAAGTTTTAAAGCAGTCTTTTAGTGCCGCTTTCAGAGCGCGCACGTCTGTAACATTGTTTTTTCCTTATAAATGTGAACGCGAAAAATTTAATAAAATGAATATTTTATGTTCTGTGCCTGTGGAGAGCCAACCCTTCCTCATCCGGTGGGTAGTAGGCCTATTACTTTTGGTTTCAGCAGTGTAATTCACAGAAGTAGGCTAGGCTGCTAAAAATATTTTGCCACCTAAAAGTTAAAGATTTTTTTGTGTCACGCATGTTTATTTCCCTCAAATTAAATAGAAAACGCATGTGTAGACAGATATTTTTCTAATGTCTGGACTCCTTTATTAGGGAGTATGGATATAAACAGACGTTTTTAAATATATTAGTAAATGCATTTTCTGAGAATTTCTATTTCAAGTTATTTCAAGTTTTGACTGCAAATGTCACATTCATAACGCTGGAATTGCCCGATTTCAAATTATTTATTTTGTAGTGTAGGTCTACATATTTTATAATGTTAACTTCAAATAAGTGGTAGCATTAGATCTGGGCTGCGTTTCCCGATAACGTTGTCTCTTAGCGCGATACGAAGGCTCTTAAGGTATAACTTAACTGAAGGTATACCATTTCTAGGCGTGTTCCCCGAACTATACCTTAGAAAGCTGCTTAAGATATACCTTCTTACGTCGGACGTTACCGGGTGCTGTCCGTGGCGATGGTGCTGAATCTGTTGATATCGATGACTCGAGAATCAATTATTCTCTCGTGCAGGGGCTGCTTATGTGAGAAAGCGCTGTTCTTTATAAAAGAAGCACTTCAGAAATAGTTGAAATTGCATTTACTAGGACTCATGGGATATTATAAAAAATAATCTAAACTATAACAGCCTATAATAGCCTTGCCTACATATTTTAAAATTGTATCATATATTGCTGCCATCATAACCATTTAAATTTTTGATGTGCTTTCTTCTCTTTCCCATTTTTGTTCGCTGAGGTGAGCTGCGATGAAATACTGTTCTTGTAAATACTTTCAAGCATTTCAGTGATAAAAGAGTACGTCATGTAGCTACGGTGCTCGGCAGTGATCAAAAAGGATTTAAACAGTGAATTTTGAATCTCTTCTTGTAAACTCAGAGATGTGGATTCAGACGGCAATTAAATTACCACACGACCTGTTTGTCAAAAAATCAGTAGGTACTAATTTGGACAGAGATTTTTACGCGGGTTGGGTGAGAAAAAACACTGATATTATGGATTCGGACGGCACTAAAATAACCGACTTACCCCTGTAAATGTTTAAAATACCGTAGGCTACGAGCCCATGATAAACAATATTAGCGTCCGAATAGGACTTAACTGACAGTAGCCTATGCTTTCACTGGCCTTTAAAAGCGCTCTTTAATTAAAATAAATTTATAAAATTGTATTATATATAATAATATAATTAAAATTGTAACAACAATCAGTGTAATGACAATTTTATTCTTTGCATGAAAACACTTGAATTAGCCTAATTGAACACTGTCTGGGTGTATTAAAACTTCAGAATTATATTCATATAGACCTTTAACAGTGATAAGGTATAGCTAAGAGTGCTCCAGACCAACCTTCCGAACGTATGACTTACAGAAGGTATACTTAACTAAGAGCGTTTCGGGAAACACGTATTAACGATAAGGTACAGCTTAAGGTGTAACTTAAGAACGACGTAGCGTTAAGAAGGTTTCGGGAAACGCAGCCCTGGACGGGAAGGATAACTCTGGGAGTTGGAAGGGGTGTGTCGCATGCCGAGTTGCCTTAATTTATTTCGTGAATAAACTCATGAAACAAAGAAGTATCGTAATGTAATCCCTTGATTTCAACAATGTAACTGTATTCTAAATACCAACTATTTAAATTGTAACTGTAACGGAATACAGTTACTCATAATTTGTATTCTGAATACGTAACGCCGGTACATGTATTCCGTTACTCCCCAACACTGTCCTGGTTCCAGTGGCCTTAATACATTCACGGCTTTTCAAAATGTCACAAAGCGTTTTGAGATGTTTTTGAACGAAATATAGATGTTTATAATTAAGTGTTTTGGCACACCGAGTGGCACGCATTGTTCTAAAATTGGGTTTTATTCTGGCATGTTGAACTAGAGTTCGACAAACGCGGCGGCGCTTTCACTTGAATTTATTTTTTCTCATAACAGCTAAAAGAACTTAAAGGCTAGCCTACTCCGTAATTTTTGGTCATACAGATAATATATCATCTTTTAAAACTGTAAAACGTCTACAATATGCTAACGATAAAACGTTTTCTCGCTCATATATGTGAACGAACACACTGGAGAAACAAACCTTTGGTCAGTTCATTAAGATTAAATTCATGGCCGAGTGGTAGAACTTACGGTTCGTTCATTTAGATGACACGGGTTCAAATCCCGAACAAACTTGGGACTTTAGTAAATTTTATATTAGCCTATTAATGCATTTGATATCCTATTATTAATGCAGAGAGATTTGTCTAGTTCTAAAACTGTTACACCATATAGTTTTAGCATTTCCATTTTACACTGGAACAAATAGTATCCAACAGAATTACTTTACATCTGTATAATAATACCAATCGTAATTTCAAAAGCAGTTCTGTAAAAAAAAAAAAAATATATATATATATATATATATATATATATATAGGCCTATATAGGCTATAGCCTATATATATTTTTTGGATTCCCTATAGGCTATAGGCTACTTCACCAATAGACCATACAATATATAAAATACGAGGCTGACTCCAGCTCCTTTTTCGCCAGCTCCTTATTCGTTGAACTATTCGTTCCACCTTAAAAATGTTGGATGGTTGTTAACCCCTCCCCCTCGGTGCTTTTGGCCGTATTTCTTAAAGGAACAGTTGTATGGGAATTATGAGCCTGTTGATCGGGCAGTATTTTGAAAATATGTACTCCTGTAAAAATTATCTTGTCTGCCTCTGTAAATGGTGTAGGCTACACTACCTGGTAAATTTAACAAGACTGCTTATTCTGTATTTAAGTTCCATTTCTTACTAAATGTCTTTTAAAAGTATGGAGAAAAGTGACATTATGTATACAACTGAGATTTTATGTTATGTAATTTCTGGTCTTTATTAGAAGTTATCCATTACTCCAGTCTAACATATATATATATATATATATATTAGGGCTGTCAAATGATTAATCACGATTAATTGCATCCAAAATAAAAGTTTGTTTACACATAATAAATGTGTTTGTACTGTGTACAATTATTTTGTATATATACGTACACACATGTGCATTTATATATTTAAGAAAAATGTGTTATTTATATATAAAATATTTATATTTATATATAATATAAATTATATATAAATCTATATATAGTATATACATGCAAATATTTCTTAAATATATAAAAGCATGTGTATGTATATAAAATAATTATATTATTTACTATACTTTACTATTATTTACTTATATTATTTATAATATTTACACACACATTTATTATGTAAACACAAACTTTTATTTTGGATGTGATTAATGGCGATTAATCATTTGGCAGCCCTAATATATATATATATATATATATATATATGAATATATATATAATGTTGTAATGCAGGATTTCGATTAATAATAGATTTATCTATACCTCTACGTTCCCCTTTTTTTGAGAACTTGTGAAACACTAAAGTAATGACACCTCCAGTATGTTGCGTCAGTACATAAAGTTGCATGGAGAGGCATGTTCTGGGTACCATATTTCAACAATAACACATCAGAAAATGTTGTAATGCAAGAATTTGTTTAAGAATGAATCAATCTATGCCTCTACGTTCCTGTTTTTTTGAGAACTTGTGAAACACTAAAGTAATGACACCTCCAGTATGCTGCATCGGTACATAAAGTTGCATGGAGAGGCATATTCTGGGTACCATATTTCAACAATAACACATCAGAAAATGTTGTAATGCAGGATTTCGATTAATAATGGATTTATCTATACCTCTATGTTCCTCTTTTTTTGAGAACTTGTGAAACACTAAAGTAATGACACGTCCAGTATGTTGTGTCGGTACATAAAGTTGCATGGAGAGGCATATTCTGGGTACCATATTTCAACAATAACACATCAGAAAATGTTGTAATGCTGGATTTCGATTAATAATGGATTTATCTATACCTCTATGTTCCCCTTTTTTTGAGAACTTTTGAAAAAATAAAGTTATGACACCTCCAGTATGCTTTGTCGGCACATAAAGTTGCAATGGTGGGGCATGTTCTGGGTACCATATTTCAACAATAACACATCAGAAAATGTTGTAATGCTGGATTTTGATTAACAATGGATTTATCTATACCTCTACGTTCCCCTTTTTTTGAGAACTTTTGAAAAAATAAAGAAATGACACCTCCAGTATGCTTTGTCGGCACATAAAGTTGCAATGGTGGGGCATGTTCTGGGTACCATATTTCAACAATAACACATCAGAAAATGTTGTAATGCAGGATTTCGATTAATAATAGATTTATCTATACCTCTACGTTCCCCTTTTTTTGAGAACTTGTGAAACACTAAAGTAATGACACCTCCAGTATGTTGCGTCAGTACATAAAGTTGCATGGAGAGGCATGTTCTGGGTACCATATTTCAACAATAACACATCAGAAAATGTTGTGATGCAAGAATTTGTTTAAGAATGAATCAATCTATGCCTCTACGTTCCTGTTTTTTTGAGAACTTGTGAAACACTAAAGTAATGACACCTCCAGTATGCTGCATCGGTACATAAAGTTGCATGGAGAGGCATATTCTGGGTACCATATTTCAACAATAACACATCAGAAAATGTTGTAATGCTGGATTTCGATTAATAATGGATTTATCTATACCTCTACGTTCCCCTTTTTTTGAGAACTTTTGAAAAAATTAAGTTATGACACCTCCAGTATGCTTTGTCGGCACATAAAGTTGCAATGGTGGGGCATGTTCTGGGTACCATATTTCAACAATAACACATCAGAAAATGTTGTAATGCTGGATTTCGATTAATAATGGATTTATCTATACCTCTACGTTCCCCTTTTTTTGAGAACTTTTGAAAAAATAAAGTTATGACATCTCCAGTATGCTGCATCGGTACATAAAGTTGCATGGAGAGGCATATTCTGGGTACCATATTTCAACAATAACACATCAGAAAATGTTGTAATGCTGGATTTCGATTAATAATGGATTTATCTATACCTCTACGTTCCCCTTTTTTTTGAGAACTTTTGAAAAAATAAAGTTATGACACCTCCAGTATGCTTTGTCGGCACATAAAGTTGCAATGGTGGGGCATGTTCTGGGTACCATATTTCAACAATAACACACCAGAAAATGTTGTAATGCAGGATTTCGATTAATAATGAATTTATCTATACCTCTACGTTCCCCTTTTTTTGAGAACTTTTGAAAAAATAAAGAAATGACACCTCCAGTATGCTTTGTTGGCACATAAAGTTGCAATGGTGAGGCATGTTCTGGGTACCATATTTCAACAATAACACATCAGAAAATGTTGTAATGCAGGATTTCGATTAATAATGGATTTATCTATACCTCTATGTTCCTCTTTTTTTGAGAACTTGTGAAACACTAAAGTAATGACACGTCCAGTATGTTGTGTCGGTACATAAAGTTGCATGGAGAGGCATATTCTGGGTACCATATTTCAACAATAACACATCAGAAAATGTTGTAATGCTGGATTTCGATTAATAATGGATTTATCTATACCTCTATGTTCCCCTTTTTTTGAGAACTTTTGAAAAAATAAAGTTATGACACCTCCAGTATGCTTTGTCGGCACATAAAGTTGCAATGGTGGGGCATGTTCTGGGTACCATATTTCAACAATAACACATCAGAAAATGTTGTAATGCTGGATTTTGATTAACAATGGATTTATCTATACCTCTACGTTCCCCTTTTTTTGAGAACTTTTGAAAAAATAAAGAAATGACACCTCCAGTATGCTTTGTCGGCACATAAAGTTGCAATGGTGGGGCATGTTCTGGGTACCATATTTCAACAATAACACATCAGAAAATGTTGTAATGCAGGATTTCGATTAATAATAGATTTATCTATACCTCTACGTTCCCCTTTTTTTGAGAACTTGTGAAACACTAAAGTAATGACACCTCCAGTATGTTGCGTCAGTACATAAAGTTGCATGGAGAGGCATGTTCTGGGTACCATATTTCAACAATAACACATCAGAAAATGTTGTGATGCAAGAATTTGTTTAAGAATGAATCAATCTATGCCTCTACGTTCCTGTTTTTTTGAGAACTTGTGAAACACTAAAGTAATGACACCTCCAGTATGCTGCATCGGTACATAAAGTTGCATGGAGAGGCATATTCTGGGTACCATATTTCAACAATAACACATCAGAAAATGTTGTAATGCTGGATTTCGATTAATAATGGATTTATCTATACCTCTACGTTCCCCTTTTTTTGAGAACTTTTGAAAAAATTAAGTTATGACACCTCCAGTATGCTTTGTCGGCACATAAAGTTGCAATGGTGGGGCATGTTCTGGGTACCATATTTCAACAATAACACATCAGAAAATGTTGTAATGCTGGATTTCGATTAATAATGGATTTATCTATACCTCTACGTTCCCCTTTTTTTGAGAACTTTTGAAAAAATAAAGTTATGACATCTCCAGTATGCTGCATCGGTACATAAAGTTGCATGGAGAGGCATATTCTGGGTACCATATTTCAACAATAACACATCAGAAAATGTTGTAATGCTGGATTTCGATTAATAATGGATTTATCTATACCTCTACGTTCCCCTTTTTTTTGAGAACTTTTGAAAAAATAAAGTTATGACACCTCCAGTATGCTTTGTCGGCACATAAAGTTGCAATGGTGGGGCATGTTCTGGGTACCATATTTCAACAATAACACACCAGAAAATGTTGTAATGCAGGATTTCGATTAATAATGAATTTATCTATACCTCTACGTTCCCCTTTTTTTGAGAACTTTTGAAAAAATAAAGAAATGACACCTCCAGTATGCTTTGTTGGCACATAAAGTTGCAATGGTGAGGCATGTTCTGGGTACCATATTTCAACAATAACACATCAGAAAATGTTGTAATGCTGGATTTCGTTTAATAATGGATTTATCTATACCTCTACGTTCCCCTTTTTTTGAGAACTTTTGAAAAAATAAAGTTCTGACACCTCCAGTATGCTGCATCGGTACATAAAGTTGCATGGAGAGGCATATTCTGGGTACCATATTTCAACAATAACACATCAGAAAATGTTGTAATGCTGGATTTCGATTAATAATGGATTTATCTATACCTCTACGTTCCCCTTTTTTTGAGAACTTTTGAAAAAATAAAGTTATGACACCTCCAGTATGCTTTGTCGGCACATAAAGTTGCAATGGTGGGGCATGTTCTGGGTACCATATTTCAACAATAACACATCAGAAAATGTTGTAATGCAGAATTTCGATTAATAATGAATTTATCTATACTTCTACGTTCCCCTTTTTTTGAGAACTTTTGAAAAAATAAAGAAATGACACCTCCAGTATGCTTTGTTGGCACAAAGTTGCAATGGTGAGGCATGTTCTGGGTACCATATTTCAACAATAACACATCAGAAAATGTTGTAATGCTGGATTTCGTTTAATAATGAATTTATCTATACCTGTACATTCTTGTTTCTTTCATTATGTTTGCAACTGAGAATTAATGTTATGTAATTTCTGTTCTTTATTAGAAGTTATCCATTACTCCAATCATATACATATATATATTATATATACATATATATATATATATTAGGGCTGCCAAATGATTAATCGCGATTAATCACATCCAAAATAAAAGTTTGTGTTTACATAATAAATGTGTGTGTAAATATTATAAATAATATAAGTAAATAATAGTAAAGTATAGTAAATAATATAATTATTTTATATACATACACATGCTTTTATATATTTAAGAAATATTTGCATGTATATACTATATATAGATTTATATATAATTTATATTATATATAAATATAAATATTTTATATATAAATAACACATTTTTCTTAAATATATAAATGCACATGTGTGTACGTATATATATATATACAAAATAATTGTACACAGTACAAACACATTTATTATGTGTAAACAAACTTTTATTTTGGATGCAATTAATCGTAATTAATCATTTGACAGCCCTAATATATATATATATATATATATATATATATATATATATATATATATATATATATATATATATATGTGAGACTGGAGTAATGGATAACTTGTAATAAAGACCAGAAATTACATAACATAAAATCTCAGTTGTATACATAATGTCACTTTTCTCCATACTTTTAAAAGACATTTAGTAAGAAATGGAACTTAAATACAGAATAAGCAGTCTTGTTAAATTTACCAGGTAGTGTAGCCTACACCATTTACAGAGGCAGACAAGATAATTTTTACAGGAGTACATATTTTCAAAATACTGCCCGATCAACAGGCTCATAATTCCCATACAACTGTTCCTTTAAGAAATATGGCCAAAAGCACCGAGGGGGAGGGGTTAACAACCATCCAACATTTTTAAGGTGGAACGAATAGTTCAACGAATAAGGAGCTGGCGAAAAAGGAGCTGGAGTCAGCCTCGTATATAAAATAGAGATATGCAACAGGCACGTTTAAACGACAAACAATAAAATCAAAACCAGCGTTTCAGTTGTTCATTAGTTCCAGTGGCCTTAATGCATGCACGGCTTTTCAAAATGTCACAAAGCGTTTTGAGATTATTTTGAATGAAATATTGAAGTTTATAATTAAGTGTTTTGGCACACCATGCCGAGTGGCGCTATACTAGGCCTACAGTACATTGTTCTAAATTCGAGTTTTATTCTGTCATGGTGAATTAGAGTTCGACAAACGCGGCGGCGCGTTCATTTGGATTTATTTTTCTCATAGCAGCTAAAAATAACTTAATAGGCTACTCCGTATTTTTTGCCTACATCGTTCAAAACTGTAAACTTTTATTCATATTAGGCTAACAACAACATTTTAGCTGTCGTCTCGTCTCTGTCTCCGGAACTGCGCGTCACAAAAATTAACCGAAAGCCACTTGCCTCAGCTCAGTCACGATAAGAAATCGGCTATGTCTAAAGCCTTTAAATGTCTAAATATTTAATAAATGTTATCTGATTATGTAATCCATCTGAAACTGAGAGGTACAGAGGATCTACTTAAACATGTTTAGCTATGATGTGAGCGCTTCCCAATGAGGAAAGGACAAGACGGGGAAAATCTCGCTCTAATTAAATGTTGGCTATCGCCCTGAAATAAAATGTAAAAGCAGATCAAATAATTTATTTGTCGAAATGTTGCTATATTGTTTCATTTAAGTTCATAATTATTCTATAAATTTTATTTAGTTTAACAGCAGCACAGCGAAGCACTGTGGTTCGAGGTTTATTTGAATAAAAAAGAACAACTTCTTGAAATTGAATGAATTATTGAAATGAAATATTTAGTAATAAAGTTTCATGACAGAAATATCACTACATGTAGCTTACATTATTTAATTCCTTCATTATCAACACTTTAATAGTCTAATGCTTAACTGCAATGCTTAAGTGTTTAAGTGTGAATTGCGAGTTCTTTTTGTTTTTAAGTCAGTCTCAGACTCAGAGAGCCTGTGGGGGGGTTGGAGGGACAGTGGCTTTATCGTGCGTGCACAATAGGTGTTAATGTTTGTCTTTCATATGGAGATGTCTGATAGCCAGCCTGATGAGCAGGCAAAGGCTAAATTCTTTTAAGGATAAATCTCTCGGTGTGTCCAAATGTAGGCCCTATATCTTATTAAATTATAAATATTGTATATTTGTATTTAAAGTTTTTTCACACAAAATTTCAAGTAAAGTGTTCAATCCAGTTGTTTCAACTGGTTTTTATTGAGTTTTAGAATGTTTGAGCAGTGTGTATTATGATTGTCAACAATCTGGCATTATCTAAACATGAACTGTCGACGAAACGCGTTCATGCACAGCAGATAGGCTACAGAGCTCTTTAATTCGCGATCAACCTCGTTTTATTGTAAAGTGAATTCAACAAGGCATGCTTTGTCTTTGAAGCAACAAAGGCTAAATAATTTGTTACAGTTTTTTTTTTTTTTTTTTTGAGGGAGACAAAATAAACTTGCTAAAAAGAGATCAAGCGCGAGAGAGAGGCAAAGAAAAACGCATGTTCTTAATTTATATGGCTTTGGACTATTTTCGTTTTGTACTGTTTTAATTGATTAATTTGGCTGAAATTTCTTTGGCAATACAAATTTAAAATGTTGCAAGAATAAGATTCTGTGTTTCTTATTTTGCATCGCAAAGGAAATAAACTCTAATGCAACCCTGTTTTAAACAAATAAACTCTCCCGACACTTTATTTAAACCTTAAAAATTTGCGATGGGTTTCAAACTTAATTCATTTTAGTGTTCTTTTACATTTTCATTTGTTTTTATATTGAAAGTAATACTATTTAGTTAGTCTGTTAAGTCAACAAAATCAGTCTTTTCTGATTTGTTCAATGTATGGATCTGTTTTGAAAAAATGCTCCCGTTGCTATGGCCAGGTATCACTGTCAGTCAACTCAATTTCGTGAATGATTCACAAAACAATAATTTAGCAGATTAAAGACGAGCATCATTATTTTCATTTTCTGACGCGATCAGCTTTCTTTTTTTATTTATTTTCATTTCCCTCACCAGTTTTGTCGTGCAGCGGCTCTACATGGAATGTAGCAAATTTACGTTAATGTGGCATTGATAATTAAACAAAACGCTTGACATTAAATAAATAAACAGTTAATGAACTCGCTATAAACAGTTACCTATTTAAGCATCAAGAACGGTAAAACATAAATGAAGTCGGCCCACAGAATGTTGGCTACATTGAGATTCGATCTCGGATCGCTTGAAGCGCAGTGAAATTCATGTTGTTGCATTAACCACTGAGCTACCGTCTGAACACTACTAAATTTCGTCTTATGCTCTTTCTTAGCCCCATTGATAGCCTGATATATTTCTGTTGCAATGTTTTATGTTGTAATGTTTTCACTATTTATTCAATTTAATTTCAGTATTGTGATTACCGTATGAATTCGTTTAACTACAATGTTTCACTTGAATTCATCTGTTACCAGCTTTCAATCACTCTGAATGAGCCGCGGCGCGGCGTTAGATTACGCAATAGAGAGAATAAACGGACACCTTTCAAAGTCTGTGATTGTAGCGCCTCTTAGCGGTAAAAGGCAGCAAATACACATCCCCCGCGCGGTAAAAGTATTATTCTGGTTGAGTACCCACTGTACTTAAAAGTTTTCTTAAAACATAAAACATTTTCGTACTGCACTAAACATAAACATACAACAAATTCTTAGGTATCCTTCAACTACTGCTAGAATCATTACTGACATGATCTCATGTCAGTGTTTCAGTCACGATAGTTGTACCGAACACTGATCAACGTTACGCATCACTGACAAGCCTACATTTACCACAAAAAAAAACACAAAACAAATGTTTTTCAACATAAATCTGTCAACGAACTAACCTATACATTAGTAAACACATAGCGTTTGTATCTCACTACTCTACCCCTGACAGTACATACAAAAATTTATCAAAGTGACATTATGTTAACCAACTAATTAGACAGCTAATTAGATCTCCTGTGGGAGGTCCGGACAGTTTTCTATTGTATGTAACTCTTTTGTCTTCATGTATAAATATCTGTCACACAGACAGAACTTTGGGTTAATATTCTTTGAAGGCTGACATGCTAACATCGCTGCTGAAGAACTGTGCTACACTACCATCTTCAATATATTGTTCTCCCCACAATAGCTCTGGTCAAGCTTACTTATTTTATGTATTAGGGAAATTTAATACATTGGCGAGTCACCCAAACAACCGCTTGGCCAAATATAAAGACATCTAACAATATTCCTCCCTACAAGGTGTGTAACGGTTCTCAGTAAAAAATTTAACCATACCGTTCTCCACCCACTAAACCCCTTGTCTAAACCCCAGTGCAGGGTAGGTTTAGGGGTGGGGCCAGGGGGGTTTAATTGCGTCATCATTAGTAGAAAAACATGTCGATGAAGTGCTTAGAATAAGCAAGAATACATCAAGTGAATAATTAAGATCAATCCACATGCACATCTAATTTTAGTGTTAGGTGTGTTTCTCTAACACAGTCTATGCTTCAATAATGGCATATTACTGTACAACTCGTACTATTTTTGGCGTATGCACAGTATGGTGTAATTTGTGAAGCTGTACTGAATATTTATTAGTCAGAAATCAGATGAGTTATTAGTCTATTATGGGGAAATAAGCACGAATCTTAAATGTATCTAATTAATTTCTGTGCCGTTTGCATGAGTATAGATCAGATTAGATAAGGAGTGTTGTGCCATTAAACCACCCCTCTCCCATCATCCTCATTACATGCACACATAAAACCACATTCTCTCCCCTTCATTATCACAGTCACGTACACGTGTGAACCCTGCTGAGTTTTACAGATGGTAACGCTTTATTAAAGCCAGTCCAGTAAATTGCTTTGTGCATTTCTTTACCGCAGCATAACAGGGTGCTGCAGAAAGCTGTACTGTACATCTATAAAACTCAACACACACATTCTCATACTGTAATGCACATGCTTCTTAGTAGTAGATTTAGCATCTAAAAAACATCTCAGAAGACACATGGATGTATTTTCTGCAGTTTTCTTGTGATATATGAGTGCTGCAACCATTTGTTGACCTGATAAAGAATTCATTGGTTGTTAATGAGAAGATTTCTCTCTTTCTCCACCCCTCTTTGTGTTTTCAAGCATTTGTTTTCCCTCTACCTGAAGAGGAATTGCAAATATAAGCCCCATGCTTTACTTCTGCCCTACAGGAATGCCTAAATAAAGGTCTGTTTTATGCATATTTCATAAATATGAGTTACATTTGCTCTTTATCTGCAGTAGAGATGTTCAGAAAAAAGGGGCTGTAATAGATTTGGCTTCTTATGCAGTAGTCTCATACAGCAAATGGCTTTCCTGTAGCTCACACATTATGCATGGCACTAGTAATGCGAAGGTTGTGGGTTTCCAGGGAATGCATAAAATCAGTGGCGGTTCTAGACCACAGTAACTGGGGGGGCCAGGCAGGGGCCACTTGTGCTTTTAGGGGGCACACCTTTAACATTCATTTTAACCTATTTTCAGTATTAATTTAAGTCATTTTTTACCATGACATGCATCACTGCAATCTGTTTACACCTGGCCACTTCATGCGTTTTCTGTGATCGGATAGCTATCTGATCGTAAAAAGACCAGGTGCAAATACCCTCCGAAACGCATTAGAGACGGATTTGAATCCGATCGCTCAAACCACTTCAGGACCACATTCCAGATGAAACTGGACAAGTGTAAACGCCGCACCTGGTTGTTTAAACAACATGTCAATTTTACTCCTCCCAAAAATGCAAAAAAAATAAATAAACGTGTGAGAGCGAGTTATAGGCTAGCCTATATGTCATGTTATAGCCAGATATGACGACGCTACTGCAACACGCATCACCGCAGATGAGCATCTATTCATCAAGACAATGTGCAAACTATCGCAAATCAAGTCGCAGACGCTTAACACAATCATCTTCATCAAAAGTAAAGAACCAAAAAGATCTTACCAGGGCTGTTGACGCTCTCTCTTATTGTGGTCTTTGATTTTAGAAATTTTAGCTGATGATCAATAAAATGCAGTTCATATCGTTTGCTTTCGGTGACATGAACTCCATTACATCTGCATAGGCTATAGCGCGGGAATTGAAGAACGGATTTACTTCCGTTTTGCAAAAACACATTTATGTAACCAGGTAATGGAATCGATTTGATCAATCAGATAGCTACCCGATCTGAGAAAACGCATGAAGTGGACAGAAGCTAATAAAACAATTTAAACTCAAATTAATGTTTCGGCTATTTGACAAGTCATTTTCTATTGTAGTGTGATATAATGATCAATAATGATAACACATTTTTAGCATCTAAGCACATTTAGGTTAGATTAGGCTAATCTTCTCTAACATTATCATGTAGGCTATTCATCTGTATTCTGCGGTTTTTGTGGTTCCTTGCAAACACATCAACAAATTCTTCAACATTTAAATTATTTGAGTGAACTTTCAATTATGATAAGGTTATTCCTTTAATCTAAATTCTGGACTAATAAAACCTCAATTATTGAGTGATTAACAAACCATTTAAAAGATTTTGCACAGTCGAGACTGCTTCATACCACCTACTAAAAAAGGCAAGAAATGAATGTAGGGTAAAACTAGATGATATAAATTAAATATTGAAATCTAAATTTCTTTAATGTGTTAATGTTACATCTGTTCTCTGGAAGCTGTTGACTCTTTCATGAGTCATGACTCATGATTACCTGATATATGTAGTTTTATAAAGTATAATATAAGCAACAGCGGACACTTGGATAGTTTAATATTATTTCTCAATACGTGAACATGACTGAAAGTAAATATTTCCGTTACTTGTATCTTTTTGTTGGTGTAGCTCGCCTCTGATGAACATGTGAAGCTCCTTCTCGACTAAAATGCACGATCTCGCTTTGAGTTTATTTCCTCTTGACATAAAGGTTACGCACAACAAATTATTTTCCCATTACTGCCACCCACAGGACAAATTGCGCATTGCAACCAACGTAATCCAAATTTAGGGGGGCCAGAGGGGGGGCCAAGCTTGTTGACACGGGGTTGACATTCTCTGTTTAATTCACAATTTATTTATTTTTTACACTATCATTTTTGAGAGCAATATAATTAGACAGGTAATGAATGGTTTGTGGTGTGTCTGAGGCTGTGGCATCTGTATGTAGTGTAAACTCAAATAAATCGAGTTAATCCTGATTACTGATGCCTAGTACGGATGACAAAATCCTCACAATGAATTTTGCATAAATATTTGCATACATATTTGTAGACTTTGTCCACCTCCATCATTAATAACTCCAAGGACAGGAGGAGGATAAAAGGAAAATCAAGGAGAAGGGACAAAGAAGTTTTGTGGAATTGTGGAATATTTTGTCTGTTTCATCAACCAGCTAAAAAATTAGCAAATCTAGTATTAGCAAATCTCTCAATATTTTAGGAATCATTCATGTCTGTGTTAGATGTTTGTACAAACCATTAGAATTGATCTAAAAAAATAGTAATAGTGGTGCTATTCACAACACTACTAAAAATACCCTCAACATCCCCAGACTAAGCATTTTTTTTTTCACTGCGCAATGTCACATATATTTAAAATGCAAAGGTCTTGGGTTACTGTGAAACTGACCTCATGGGAATGAAAGAGAGAGAAAGGCAGAGACCAGCAGAAGAGAAAGAAGCAGAGAGAGAGAGAGGGAGAGAGAGGGAGAGAGAGAGCAATGCACAGGCTGCTGACACATAAACATGTTCAAAGGTCAAAGCGTCACATGATCTTACACAACACACAAACCTCTTCTTATAGGAATAGTTTCAACACATTCTCTCTCCCAACTCGTCACATATAGACACTTGGTCAGGACCTGTTTTGATCACTTTTTAATGCTGTTGTTTTTCGACGTGCAGGGGACACTAAAGGTACCCTGTGTCATGGGTGGCTGCTATAAACAGCGTACAACGAGGGAACATTCAGGAATAATACGGAGAAATGTAGGAACAAAGGCAAAAGCATCCACATAACATAGATGACACCAGACAAAGGAACTGAACCAAACACGGAGTATAAATACACAGGAACTAATGAGTTGAATAATTAGACAACATGTGAATGGAATACATCAATCAAAGGAACAAACAAATTAACAAACAACCCCAACCCCTAGGAAAGACACGTCCTCATGTTGTACAAGTTCCAACTGAGGAGCTGGGTCTCTAGAGGGGGACATGGAACAGGAGATGGAGAAAAAGTGTCTGCATCAAACTAATCAGTCCATGGGGGTGTGGGGAGGGGGAGGAGCCCGAGGGGAAGTGCTTAGGGAAGTTAGCAAGTGCGTGTTTAAAAGTGGACCAGAACGCAGCCAATGAAGATGACTGATGGAGATAGAAACGCTGGAGATGGAGACGCTGACACGACGAAGAGCCCAAGTGACATCGCTGGCACTGAAGACCGAGGCGGAGGGACCAGGGAGCCTGAAGACCGAGGCGGAGGGACCAGGGAGCCTGAAGACCGAGGCGGAGGGACCAGGGAGCCTGAAGACCGAGGCGGAGGGACCAGGGAGCCTGAAGACCGAGGCGGAGGGACCAGGGAGCCTGAAGACCGAGGCGGAGGGACCAGGGAGCCTGAAGACTGAGGCGGGGGGACCAGGGAGCCTGAAGACCGAGGCGGAGGGACCAGGGAGCCTGAAGACCGAGGCGGAGGGACCAGGGAGCCTGAAGACCGAGGCGGAGGGACCAGGGAGCCTGAAGACCGAGGCGGAGGGACCAGGGAGCCTGAAGACCGAGGCGGAGGGACCAGGGAGCCTGAAGACTGAGGCGGGGGGACCAGGGAGCCTGAAGACCGACGCGGAGGGACCAGGGAGCCTGAAGACTGAGGCGGAGGGACCAGGGAGCCTGAAGACCGAGGCGGAGGGACCAGGGAGCCTGAGGACTGAGGCGGAGGGACCAGGGAGCCTGAAGACCGAGGCGGAGGGACCAGGAAGCCTGAAGGCCGAGGCGGAGGGACCAGGGAGCCTGAGGACCGAGGCGGAGGGACCAGGGAGCCTGAGGACCGATGCGGAGGGACCAGGGAGCCTGAGGACCGATGCGGAGGGACCAGGGAGCCTGAGGACCGATGCGGAGGGACCAGGGAGCCTGAGGACCGAGGCGGAGGGACCAGGGAGCCTGAGGACCGAGGCGGAGGGACCAGGGAGCCTGAGGACCGAGGCGGAGGGACCAGGGAGCCTGAGGGCCGAGGCGGAGGGACCAGGGAGCCTGAGGGCCGAGGCGGAGGGACCAGGGAGCCTGAGGACCGATGCGGAGGGACCAGGGAGCCTGAGGACCGAGGCGGAGGGACCAGGGAGCCTGAGGACCGAGGCGGAGGGACCAGGGAGCCTGAGGACCGAGGCGGAGGGACCAGGGAGCCTGAGGACCGAGGCGGAGGGACCAGGGAGCCTGAGGACCGATGCGGAGGGACCAGGGAGCCTGAGGACAGAGGCGGAGGGACCAGGGAGCCTGAGGACTGAGGCGGAGCCGGTGGGACTGAGGATGAAGGCGGAGCCAGACAGAGCCGAAGGTGCAGGCAGGACAACGTCTGACCAAGGCGCAGCCAGTCAAGTCAAGTCAAGTCATATTAATTTATATAGCGCTTTTAACAATGTAGATTGTTTCAAAGCAGCTGTACAGAGATAAACATATAATTTAAGGTAACAGAGATTGTTTTGGCTTTATAGCGGTTCTTGAATAATGTTATTTCAAGCTAAAGTTAGTTTAGATTGGTTCACTTCCGGCAAAATAATCATTTGTTATTAAATTAGGGGCCGCTAAGACGACACCGTTCTCTCTAAACAGACTTTAAACGCGAACCTGTGATAAACGCTGATGGCGTTCACATGCGCTTTAAGAATTGATTCTATAGTTATGTGCATTTGGTTTAGCCAGTGGGACGAGGGAGCCAGGTGGAGCCATCAGGACAATGGTTTCTAGTGCAGCCGAGGGAGGAGCCAAGGCGAAGCCGATTGGTCAACAGGCCATGGTGCAGTGATGGGTTCTTTGGCTGGAAGCGGAGCCAGGGGAACCTCCTTACTGAGCGGAGCTGGAGAACAAGCTCTGAGAGAGTTCCTCACAAAGAGGTGTTAGAGATGCAGAGGGGCTGAAGGGAACCAGCGGAGGCGGGCTGAGGTACTGGCTGATTTGGGAAGATGAGGTGGGAGAGGGAGACTGGGAGGGATCACTGGGAGCACAGGCGACATTGGGCTGGGAGAAGCAGGGGATTTACCTCCTCAAACACCTCCACATTACTTTCAGAGTCCATATAATTTCCAGAGGCCATACAATTCACATCCACAGGTTTCCTCCATGCCCTCGAACTCCACAAGCACTCCCTCAGTAACGCACGGTGTTGCCCGGCTCATGCTCCTGGTCAGACTGGTCAGACTGGTCAGGCTCAGGGGTGATGTCTCTTTCTCTCTCTCCGGGCTCGTCTATCGCGGCAGACCAATCTCCACAGTCTGTGGGCTCTCTCGAATCTCCTGTGCAGCTTGCTTGGATGGGATGGCTAACTTCTGTGCACACAAAATAATTTTTTCATCTAATATTTTCAATTCATGAATCATCTAGGAAAGAAGGGTAGTCCTAATGATGTTTTTACACATCAAACTATTACTGTGGTTTAAATCTTTTCTAAAACATCGGTCCCCCATTCTTTATATGAGTTGGATTGCTTCAACTCGTGGACTAGAAAAACTACTCTCAGCAACAGTGTAAAAATAGCCCAAACACTGTTTAAGATTGGCCCAAAGAAGACTTCTTACACCAGGACATTCGAACCATGTACTTGCTCACACCTATAATCTTCATTCTTTGTTCACATTCAGCAGTATACCAGTAATGTACTGGTAATGTTATAACGTCTCATACTGGTGAATTGCCAGAAACGATTAACCGGTTTTTTTGGAAAGGTCATAATCTCATAACGGTAATTTACCAGTCAAGACTATCTGTGTGAAAGAGGCTATCGATTTAAGCGCTCGTCTGTGTGAAGACTGCGCACGAGTGCCAAGAGAACATGGTTGCCTTCCGCCACTGATAACAGCAGGAACCAACACCCTGCATGATTTAAAAAACACATTCCAGCGCCAGATCACCTCTTATTTAACAAATGAACAAAGTGAATTCTCTTGAAGTCAACTGAAGACGTTTCATTTGTATTAAGTACATCCGTGGTGTACCAAAAGTGGTGGGGAAAATATCAACCCTGTCGATAGAACAGAACAGGAAGTACTTATACACAGAAAACTAAACTAGATACAGGTGGGATTAATTAGTATTAATTAATTGGGATACCTATTAATTAGGTGGGATTAATTTGCCTTGGTGGCAAACAGGGAGAACTTGGGCCTTGTCCACACGGACACGGGTATTTTTATAACCGTGACATTTCTTACGCGGTTCGGCCGTTCGTCCACACGGAAACGCAGTATCAGGTCACTGAAACCGAACATTTTTGAAAACCCCTGCCAGGGTGAGTATTTTCTGAAACGCCGGTTCCAGTGTTGTCGTGTAGACACTAAAACTGGAGTTTTTGCACCGCTGACGGCTTCCGATTGGCCAACGTGGCTTTACGGTTAGGGTTATATCGCCGCCTGCTGGTGTTGTATGCTCTTGACAGCGCTTGATAGCGTGTTTTTGCGTTTTCAGGTGGACAGAGTTTTTTTTTTTTAAATGCAGGAAGGAAAAACTCCGCTTATAAAAATACCCGTGTCCAAGTGGACAAGGCCTTGGAAACAGGGAACTATACTGAAAGAAAACAGGAACATGGACAAAAACACAATAATAAATAACACGACCATGACAATAACACAATATTAATGAAATAAAAGGTAATTTAAGTTTATGTAAAGAGAGTACACTTTAATAAATACAAAGTTCTGTCATGAATGGCTCAGGCTAATAGGTCCTTAAAGTGTTAGTTCACCCAAAAAGGAAACTTCTGTCATTAATTACTCACCCTCATGTCGTTCCAAACCTTTAAGACCTTTGTTCATCTTCTGAACAAAAAGTAAAATATTTTTGATGAAATCCAAGAGCTTCCTGACCTTTTATTTGTTTTTGTCCTTTAAATTTACATTTGTGGTCACGGACTGTCATTGCATGGAAAAGAGCTGTGTGAAGATTCTTCAAAATTTCTCCTTTTGTGCTCCATGGAAGAAAGCTTTAGAATTAAATGGGGGGTGAACTATTCCTTTAAAATAGGATTTAAAATACATCAGTCCCAGCAAAGAGTGTGTGTGTGTGATTATTTATGTGTGCTTGTTAGAATCCCTGAGGTCCCTGTGTGTGCTGACCAGTGTTTAAATTTAGCTGCTCCAGCACGCTGTAAGTGAGCGAATGCTCCCACGTGAAGCTCAGTACAGTGTGCATTAATCACAGAGACGTTTACCCATCAGCATACCTGTCATAATCTCAGTATATCTCTGCAAGTACATGCACTGGAACCCAACAAATCCACATATACTTTTCTTACACATATATTCATGATCACATATTACTGGAGCTCTGTTTCAAAAACGAACAAGCTGTCTTGCATGACAGCGACCTTCTAAGATTGTGTCCAAACCAGGTGTGATGTCAAGATAAGCGATTTGCCTTCCTGCACTGAACACATGCATGACACAGCACAATTACAGCCAATCAGAAGATATGTAATGTGTAATGCACAGTTATGAGAAGAGTGAAATTGAATTTCCCTAGCTTGGTGCAAAACATTTTGGGATTTCTTTATCTGTGAAGAACAACTGTGATGCTACCTTAGATTTTGGCCACAAAAAAACAAAACATTTTTTTTTATATAAAGTGTTATTGGTAACAGTGTATAGTCTGATTGATTGATTGATTGAGGTAAGCATTCGGCTAAATTTAAATATTTGACATAAAAGGTAACAAGATATATTTAATAATGTGATTATTCACAATTGTCCTTGTGTACTAAATAATTATAGAAAATTGCACATACAAAGATAAAAAATGTCCAGATGGCATATATTGGTATCTTAGAAGGCAGCATATTTTTGCTGCTTACTGTTTGATACAGAGGTGTATCTTGAGAATGCCTGATTCTTTAAAATGCTGACTAGGTTGACGGCTCAATAGGCTTTGGCACAGGGCTTTAGGTCACACACATCTCTATGTCTCTCTTGTTTCATGCAGTTATCATTTGCGTTTCACCTATCTGTTCCTACCGAGTTAAATCTGCAGCAACATTTCAGCCTGAACAGTGACTCATATTTCAGGCTTGCAGCGCTGTGATGTTGCAGGTATTGACGGTCAGAACCTTCAGCAAAGCCAATCAGCTGGTCTTTTTCTGAGAGCAGCCCAACCAATCAGATGAAGAATCCAGTGGATGCCAGAGACACCTCTGCTTGAGTCCCTTGCTGAGCAAATATTTTGAAGGGAAGTGTCTTATATTGAACTCTTGGGAAAAAAATACCCACACACCCTGTTAATTCACTTGTAATTTGCTCCCATTATTTTAAATATTAATTTAACTTCAATTAGCCCTTGTCTGTAACTTTGAGGTTATCAGTTTGTTTGCTGTTAAAAGCTGACAAAATGCCTAATTTTAGTGAGTTTGTTTGGAATAGCGTGCTAACATGCTACCCTTACTATCTCTGCAGTGCACATACTGTCCAATGTACACTGTGCATATTCAGTACATTGCCACTTGACCTTCCATTTTTTAATTTGATGAATGAACCAATGAATGGATACCATTTTTAGTTTCAGATCAAGTTGAATGCATGGTTGTAGGATATAGTTTCCATGTTGTAGGTAATTCAACCCTTGTGAAAAAGTATACTTCTTTAAGTGTAGGCTACTTAAAGAGAATACACTATTTTTCTTAAGTATGCTTAAGTACACATTTAAAATGTAAATTAAATGTTTTATTTTAAAGTATATATAAAGTTATGCATACACATGTAAAGTACTTAATTATAATTTTAACTCTTGTGTGCTATTTTACATTACAAATAAAGTCAATATATTTTAAATGTAATAATTAGGAAATTCATCATTACAAATGTGTCATTTCAAATGCATGACATGAAATGGCAGTGATGTATATTTTAGTTTACCATAAATGCTAGTTAGTACATTTGGCAGACCACTGCACACCACATTTCAAAGAAAATATTAACTTTGAAATTACATGTAAAAGATGTATGTAAGTCCTACACATATTGCATAAACATCTATTCAAATGAATAATTCATGACGGTTCAGCATTTTCACACTAAATTGATATGATATGCAGAATACAACAATTAGTAAAGTAAACAGCTCTTACAGGAACTTGATTTACTGATATGGTGAACATGAGTGTAGCAATCACACTTGTATTTCCTGTAAATATGTGCAACTTGAACACTTTATTCACTGGGAAGGAAGGGTTAAAATTGACATGTATTTTAATTATTTTTCCCCCCATGAAGTTCACTTATAATGCTAGTCAAGCACCTTTGACTCAAAAGCTGCATGTTTGCTTTCATGCCAAACATATTTAACTGTAGTTTCCTTGTGAAGTGGAACTTTGACGCTGTGTCATGGTGCTGACGCTATGGGAATGCTCCGTGAGAACCGGTGTCTGAAGCATATGTGAAAACACTCCAATCTTAATCCAGATCCAGAAGCCCATTCTGTGTTTTCTTCTAATCTGGCAGAGAGCATATTATTAGCCAGGTCCAGTTCTGAGGAGTTAGATGTGACGGGAGTTGAGATGGATGTTTTAATTGTGCCATCTCCTCCCTCACCCCCACATATAAGGAGGTGATTGATGTTATGACCTGCGCCATGGAGGAGTTCTGCTGTTTCCATTGCTTTGGGGAGTCCTTTGAGGGGAAGAATATTCCCCTGGAAAGCATTCTTCTCCATCCTAGGTGTGACCATAAGTCTCTAATCTGGATACCAACCAGGAGATGGATGGATTCTATGTGGAGTTGACCGACCCGTAGCTCGATGGGTCCGTTGCTGTAGCGAACATGCTTGTGGCACAGTGGTCGTCCAGTCACGACTAGATCTGGTATACTGTCTGATTCTACAGGGTAGTGGTCGTCGGGAAGTGGAGTTGGCGGCAGAAGCTTCCGGAGATTAAATTAGAGTCAAGGAGGGCGTGAACTGGGAGAGATACATTAACAGCAGTAAGAGACACAGTGGTGGTGAGTGGTTTTGAATTTGTGATTCTTCAATTGATTGTGATTGTGGGTACTTCAATAACCTCACCATAAGACGTGGAGGACGAATGGCACCGCAGTACAGGCAAAGCCTCTGGGTCAGCCGCCTCTGCCGCTCTAAGTAGAGAAGGTCAGTCACTGCTGTTCCGCAAAACCCTCTCAGTGTGACTTATTAGATAATACTGGGAAAGCGTGCTCTTGAAGGAAAGTTTGACTGCCGCAGGGGTGACGGAGGAACTCAACAGTGTTAGCCATTTCTGGGGAACACTACTGGAGCAAATAGACGCACATATCCGGCCTAGCGTGCAGGAGTGGCGTCGCAAGCGGAACGGGTCCTTCCCACTACTCGCCACTGGGGGTGAGTATACGGGAAGATACCGGGTCTACGCAAAGGCTAGAGAACCTAGTGAACGTGTAGCTTGAGCCAGCGCCCAGGACGAAGCAACACTTATAGTTGAGTGTGCTCGCAACCCGAATGGGCAAGGCACATCTTCGGATTGATACGCCAAGACAATAACATCCACTATCCAGTGGGCGAACCTCTACTTGGAGACAGCATTTTCCTTTTGCTGGCCTCCGTAACAGACGACGAGCTGGTCTGAGGCCCTGAGGCTTCGCGTTCTGTCCACGTACACTCTCCTCACACTGGTTTTCAAGTTCAAATTCCACATCCAAGGCTTTCTAGTTGGTTGTCAAGTTTTTGGTATGCGGTTCCACCAGCCACTGTTAAAATGTCCCCTCTACTATGATCAAACTTCATTCAGGTCATTATATTTACTTGGCTACTCTGCTGCTCCCTTCTCCAGCGGCAGAGTTTAAATTGGTGACTGCGGTGACGTGGCAGTTTTCTCAAAAACTGTTGATACAAACTGCAACGCAACATACTGCACCGCTTTAAACAGTAGGACCGGATAGTTTGCTGAATGGTTGTAGCAAGTGTAAGCAAAGATTCACATAACTGATATTCCACAATGCAGTGGTGTTTTATTCCCAGTGCAGGTTTCCCACGGACACATGGGCAGTTTGCAAATATTTCACTAACAACTGCGTTATTGAATAGAAATAAAACAAGCAAAAGAGCAACAGAAATATTAAACCGGTTTTACACGCAGATATGCAACTTATATTCACAGATCGCACTCCTCATACCGTCTGCCACTCACCACTGAGAGAGTGCGTTCCACCTCAAAGGAGCTGTACCTAATTTAACTTGTTATAAATGCCCTTCTCTGAATACGTTATTGCCTTCAGCATTATAGAGATGTTATTTTCCAATCACTTCCGGTCGCCGGGAAGATCTCAACTTATAGCTAGAGATGATTGCAGACTTTAACAAAACACAGGGAGGCACATTATCTTATTATTATACTACAGGGCTGTTGAATGCTTGATTCTGATTGGTTGAGAACGTTCTAAGGTGTGCAATTATTTTCAGGGAAACGCACGGCTATAGTAGTTCCAGCAGGTCTTGACCGCATTACAGTTCTATATCACTTCGTGTAGTCAACTGTAATAACGGAAAATAGGATACAATTCATAACAAGAAAAACATGCAGCCACATGCGTTTGATCTGCCATTTTCGATGTCTAACTTCACAATCATTGGAAACATGCAGTTTAATTTTAATAAATAAAGTATAGTCCTATCTACAATCAATAGAAAATTCAACTGAATAGGCCTATATAAATAAATTGATAGTCCTGCTGCACGGGTTTTCGTAATTATTGCAGATAATAGGCTATAACAAATAAATAATTATTGATAGGCCTATACGTGTTAAAAGGACGTTGTGTTTCATTTATTAGGCTAGTCTACTGTCAATATTAGAAAGAAAAAAAAACATGAACTAATTAAAACGAATTGAATTAATAAATAAATAATAATATTGACGCACATATAATGCTTCTCTCTCGCTCTCTCTAATAACTGCATCAATAACTGCATAAAGCCGGGGACACACTTATACTGTAAGGCCGGTTATGAATGTAATTTATTATGATTGATCATGCCCAAACGCGTGTTCAGCGCGTTCAGTCTGTGATCGCAGTCTGGGTTTAAAAACTGCTGCAGACAGTTGATGGAAACAGTCAGAGAATGTTTCAGCCAGTCGTTGAGTGATAGCAGAGAAGCAGACTAATGCTGGGGACACAGTAACCTCCGTTACTAACTCTAAAATGACGTTTTGGAATTAGCAACGGAGGCATGAGATTAGATGCGCAGGAAATTAGTTCTACATACAAGAGTGTTTTAATGACAAAAACTTTACAAACGTCTTGAAATACATCATTTGAACAATGTTTCGAGGTGTGGTAACTGTAGTATAAGCGGAATAATTGACTTCAGGCCGTTGAATTATTATAAAAATAATGCACACCGAGGTGTAACGGCCACTCCGCTTCGCGTCGTGACCGCATTACCACCTCGGGTGTGCATTATTTTTATAATAATTCAACGGCCTGTCGTCAATTATTCCTTACATATCACAGATTGTTTTCTGCAAATATCACTATTTCTGTTATCTCCAAACATAAAAGAATAGCCATCAATATCATTAAAATATATAAAGTTTACAAAACAATTAAATTAATGAAAATATAAACCTATGACAAAATAGTTTGTAAATTTTGAAAATTATACATGTAAATCTATGACCATATCGTAAAAAGGAAAGAAGCTAACCTAAAAGAGAGCATGTTGGTCATTGGCTGTTATGTATGCTATAGTAGATATATAATACAATGGCGGTAGGTTATACATTTACAAAATTGCTGAAATTTCACAAACAACTGTTCTACACCATATTTACTTAATTCATATTATTAGGTCTTTTAATACTTAAAATTAAGATCTACAATAATAGAAAACGTAACACGTAACGTTCCTGGTGACTACTTTAATAAATATTTTATGTAATATGTAGGTATTTTCTATATTTAAACATACAGAGAAATGCAGACTAATGATGCTCTGGTCAAAGGCCATATATACTTAGCCAAAAAGTGTTACAGTCAAGAAGACTTGAGTGACATTTATTTTTACTCAACTGTATGATTTAAATGTTCATGTATCTTTCTATTCAAGGGACTTACTTGGTTGTTGTGGCCAGTGATCTCCCGGACGTGAATAAAACTTAATTTCTACAAAGAGCAACTTGGGAGTCATGTCAGGTATGCTGCGCAGCTGAGAAATAGATTCTACGCTCAAAAGACAACAACATCAAAGTGTGATTGAGGTAGTATCTTGACGGGACGCCGTCACCTTATGCTGGGTACACACCAAAAGATTTTTTACATCTTGTAAGATTTTCAAAATGTGATAGACCACAAACATGAGGATAGAAAATCCTAGATTGAACCGTTTTGCTCCTATAGTATGTGGTGTGCCATGATGTGACAAAGACAGCACACCACACACTAACAGATTTTCAACCCGAGTCTCGACTGTGAACACAGGAAATCTCGTAAAATCTTGCGAGACTTCAGAATAAGCATGTGGACAATATGCAGGAAGAAATTGCGATGATAGTGTTTGTGTGGCAGAATGAATTAAGTGAGTGACAGTCCTGGTGTCCTATCAGGAACGAGTACAGTCTATTTAATGCTGGTTGGCTGTACTCTGAGATGCGTCACGTCTTGTCCTCCCCCTCCTGCGTCATCCACTATCGCCTCAGGTATGTGCTGGTAGCGGGTGGTTTAAATCGTGTGTTTAGAACGCTACTGATATGTGTTATCTTTTAATTGTAGCATTTCATTTAAGCACTTTTCCGATGGCGCATTTCATCTGCTCAGAATAGGGGTCTGCCCACCCTTCAGGTATGTAAACTGTCCCTGTATTGAGTGGTGGTTATGATGGCGTGTGGTATACTGAGTCGCTATGTCACTGTTAATGCGTTGCTTCCTGTACCCCAGTTAAATCGGTGGTTGTGCTGATCACGGTAAACAGTAGCCTGTGGGGATTATATATGGGGTGATGTCGTCTTTTGGTAAGTGTCATGTAAGATGTCTGAAAGGTTGTAGTGGAAAGGGAGGCACTAACATCTCGCTGCTTCTCTTTAAGGCGTGCGTGAGACGCAGGTCCTCCCTTTCGTCCTCGGGACCATGTTATTGGTTTCCTGCCCAATCTCCCTCTCGTTCTTCTGTGAACTTAAGTCCACCCGGATAACCACGGTGCTTGCGCTGCCCTCCGTGTTGCGCTGATCGAGCCGGCGGGAATTCACAAGGGCACAGGATTTCGATCGTCTACTTCCTTTCGTTTTTAGTGTGATAGAAAAGTTATGATCAATAATAGTTGACTGTTATTTGTACGAGCACTAGTGTGGGTGTGTGCGCACACGCGAGCGTATGTATGTATGTATGTGTGTGTGTTGCACCAGCTCTATCTGCTGTGCTTTATTCCTGTTTCTTTAGTTCAGCTGTGCATTTTGTTTAGATTTTGTTTCTGTAATTACTTTTGTGTCATTGCTGACCTTAATTACTATATTTTCTTTGGCTATTTATTTTTGGGTTTTCCCAAACTCCGTTGTTTATCTTGTTTTCTCCCAGGAACTGAGGTGACCAGGCGGGAGGACCTTCGAGTGCATTGTGGTGGTGGTGGTAGTGTTGCAGTGGGTGACACTTTTGGAGTGACTGCGTGTATGATCCAAGTGCACGGTGACGTGTGTGGGTGTGAGTAAAATTACGCTTTTGGAAAAGCCATTAAGTGGTCCTTCCGCCGGTAGGCTCAGCCTGGTTGTTTTGTTTTATTTTTGTTTGTTTGACTGAAACTCCTCCTACCCTTGTGGGTAGAGGACTGTGTTTGTGTGTGTGCCACTCATATTGCCCCCTGTGAGCACCTGTTTCTGTGCTTTGATATTTGTGCATTGAGCGCTGAGCGCCCTTGTTTTAAGAGAAAATACTGTTTTTAACTATTTTTGTATGTCAATAAAATACCTTTTTGTAATTAAGTTGTACCCTTGTCTCTAACCTCCCTGACACACACGAACCTGTGTGACCTAATGCTAACTGCTGGGTTATCTAGATATTCCCTGATTTATTCAGGGTGGCGTAGTCGACAATTATCACCATAAGCAAAGTAATTTATTGAAATCCTTTACCACTCCGTCACATTTGGAATGATTTTCACAGAAAATTTACGGGAAAAAAAGAAAAGGGTTTAGGTAAAGTCGTGGAGACGGCGGGAATTTAGTGAACTTCTAACTTCTAGCTAAAGGTTGTGGTAATGCGCACACACTGGCCCTGTCTCTCTCCCCTTATGAAAATTTACCATGGTTTTACTATACAAATAAAAAATGGATATTGTAGTTAAACCATGATAACCACAAATTAACCATGGTTTTGCTAAGAAAAATTCTAACTATAGTATTTATTTGTTAATACAAAGTTCAATACGCCAATATTAAAACCATGGTTAATTCTCTCTCTCTCTCTCTCTCTCTCTCTCTCTCTCTCTGTCACACACACACACACACACACACACACACACACACATCATATGTACTGGTACACCTATCCTTATATGAAATGTTTTTTATACTGAGCTAATTACATTTTCTAGCCCCAACCAACACAGAAAACTTTCAGCATTTTTTATATTTGAATATGGGTCCTCATAATGTAGGTAAAACCAGAACACAATCACACACACACACACACATAAAAAATCTACTCTGTTGCTGTTTGGTTAGCTACCTGGTAATAACATTGCAGAAACTATTTCTGACCAGTTTTCCAGTCTATTATGGTAGGTTTTACACTTTGTGCTGGCGATGACTGCGTTTGTTATGCTTCCGTCTTCCATCATCTCGCTTTCTGATTGGATATTGTTTCGTTTCACGTGATAATCTCCAGAGCGTGCGCGCGTTTGTCCTCGGGGTTCCCCACACACATTAGGATTTCTGATCGTAAATATTCAACATGTTGAATATTTACGATTCGCGATCAGGGCGGCTCCGATGTTCTTCCGAGCAGGTTCGGACACTCTTAACACACCTCACACCACAGGAAAATCTGACAAGATAATCTTTAGAACCATCAAGATAATCGGGACATACCTAGGATTGTCGGAAGGGGGAAAATCGGCCCAAAATCAGCCCGATTATCTTTAGGTGTGTACCCAGCATTACTTCAGGTAAGTATTGTATTAAGAAGTCATATTTAGTTGGTTATATTTATATTAAAAATTCCAATTGGTCTCTTCTCTTCCTATTTTCATATTCAGATTGTAGCCGTGTTTTTAACAGCATTTCATGGCTCATGCATCCAGGGGAATTTACTTCAGAATCTAAACAATCTGATCTTGCCCGTGGTCTTTCTTTTTCTGATTTACGTTTCTCATCCAAATTCTTTACTATCTTTCTTAAGCACTCTAAGAATGACTCTCAGGGATCTGGTATCACACTTACACTTTCAAAAATCAATAATAATTTCTGTCCCTCCACATCCATGATTAAATTCCTTAAAGTCCGTCCTAGAACTTCAGATCATGCCCCCCCTATTTATCTTATCCAACAGAGCACCTCTTCTTTCTAAGGCCTGGTACAGGACTCATTTAGCTACTGTCCTTAAAAGCTGCAGTCTATCCCCCTCTCTTTATACCGGTATTCCTTCAGAATTGGGGCAGCTACCACAGCAGCTGAACGAGGAGTTTCCACGTCAGCTATCAAGATCCTGGGCAGATGGTCTTTCTCTGCATTTGAATCCTATATAAGACCCAATTCTAAAATCATCCTTGAAGCTCAGCAAGCTCTCCAGTAACGATTCAAGTAAATCCTCACGCAAATACTGGTGGTGGGGCCATGCTTTCACATATCACTTATCTATCTGTGCGGTAGCTCTAGCTTGCATCACCTGATAAGCAGATAATGTGGCCTGTTTCTATGTAGCTATCGCAGCCTCGTACTCTGTGGCCTGTCTTGGCCTTGTCTCTCGTCTCTGTGTTGTTCTGAGTGGCCTATCATGGCCGTGGTTCTGTGTGGTCGATTATGGCCATGTAGCCTATTCTCTATGGCCCATCGTGGTCTTGTTGTCCATCGTGGCCTTGGTTTTATGTGGCCTAGTGGCCTCGTCTATTGAGACCTTGTCTTTAGTGTGGCATTAGCAGCCGTTGTGGCTCATAAGCGGTCTCTTCTTTGTGGTCCACCATGGCCGTGTGGCCTATTGTGGCCTTGTCTTGCAAGGCCCATCATGGCCTAGTGGCCTCTAGAGGCTTTGGTTCCATGTGGCCTAGTCTATGTGTGTTACGTCAGAAACGAGGACACAAAGTGCAAGTAAAAAGTCTCTTTATTTATAGTCAAAATAAAGATGATGATGATCAATAGTCCAGGTGATGCAGGCGATGGCGCAGGGACTTCGATCGTCAGACATGGAGTGATGGATGAAGTGCAGCGTGCTCTGTAGAGTGACGACGTGATCCAGACAAGAAACCAAATCCAACAAGACGAAAACCGGAACACAGGAAATCGAGACGGGACACGAAGCACAGGAACAGGAACAGGCAACACAGAGACTTCATGCAACGATCTGACAAAGGGAATGAGAAGGTAGTGAGTCTTTATAGGAGATGAGATGAGTGGTAGCTGGTGATGGTGAGTGATCGCAGCTGGATACTGATCAACTGTGATGATCCGGACACACCCACTCACACACTCACACACATGAAAACAACAAAGCACGAGACTAGAGCGAGACACTGGATCCATGAACCGTGACAATGTGATGTCCTTTAGAGGCCTTGTTGCCTATTGTAGCCTTGTCCTGCATGGCCCATCATGGTATCGTAGCCCATAGTGGCTTGGTTCTGTGTGGTCTATCATGGCCTTGTGGCCTTGTCCTATGTGTGGCCTATTGTGGTCTTGTGGTCCATCGTAGCCTTGGTTCTGTGTGGCTTAGTGGCCTTGTCTCATAGGCATTGTCTCTGTGTGGCATTAGTGGCTGTTGTGGCTCAAAAGCAGTCTTGTCTCTGTGGTCTATCATTGCCGTGTGGCCTATTGTGGCCTTGTCCTATGTCTGGCCATTGGGGCCTTGTGGTCCATCGTGGCCTTGGTTCCATGTGGTCTATCATGGCCGTGTGGCCTATTGTGGCCTTGTCCTGTGTGTGGCTCACCATTGTCTTGTGGTCCATTGTGGCCTTGGTTGTGGCTGTGTGGCCTATTGTGGCCTTTTCCTGTCTGTGGCCCATCATGGTCTGTGGCCCATCGTGGTCTATCATGGCCTTGTGGTCCATCTTGGCATTGTCTTTATGTGGTCTATCATGGCCTTGTGCTCCATCATGGCCTTGTCTCTATGTGGTCTATCATGGCCTTGTGGTCCATCGTGGCCTCGTCTCTATGTTGTCTATCACAATGGCTTTATAATGTCTTTTATGTGTGGCCCATCGTGGCCTTGTCTATGTGCGGGCTATTGTGGGTTTGTGGTCCATCGTGGCCTTGTCTCTATGTGGTCTATCATGACCTTACGCCATAATAGCTTCTATGTGTGGCCCACCGCAGCCTTGTGGTCCATCGTGGCCTCGTCTCTATGTGGTCTATCACGACCTTGCGCCTACAATGGCTTTTATGTGTGGCCCATCGTGATCTTGTGGTCCATCGTGGCCTTGTCTCTGTCTGGCCTGATTAGCGATTCAGCATCTCGGAATAAAATAAAAAAACTCTTACAATGATGGAAGTGGCCTTTTGTACTGATTAAAACTCTTGGTCTATGAGGCCTTCCACAAATTCATGTTCGTCATGCTTATTTCATGTTTGACTAACTTATCTTTCTATGTTTTAGGAACCGCAGGATACACGACTGGTGGGTATACTTTTTCTTTACAGCTCTATGTAAAGAATCTGTATCTGTATCTGTATCTGTTCTAAAATCATCGGTGTGAAACAGAGAGACATTAATCTTCTGCACCCAACAAATAGTTCAGAAGGCAGCGAGTATCCTAGCCTCTCCGGGACATGCTCTGGCAGGTGAATTTTCTCTGTTGCCTTCTGGGCGTCGTTATGCGCTTCCTGTGTGCAAGACGAACCGCCACTCCAAATCTTTCATCCCTTCTGCAATCAAACTTTTAAACTCTGTGTAGGGTTCTTTGGGTTTTTTAAATGTGCACATACTGACTGCTTGTATGTTGTGAATAATGTGCGTGATTTGTGTTATGTATTGTTACAAACATGCTGCTCTTAACTAATTGCCCCTTGTGGGATTAATAAAGTTGATTGAATTGAATTGAATTGAATTGAATAGAATATGGGGATGGGTTCCGTCCCGGTGGAATTAATCCCCCACCTATTTTTTGGGGTCGGCTGCGCCCCTGCCTTCGTCTTCACGGCAGGAAATGCCGATTCCACTACCCTCGGATTGCGCGCTACGGACGGGACCTACGCCAAAGAACTTTATAAATATTTATTTTACTTATACTAATATTTTACTTGCTGGGCTGTTAATAAATATATGCTTTTGTTACATAATTTTATCTCCCGAGTCTTTCTGGTAGAAATTAAAGCTTTAGCGTAAGTCAGTACGTCACTTATTGCCTTCACATCTAACCAATCACATTCTAATTCTTGCAGTATAAAAGATCGGTACTTACACATGTCTGAGTTAAAATCCCAAGAGGGTACCGAGGTAGGATGAGGAGGATTCAAACTTCTCACACCTCTGAGGATCTTGACGATCAGATCATGCTTCCCTATGGTTTGAGCGGTTGCAGGAAGCTTCCATCTTCACTAAATTGGACTTGCGAAATGCCTATCATTTGGTCCGCATAAGTGAGGGGGATGAGTGGAAAACCGCATTTAATACCCCCAGGGGGGCACTTTGAATTTCTGGTTATGCCTTTCGTGCTGTCTAACTCTCCTGCCGTTTTCCAAGCATTCGTTAATGACTTGCTGAGAGATATGTTCGATCAGTTCATATATGTTTACCTGTATGATATATTGATATTTTCCTCTTCTTTCCAGGAACATGTTCTCCAGGAGGCTGCTCGAGAGTTTTTTGTCAAGGCTTAGAAATGCATGCTATAGATATGAGAATATAAAATATAAACTATAAACTATAATCTATCAAAAGTTTGGAATCATTAAGATTTAATGAAAAGTAGAACAAAGTCAACAAGAATGTTCGACAGGGCGGCATGCTGTCTCCTTTTCTTTTTAATTTGTATGTGAATGATTTGTCTGTGATTTTAAAGGCATGTGGTACAGGTTGTAGAGTTGGTGACTCACTAATTAATCATATTATGTACGCCGATGATTTGGTCATTTTTAGCCCATATAGTGCTGGTCTACAACAGCTTTTGAGAACATGCACGCAGTATGGTGCTGATTTTGATATAAAACACAATGCAAGAAAGAGTAAGATCATGATTATCAGAAGTAGAGAGGATAGACAGTCAAACTTTCCTGACTTCTATCTGTCTGGTGCTGTACTTGAGGTGTGCAGAGAGAATACATATTTGGGCCATATAGTTACAAATTACCTGTCTGATGATAAGGATATATATAGGCAGCGTATGAAGCTGTATGCCCAAGCTGTATGCCCAAGTGAACATGTTGTGTTGTAGGTTTAGCATGTGTTCTGTATCTGTGAAGATTTTACTCTTTAAAGCATATTGTACACCTATGTATACTGCCCACCTGTGGTGTCGTTATAAGCAAGGCAGCATTAGAAAACTTATAGTGGCTTATAATGACTGCATGAGGGTGCTGCTGAGAGCTACAAGAAGCTCCAGTGCAAGCAATATGTTTGTCAGTGCCGGGGTGCCTACTTGTTCTGCGGTGTTACGTAATTTAATGTATAGATTTATGTGTAGGGTATTTGAGTCAGAAAATTACTTAATTGATGTTTTTACTAACCCCGTACGAAGTTCTGTCAGATTTTCTTCCATATTGTGGAACCACTGGAGAACATTTTGGAAGTATTTTGGACACTGAACATTGTGGAAGGATTTGTATTTTACTATGTTTTTACTCTGTGTGTTGTTATTGTGATATGGATCCTCCTGGGTCTGAAATAAAAGTTTACATATATATATATATATATATATATATATATAAGAATGCATTTATTTGATTAAAAATACAGTATAAAGCTGAATTTTGTCTTATCTTCTGAAATGGTGCTCAATTATTATAAATTATTGGTACTCTATTAATAATGATTATTATTATTATTATCAGTGTTGAAAACAGTTTTTGCTGTTTAATATTTTGAATTCATGAATAAAAAAGTTCAAAAGAACAGTATTTACTTGAAATTAAAATATGTTGTAACATTATAAATGTACGTACTGTTATGTTTGATCAATTCAATGTTTCCTTGATAAATAAAAATATAAACTTTTTTTTTTAAACGGTAGTGTATCACGTTTTCCACAACTGAAACATTTATGATAATAAAAAGAAACATTTCTTGAGCATCAAATCAGCATTATTTCTGAAGGCTCATGTGACAATGAAGACTGGAGATTCAGCTTTGACATTACAGAGATAAATTACATTTTAAAATATGTTCAGTAGAAAACTGATATTTCAATAGACACAAAATATGTTCACAATATTACTGTTTTGACTGTATTTTGATCAAATAAATGGTAAAAATGGTAAATGGACTGCATTTATATAGCGCTTTTTACAGACCCAATGGCCACCAAAGCGCTTTACATTTGCCTCACATTCATCCATTCACACACCGACGATAACACACCGAAATAAATGCAGCCTTGTTGAGCATTAGAGACATACAAAAATAAAATTAATAATAAATGTTAATTATTCCAAACCTTTGACTGGTAGAGTATAAGTATATAAACTAAAACTAAATTATGCTGTTATGGAAGGTATACAAGGTGTCTATTATTTTAAATTTTATTTTATTTGCAGTGGTTCCCATCTTTTGGTAGTATCAACATTCTTGCTGTTAGAATTACAGCCATGTATTGTGTGTGAAGTCCAGAGAAGGCTGAGGTTAGGTGGAACAAGATTTATTGTGACTTATGGCTGAAGACGCACACGTTTGAAAATTTATGCCTCGCAGCTTGGTCTTTCAATCCTGAGGCCTGATGAAACTCTAGGATCAATGTACAAATGCCAAGTAAAGAGCGGGCAGAGGTGGATTCATCACACTCTGTTAGTAGGACTGTGTTGGGTTCAGATGCCACGGACACCATTAATTGTGGTCTCAGTCAGAGGCCTCTTTCAATCATGTCTTAAAGCCAGCCAGAGGTAACACTTTCAGTAAATGGCAGCCATAACACCTCACTCAAAGTAACACGCCTCATAAACACTGTACATGCTACTTATTTCACATGGATCATTTGTTTGTCTGTTCAATCATGCTTGTGGGCACTTAATTTAAAGCTATATATCATGCAAACAGACCCGCTGCCACAATGTAGTTTTGCCATAGTGTTGCTATGTGGTTGCTAAATTGTTCTTGATGGTTGCTTACTGGCCCAAGTCAAAAGAGCCAACCAATTGTCTGCCGATCAGACAAAATTAATGGAATATATTAGCAACTCAAACAGTCACACAGTCATTTCATCAAACATTAGTGCAATTGTGCTTGCGATGCCAAGGTCATGGGTTTGATTCTCATGAACTGATCAAATTTAAACCTGCAATGCAATGTGATTTACTCTGGATAATAGCATCTGGAAAATGCATAAATGTAAATAATAAATTCCTCTGCATTAGGAAAACTGATTTCCTTGGGCATTATTCGATGGTGTAGTGAAAACTTGTAATCTTGTACAAACCACCCAAGGCTGATTGCACAAAGAATAGATGCAAATTAAACTAGTCCAGACTGAATACATTTGGTATTAGAAGTACAACAGTTCTAAGCAGTGGAAATTAAAATGTTGCGCATATGATTCCAAGTGTCACTTATTTCAATAGCTCTATATTTTTATGATAACTATAAATGTAATATATATTGAGCTACATTAAGCTCATTTTAAATTTAACGTTTGAACCAACCATTAATATAATTTGAGGAAAACTAATACATTCGGCTTTTTAAGTTGGTCCAGTATATATATTTTTCAGTATAGTGCACAACAGTCAGGAAGCATAGGTTTTTATTAGTGCAACAACAGAAGTTGTGTTTACAAGTTACTGAGCAGAACTAATCAGGTTTATTTTTGTCCATAGAAACTAGATATCTACAAGCAGAATTGTGCTCCATTGGTAGTCAAATGGTCTCTTCTTTGTTCTTGGCTAGAATAAGTTTAAAATTTTGCAGAGCAACTATAAATGTGACCTCTCCTTCAGACTAATGCAGGACAGATTTGCCAGCCTTGCCCGCCCATGCGAACACATTTTTAAAAACTATGCAAACAGGGAAGTGAGGTCCTTGTATAAATCAGTTTATTAAAGCTACATTTATATATATACTAAAAAAAAGGGAGGTGTCAAAATTCAAGTTTGCGAATGCTGCCCATTACCTAATTTCCTGCCATTGGATATTTTGCAAATGTAACTTATATTTTGAATGAATTCACTTTGTGCCATCCCTCTGTCTGAAGATAGAAGATAGTTTCTGTCCAAATAAGTGAAAACAAATCATTCAGTAGATGAACTGTGATACTAAGAGGGTTCTGAGAAACATCTGGAGATGGAATCATCTAGCATACAATTATAATTAGATATTACATCCATTAAATTATATATTATGTAGTCATATCTATTTAAGAATGGAGGTGGAGGTTTGATTAGTAATAGATTTATAAGAGCATGAGTTCTTCACTTCAAAGAAGTAAATGAGTCTGTGTAATGCACTTCCATTAGTCCATTATTATATCTGCCCACTAGTATACTCATCCGGGTTAAGACTGAGCTTGAATCTACACCTGCATGTATTTGAGACCCATGCAAGTTTGTATTTGTATCATGTACAGATGAGATCCCAGTGTGTTTGGATTTAATTACTGGCCATCATTTGATAAGCAAAAACCTCAAAGCTAATAAGTGCTCCCACCTTCTCATCAACGACAGCCTGGAGAAAGATCAAAGACTGTGTGTGCACTGCAAGGATTCTCGAAGAACATGAAACCCAATTAGAGCAGTGAACCCAACTCAAACACCTGGCTTGGAATCTCATTACACAGTGATACACACATTCACATGCACACTGCAGAGAATCCCCAAATATCACATCAATATAAAGAAATCCACCTCAAAGAAAATTGCATGCCTACCAGAAACAGGACAGACTTTGTTCCAAAACCTAATGAGCTGCTGACTACCTACTAATAATCATGAACACCATAGATCTGTCATGATTCCTGTCTTGTGTTCCCTTTGTGTGGACTTTTGTTATTTTCCTGTTCTGTGCCATGTTTTGTAGTCCTTTGTAGTTTTTCGCTTTGATTAGTTCCTGATTGTTCCCAGGTGTGTCTTGTTTGGCCATCTCGCCTTGAGTGTTTATATACCCATGTGTTTCTCATGTTCTTTGTCTGGTGTTGTTCTTTATTGGTTGTTTCGTGTGAGTTGGTCAGTTTCTGGATTGACCAGAATGTTTGACTGCTATGTTTGGATTATGTTCTTTGCCTGGTTTCTTGTTATGCTCTGCCTGGATTTCTATTTTGTTAATAATAAATGTCAAACTACTCCTGCATCCAATGCCCTGTCTTTATGCAGCCATTAATTGTTACAAGATCGTTAGATACTCTTAGATAAGCCATAGAACCTGGCAATTGTAGACAGGCATTTGTGTCGTAGATCCTACCTTTGGATCTCCACCCTAGACTGATCGGTGATCGATTGCTCCTGTCTGCCTCGCTGCCTGCTGTGAGTTTGTTTGCTTCGAGGCTGTAAGCTCTGTATAAAGCCTTGTATTAGCTTCGTATTTCTTTCTGTTTTGAACCATCATTTTCTATAATTTCTAGTTGTTTATACTACTAAATACAGCTTACCCAACATCTCAGATTAACCTGACACTGGCTTCCGTTATTGTTAGCACAACATGCTAGTAACTCGCTAGCCTGTTAAAGCGTCACCCGTGCGCTGAGTTATTTATTTATTCATTTTTCTCTCGCGCACCCGCGCCTTTGAGTTCATAAAAAGCCCAGGTAAGTAAGAATCAGTCAACAAACATGGTGAGTAATGTCTTGTCCTGTTATTTCCACCTGCACTTCATGTCACATGTTTAGCATAGCCTTCTCTGTCGGTAATATAGGATTTTATTTGTGATAAATGCAAGGAGACAGTCAGACTGACGGAGAAGATTTCAGAACTAGAGACACGGATCCAAACTTTAATGGAGCATAGTAAGAGTGTTAGAGCTTTAGATACTATTTTGGATGCGCCTAGCATAGTGAACTCTTTACGTGATTATGTTCCGGCTGAATTATTGCCTGTGCAGCCAGGCAAATGGGTGACAGTGAGGGATCACTCTAGTCACGGACAAAAAAAAACACTCTTCCGTTCCGATTACCATAACAAATCGATTTGCCCCGCTCAGTGAAACAGTGGCTAAACTAACGAAAAAGAACGTTTCAAGCCCACAAGTTTCCAAGCAACACAGCAGCAATCTTCACTTATAAGATTGATAATATCAGGGACAAAATTATAACTAGGTCTATTACAGTATCGCATCAGGGAGTGCATTGTAGTCTCCCTGAGGAAAAATTTTAGTCATTTGTTGTTATAGGAGAGGAAGAATTTTGCAAACTCGTTAATTCATCTAAATCGACAACTTGTATGTTAGACGCTATACCGACTAAGCTACTGAAAGAGATGCTTCCAGATGTCATAGATCCTCTTCTTAATATCATTAATTTGTCTTTGTCTCTAGGATACGTACCAAAAACCTTTAAGCTGGCTATGATTAAACCGCTTGTCAAAAAAACGCAACTTGATCATACAAAATTAGTCAGTTGCAGGCCGATCTCGAATCTCCCTTTTCAACTAGAAAAAGCAGTATCCTCACAACTGTGTTCCTTTCTTGAAAGAAATTACATCTGCGAGGATTTTTTTTTTGTATCTCCCTATTAGTGTTACTTGATCTTAGTGCTGCATTTGACACAATTGACCACAACATTCTTTTAAATAGACTAGAAAACTATGTTGGTATTAGTGGAATTGCACTAGCATGGTTTAAATCATACTTATCTGACCTTTTTCAGTTTGTAGCAGTACATACAAGTTTCAATAGAAATTACATTCAAGTATATTTTAGTTTACCATAAATGCTTGTCAGTAAATTTTACACTTTAACCATATTTTAAAGACAAAATAAGTAGTTCTAATAATTAAATTACATGTAAAAATTTGCTTAAGTCTTGATAAGATCAAAAAAGTACTCTAAAGTTCCGCTAATTACACATATTGTGGCGAGTTAATATTGCAATTGTGCCAAAATTTAAACTATAATACATTTTTATTCAATCGCAATTAACATGCAATTAAGTTTCTGAAAACATTACATTCAGTTTTCACTTAAGTGTATTCTTTTAAAGTATATAATTTTCATAAGAACTCTTTTTAAAAGTACACTAAACAAGTCTTTTTCACATGGGTATGTTTAAAGGGTTAGTTCACCCAAAAATGAAAATTCTGCCAGTAATCACTCAACCTCATGTTGTTCGAAACCCATAAGACCTTTGTTCATCTTCAGAACACAAATTAAGATATTTTTTTATGAAATCCGATGGCCCAGGGATGCTCCATTGACAGCTATGTAAATAACACTTTGAAGGCCCAAAAAAGTAGGAAAGACATTGTTAAAATAGTCCATGTGATTACAGTGGTTCAACCTTAAAGGGGTCATGACATGGTTTTTTGTTTTGTTTTGTTATGTTCCCTTAGGTGCAATTATAGTAATACTATAGTTTTTTGTACAAAAAAACTTTAAAAAATTTAGTGATTTATGACCTTTTCCCACCCTGTTTCTCACCTCTGATTCAGGTGAATCAGTCTGTTTTGGAGGTGTTTCCCCTTTAAGAGTTCAGTGTTAACGCCCACTGTTATGATTGGCTAACGTCAGTGCTGCTTATGCATAAATTATTAACGTTAATCATTTTGTATCACATGTTGGCTACACAATGCTCCACCACGTGAAACTTCGGTCTTCCGATCTTTTACCATTGTGTTAATTTCTCAATTGATTTTGATTTTATATGCGTGAGAGAGGGAGGGAGAGAGAGATAGAGAGAGAGCAAGACAGTTTGAAGGCGCGCACGCGGCCGGGGCTCTCCCTCTCCCTCCCTCTCTCTCTCTCTCTCTCTCTCTCTCTCTCTGCTCGTTCTTTCAGTAACATGCGCCCTGTCACACTCATCTACATCACTCACCGATCTCCGATCAAATAAGGCTTTGGCGCGCTGCATATGCTGCAAATAAACTGCATCCAACTGCTTTCCCTGACGTCTGGATCGTTCGGCAGCGTCCACAGCCAGGAACAGCACATCTGCGTGGCATCGCAGTCATCTTGTAAACAGACCCACTCGCTGCACGACAACGCGTGCGATGATGCGAAATGAGGCGTAGTTGTCTTGCGCTGGAGGCGGTCATATGCAAACGACTGGTATGTCACTTCGTACCGTGACGTCACCTTGTATCATGGATCCAGAACGAGCTGTATTTAGAGCTTGATCAAATAAATGCTTTGTTTATAATGGGGAGGACGTCTTAAGCTATGAAACTTGCAGGAAGTTTTAATAGTACATAGATCTCTTATATACCAAAAGATCAAGGCAAATTTGGTTTCTCATGTCATGACCCCTTTAATTTTATGAAGCGACGAGGATACTTTTTGTGCGCCAAAAAACCCCAAAAGAACGACTTAATTCAACAATTTCTTCTCTTCCATATCAGTCTCTGACGTGTTCACGAGAGCCCCACGCATGCGTGAGCGTGCGTCTTCCTCTGCTTGTAGGTCATTACAAGCGTCCTTTTTTAAAATGATATTTTTTCATTGTTCAGCCAGCCCGATCTCATGAACGTGCATATCTATAGCACAAATGTAATTTCTCATACCATTTATACGGCAAAAATAATTTTCCATTACATATCATATGCAGTTTACGCATGCATATGATACGCACTTGATGGTGTGTAATACGCACGCACTGCACACCCCTAATCCTACCCAAGGGTTTACAGTGCGTAACATTTGCACACAAAAACTATTTTTGGTGTATAAATGGCACGAGAAATACAATTTGTGCTATAGATACGCACTTTCATGAGATCATGTTAGTTCAGCTTGTTAGCCCCTGTGTTTTTATATAGCCCTTGTGTTTCTCTTGTTGCTTTGTCAGTTGTTGAATATATATTCAACAGTCAGTTATATATATATATATATATATATATATATATATATATATATATTACAGCGCAGAAACCAACCAGCCAGACTAAAGGCAACAGGAGTCACCTCACCACCCGCCAGCAGAAAACAACATGCACATACTCAGGGATTCAGGGACATAAACTGGCACTTTGGCCTTATTAGTCACCATCAGCGCTGATCCACTTATAGGAAGACCACCTGGAGCGCACAAGCCATGGCGAACATCCCACCGAATGAGTCAGAGAAGATAGACTTAACGACTGAAAGACAAAAAAGCCAGCTTTGAATTGTGCATTGCAGACTGTCACATTTGGATTTTAAATATTTATGTTTTTGCTGTGCTATGCACTAAATTGTACAATGAAAAAATTTATTCAGAAATATTTCATAAAAAAATCCCTTTAACAACCATGTGTCACTTGTGTGTGTTTTGATTAATGTTTGTATTTCTGTTTAAGTCTTTTTCTGTCAGTGTGTTTAGTTTAGTCTTTCTCGGTCTGCTGCCTGTTTGTATCATTTGTTACTGATTTGATTTGAGTTTCAGTTCAGGTGTGTCTCATTAATTAGTCTCATAAGTTCCTCTGTTTGCTGTCTATTTAAGCCTTGTGTTTCTTTCAGTTCTTTGTTCTTTTCCTTAACTTGTTCCTGAGAATCTGCTCAGGAAAGATTTGAGTTTATTTGTAAATAAAGACTGCTGCTCTTAGATCCTGCAGATCTGTGCTGCAACCGACATGACTATAAGCCTGTGTCCGTAATGACATTGTCATGTTCTTCCTGCATGACAAGTAGGCATAGTATGTGACTAGTAGTATCTCTGAATTATTTTGGCATAGTCACTTCTTTCATTACTCTTATTCTTTGGGACACCCTTATTCCAATCTCACATACTATTTAGGATAGATAGTAAGCACATTGGGATGCAGGGTTTGTCTCCAGCAAAACTGTGCAGGGGTCATCTTCAATTTCAAAGTATTAGCAATGGATTTGATACATTTTGTGACCTTTTATGGTATTAGTTTTGTGTCACTAAGCATTTTTATTATAAAAAATATATTCATTTTGAAAATGCAGTTGAAATTAAATTGAGGTAATTTTAGCTTCTTCATTTTTCAGTTTAGGCATATTAGAAACATTGGCTTTGTCTGAAATCACCCCCTATACACGTAAATAGGGCATTATTTGAGGGGACAGCCATTTGTAGTGGTGTCCGAAACCATAGTGGATGTTATTGAGTGCACTCATTCAATCCCATAATGCACCGCAATTCATAGTATTCATGTGACATCCCAGTCTTATAGGAATGCCCACCTGGAGAGCAAAACAAGATTTTTTTCCATTGACTGCCATTCATTTTTATCAAGTTTGTACTAAGTACTAATGTAGTGAGACAGTGATATTAAAAGATCAAATTCAGTATAAATCTGAAAAAAATGGATAATGCACACTATAGGCGAGCAGATTAACTCAATGAATATGAACGCAACACGCAGTTTTTAGTTTAGCATTTTTCCGTAGAAAATCTTTCAAAAGAAATTGTGTAATCATTTAGTGTGTTGTGTTCAAACTCTGGGTTGATCTGCTCGCCTCTATACAGTATACATCAAGCGTGCCTCACAAGCCCTGAAAAGTGAAGCCAAATAGTCTGACGCAAGTTCAAGTGTCTATTTTTAAAATAAGTTTGTTTTTAGTTGCTATAAAAATGGTGGTGTGACGTCATGATTGACAGCTGTGATTGACAGGTTCTCTGAGCGAAGTAGTCACAGAAGCACCAACCGACTTTTTGCATGAGCAAAATATTAAGGTGATTTAGCTGTCCAACAAATTGTGATAGTTTAATTGAAGTAATATGAGTACTCGTATTTTACTGTATAGGATATATTAAAGGGCCCCTATCATGGATTTTTGAAAATTATGATGATAATTTTTGATTATGTAATAAAGCTCTAAGTGAATGAAAACATCATGCAAAGTTTTATATCTGAAAGTGCACCGTATATAAAGTTATTGTCTTTCAAAAGTGAGAGTCGACTCTGAGTCTATTAAATTAATTGTTTTTGAAACGAGTCATTAGCCGTTTCGTAGTGACGTAGATACGAAACATTAGCATATTGGCCGCGCCCAGTTATTGCGCGCGCACTCGCAGGGAAACTTTAACCTCAAACCGGAGCTGATTTCTGAACTGGACAGCATCATGTCGAGAAGACGGCGCTGTGCATGATGGGAAGGTAAAGCCAGTTATTTTTCACTCCCCAAGGATGAGCATGTGAAGAATCAGTGGTTAAAATTCAGCTTTACCAAGATATAACAACAGTATAATCCTAAACTATTTCTGTGTTCCCTTTATTTTATAGTATAGACGACTGCTTCTCAAATCTCGGGAGTTCAATGCAGGATTCACAAACCGCTTGCTCTTGAAAGATGGTGTTCAAAATACTTTGTTTTGAGTTTTATATTGTGTAGGTCTCCTGCTAACTCTCATTATCACTGTCTAACTGAAATACTTCTGCTGATCAGCTATGGTCCACTATTATCCAGTCGTCCTTGCGATGGAGGTTCGGGTTGAATAACTAGTCTAATATTTCATCACCGGACTCGCATTAATATGGTAAAATCAACGTCATTGTTCGTTACTGTGTTTAGTTCACAGTGTAGGAAGCCTCAGGACACGCAGAGCTGTCGGTGTTATGCAATGGGCGTTTTTGTTCTCGACGCGCTCAGGCTCTGGAGACGCGCTGTACACGGGTCGGCCAATCACAACAGACTGAGCTGTCTGGCCAATCAGAGCAGATAAACTCGCGGAAAGGAGGGATTTAGAGAGATTGATTCATTTGACGAGCCGTTTGAGGATCATGGAAAATGTGATGATGTGCAAAAGTATATTGTGAGGAGACTCTACAACAACATTATGAAACTTTAAAATACCATGATAGGGGCACTTTAATGTATTACTTTTAAAATATTATGGTTAGTGTGGTTAGTAGTTGTATTTACCTTATATTAACGAGGTACTGCAATCAGCAGACATCAAAATTGGCGCAGAACGGAGGAACGGAGCAGACATAGGCCACTTAAAAAAAAGTGCAGGGGCGTGTGCTTGCGATCGATTCTATGAGAGTGAGGGCGGGACCTTGATTTCGCGGCTTTACTTACTGCTCCCTACTGCGCAGGTCTGGTCCCGAGATCCCTACTGCGCAGGTCTGGTCCCGAGATCGCTACTGCACAGGTCTGGTCCAGAGATCGCTACTGCGCAGGTCTGGTCCAGAGATCGCTACTGCGCAGGTCTGGTCCCGAGATCGCTACTGCGCAGGTCTGGTCCCGAGATCGCTACTGCGCAGGTCTGGTCCCGAGATCGCTACTGCGCAGGTCTGGTCCCGAGATCGCTACTGCGCAGGTCTGGTCCCGAGATCGCTACTGCGCAGGTCTGGTCCCGAGATCGCTACTGCGCAGGTCTGGTCCCGAGATCGCTACTGCGCAGGTCTGGTCCCGAGATCGCTACTGCGCAGGTCTGGTCCAGAGATCGCTACTGCGCAGGTCTGGTCCCGAGATCGCTACTGCGCGGGTTTGGTCCCGAGATCGCTACTGCGCGGGTCTGGTCCCGAGATCGCTACTGCGCGGGTCTGGTCCCGAGATCGCTACTGCGCGGGTCTGGTCCAGAGATCGCTACTACGCAGGTCTGGTCCCGAGATCGCTACTGCGCAGGTCTGGTCCAGAGATCCGTACTGCGCAGGTCTTGTCCCGAGATCGCTACTGCACAGGTCTTGTCCCGAGATCGCTACTGCGCAGGTCTGGTCTGGTCCCGAGATCGCTACTGCACAGGTCTTGTCCCGAGATCGCTACTGCGCAGGTCTGGTCCCGAGATCGCTACTGCGCAGGTCTGGTCCCCGAGATCGCTACTGCGCGGGTCTGGTCCCGAGATCGCTACTGCACGGGTCTGGTCCCGAGATCGCTACTGCGCGGGTCTGGTCCCGAGAACGCTACTGCACAGGTCTGGTCTGGTCCCGAGATCGCTACTGCGCAGGTCTTGTCCCGAGATCCTTACTGCGCAGGTCTTGTCCCGAGATCGCTACTGCACAGGTCTGGTCCCGAGATCGCTACTGCACGGGTCTGGTCCCGAGATCGCTACTGCGCGGGTCTGGTCCCGAGAACGCTACTGCACAGGTCTGGTCTGGTCCCGAGATCGCTACTGCACAGGTCTTGTCCCGAGATCCTTACTGCGCAGGTCTTGTCCCGAGATCCTTACTGCGCAGGTCTTGTCCCGAGATCGCTACTGCACAGGTCTGGTCCCGAGATCGCTACTGCACAGGTCTGGTCCCGAGATCGCTACTGCGCGGGTCTGGTCCCGAGAACGCTACTGCACAGGTCTGGTCTGGTCCCGAGATCGCTACTGCACAGGTCTTGTCCCGAGATCCTTACTGCGCAGGTCTTGTCCCGAGATCGCTACTGCGCAGGTCTGGTCCCGAGATCGCTACTGCACAGGTCTGGTCTGGTCCCGAGATCGCTACTGCACAGGTCTTGTCCCGAGATCCTTACTGCGCAGGTCTTGTCCCGAGATCGCTACTGCACAGGTCTGGTCTGGTCCCGAGATCACTACTGCACAGGTCTTGTCCCGAGATCGCTACTGCGCAGGTCTGCTCCCGAGATCGCTACTGCACAGGTCTGGTCCCGAGATCGCTACTGCGCGGGTCTGGTCCCGAGATCGCTACTGCACAGGTCTGGTCCCGAGATCGCTACTGCGCAGGTCTGGTCCCGAGAACGCTACTGCGCAGGTCTGGTCCCGAGATCGCTACTGCGCAGGTCTGGTCCCGAGATCGCTACTGCACAGGTCTGGTCCCGAGATCGCTACTGCACAGGTTTGGTCCCGAGATCGCTACTGCGCAGGTCTGGTCCCGAGATCGCTACTGCGCAGGTCTGGACCCGAGATCGCTACTGCGCGGGTCTGGTCCCGAGATCGCTACTGCGCGGGTCTGGTCCCGAGATCGCTACTGCACAGGTCTGGTCCCGAGATCGCTACTGCGCAGGTCTGGTCCCGAGAACGCTACTGCGCAGGTCTGGTCCCGAGATCGCTACTGCGCAGGTCTGGTCCCGAGATCGCTACTGCACAGGTCTGGTCCCGAGATCGCTACTGCACAGGTCTGGTCCCGAGATCGCTACTGCGCAGGTCTGGTCCCGAGAACGCTACTGCGCAGGTCTGGTCCCGAGATCGCTACTGCGCAGGTCTGGTCCCGAGATCGCTACTGCACAGGTCTGGTCCCGAGATCGCTACTGCACAGGTTTGGTCCCGAGATCACTACTGCACAGGTCTGGTCCCGAGATCGCTACTGCGCAGGTCTGGTCCCGAGATCGCTACTGCGCAGGTCTGGACCCGAGATCGCTACTGCGCAGGTCTGGTCCCGAGATCGCCGTATCGGGACATTGGCGGCTTCACTTCTCACCAATGGAAGAGAGTGAAGGAGCAACGTTATTTTTTTTAAAGTCTATGGTAGAAATCATCAATAAGGTGTGTACCGAATTTTTTCTTTTTAACCACTGGTTTAGTGAATAAACCTGCCCACTGAAGTGTTTTTTTTTTGTTTTGTTTTTTGTTCGTTTTTTTTCGTGTTAAGCATTTTACAATGTCTTGCTGTTTTTAGTGATTGAAATACTGCAGCAGTATTATGCCTTTTGTTCACATATTTTAGTCAAGTTGACTTGAATAAGAGTGTACAACCAAAGTACGCACAATGGCTAGAGAATACCCATAATGCACTGTGAGGGTCGGGCCGAAAGGATGGCGCCCGCAGCTGAATCAATCATCCATCCATTTTCAAACCCACCTGTCCAATGCAGCTACAGCGTAATATCACACAGGTATAAATTCCTTTTTACTTACTTGATTATGAAATTGTTTAATTAAGGTTTATACATGCCAGTTTCCATTACAGAGGTCAAGATAAATCTTTTCATCCTGCCACTGTAGGAAGTTTGCAAGTTTGCCAAGTTTCAATGAATTATTAAACAACAAGCACAAACTATACAAAAGCGGTTGCTCTTCCGGCGCACTCGATGTCCGAAATCACTCACTCATTTTGATTCACTCCTTCAAGTGGACTATATTAGTGGAGTAATGAAGGGATTAGTGAATGGGGGAATATGGGGCAATTTCGAACAAAGCCATTTTCTTGCCAGAGGAAAAAAATATATATAAACATATTAAAAATGATTAAATCTGTGGTCGTGTCTGGCCCATGTGATTTATTGTAGCAGCAGTGAAAACAAGAATCATTTCCTCTGAATTGTTGGGTTGCACAGTCTATTTTAATAGGGCTCATTCAGCCATTTTAATCATACCATGTCAAAATATGTGGGATTATGGGATTTGTATTGTTTTCGAAAGTATAATACTATAATAGCAGATTTCCAAGGCATGTCGATGACTGTTTGCTGTACCGTTTGAGCAGGATTAGAGCTGGAAGAGCAAGCGTGTAAAGATTATTCCTCTAAACACAGTCTGTTCTGTGTTCTGTGACTCCAATGGGATGGTAATACAGCTACTCTGCTTTGTCATTTTCAGCTCTTTCACAGTGCAATAGTTGATTAATGTGTGTCCGCTCTGCATGCCCACCATCCCCCTCCAGCCTCCACATCTTACTACAGCCTGCCTTTGATTAATGGCTGAGTCAGGGATTCAAGGGATGGGCTTGCAAATTACCTCACACTAGTTCAAGAAAGAAAAGCAGGTTACACCTTGAGAGGCTGAGGTGAAACATGTACAATTTCTCTATTTTTAGTTCTGCACGAGAGCTCAGCACCTCAGTGTGAAAGCACACCAACCCTTTCCACATCTGCAGATGCAGATACAGAAACACGAGAGCAGTGAGATTCAGTAGATTGTGCTCTTGCCCATCATTGTCCCCTTGCACAGAATACTCTCAGATTTGTTTGTGTGTGTCAGCGCTGTCTGAGCTATTTCAGGTGTGGCAGCTTTAGCAGAATCAATACTCCAAAAGCAAGGAAGACACTAGCATTCACCTTTCTCTGCAGTGCGGAGGAAGAGCTACTGTTCTTGATGACAATGATTATAGCATAGCGTAGATAATGCATAGCTGAGGTACCTTGGAAGAAGAAGTGTGCTTAATTCTATTGAATGTGCACTTGTAGTGTAAAGTATATATCAAAAGAAAAAATATACTTGCAGAAAATATTTATTACATAAAAGACAATTATAAGTGCACTGAAAAAAAAACACTTTCATTACTTACAATTTTGTATCAAAATATCCAAAAACCACTTGCACAATGTTATATTTCTTTCAATTGTGTATTTACATTATCCCAAATGTTTCCAAGAATTTGTGAATTCAGAGAAATTCACAATTTTAAATAGTGCCTGTCCCTGTCCCTGTTCACTCGTCGCCTATCAATGGCGTAATATCCACGTTATCCCATGGCGTACCATGGCGACAGACGTGGACAACTGCATAATGTTTAGCGACACGCTCACGCTGTTGTTGTCTCGTTCAAACATTATGGACCATGGCAAGCAGACTTTGGGACAAAAGGAGAACTAAAACGAGGATTAATATCGGCGTAGCGTTTTCAAGATGCCGAGAGCTTCGCGTCCGTGACAAACTTGGACTTGACACCGAGGCTATGTTTACACGGAAACGATCTGAAGAGAAAACGCAAAAGTGGCGTTGCGTTATCATTCTTATTCACTTTTTATTCACTTTTTATTCTGCTTTTTATTCTAGATGAGCGTTATGGGGGGGGGAATCTGCGTGCAGATGGTGACGCAAAAGTGTGTGAAATTCGATGTAGTGTGCACTCTCTAGGTGGCGATGTGAAGCACTGCCACACAACAACACCAATATCTGAGAAAATTTTGTACAACTGCTGAAAAGACTCTTGTATGTTTGTCAGCGCTGCGAGGGCAACTCGAAGATCCGACGTATGGAAATAATCCAACATGTTGGTTGTTATTTTCCTGTACTGGCGCACGCCTGTGACGTAAACGCGTACGTGACGAGAGCCGCCGTGAGCAGATTTGCGTTTTTACCCTTTACACGGGAACGCAACGGTGGAGCGTTTTTAAGACTTCCACTCTGGAGGGTGGTTTCACTTTTTTGCATTTTTAAGTCCCAAAAACGCTGTCGCCATGTAAATGAAAGCTTTATGACTTGACAGAGACGCCGCTCTTGCATGTACTTTATTAGACAGGTGAGCGAATGTACATAAAACTAATCAATGTTATACAGCTCAACATGATGAAATGATAGAATATGATCAGCATGTTTTTCTAATGTTGATCTAGCTTACTGCGAGTCTCATATAACCAACAAACTAACACATAGAATAACATAACTTTCAACACACTCAAATGCAGTTTAGTGTGATAGTGTAGACCAAGTGAAAAAGCGCACAAGTTTACCTCAAGTTTAATTCGTCAAATAAACTGACCTGTGAGTAGTAATTCAGCACTTGCGTGTAGTTTGTTAGAATGAAATGTCCTTATTCCTTTATATATGCGGGACTCACGTGTGATATCTGTCTCTCATTAGCGATCGCGTCCTGCTTCATACCACAGTTAAAAACATCAATGTATTCTCTCATCCATAAACATTAGTAGATCCATCAGCATGACGGCAAGTTCCATGATTCCGCTTATCACTGCGTCATCAACCTACGCCTTTGTTATTGTAAGAGGTATTACATATTGTAGGTTTAAAGTACCATAATTAAAATAAAATGTACTTAAGTCCCACAAAAGTGGGTCAAAAAAGCTATCTTAATTTCAAATGTGCATTTTGTTTTAGTTTGTTTTTTAGTTTGTTTTCAATAGTCACTTGTCTTCCTTTGTTTGAGTTTCCTGCCACTCCTTTTTTTCCATGGTTACAGATATGATTAGTGTGTTCCTTTCAGCTGCGTATCTTTAATTACCTTTAATTAAGGCCTTGTCCACAGGAAGACGCGTTTAGCTACGTAAACATTTTGTATCATATCGGCGTTTCCGCCAGACAGATCCGGTGTTTTGGAAGCCTGAAACCGCTATTTTTTTAAACTGGGTCCCAGAGTGGATAAATCTGAAAACTACACCCTTGCGTTTTCGTATATGTACAGCCAATCTGTATATTTTGTGAAACGATGATGTCATCGCACCACATCTCGACCCTAGTCAGACACCGCTACGTCACGTAACAGCAACAGCAACTGTGGACTACATGCTTGTGTTCGTGCTATAGAAGCCACTGAGCCTCTTTTATTTCTTTATTTATTATTTACTTTAATGTATTTTTATTTTATTTCTGTATTTACTTCTTTCTTTTTCTTTTTTTCCTATGCTATGATGCTTGTCTGTTGTCTGATTAAGACATTTCATCTTTTGTACCAGGCCATTTATATTTTTTTATATTGTTTAATCAAGGAGAACATGCTAATGAACAATGGAATATGGGAAAGTGTGGAAGTGTATGGGAAACCTGTCTGGATCATTATTTTTGCAATTCCATTCAGCGGTACTAGTGATGCAAAAATTCACACACTGCAGCTTTAAGATCAAAACGGGGAAAAAAAAGTCTAAAACTGCTGAATGAAAAGATCCATAGCAGTATACAGTGTCCAGATTTCCTGCTGTACACCATCAAACCACAGGGTTTCCACAAAGCCTGCAGATTTACAGTCACCACAATCTATTATCATGCTGCTTGTTCCTATTTTAGGAAAGACTGTCTCATGTTCATATGTTACGTTTATCTGACTGTGTCTGTTCCCCTGTGAACCTCGTGTTCATTACATTGTGTCTGTTCCCAAGGAAAATTGGCTGAGAGCAAATGATATATGACCTTCCTGCATAAAGATAAGAGCACAGAGAGAACAGTGAAAGAAAGACTATGGAAGAACTTTGCCTACCAAGTAAGGTTTTTCAAACTGTTTGATGCCAAGAACTGTATATTCTCATGTAGAAAGATCGATTTTTACTGTGAGAAAAAAAAAAGGGCTTTTAAAGCATATATTTTTTCTTCCCACTATTAGTGTAGCGTTGCATGTATATTGCAAGGAAAGAGAGATCAACTTAGAAATTGATGCTAAACTATATGCAGATTTGTTTTAGTGTTTGTTTATTTTTTTGTAATTTCATAAAAACTACGGCTGTCATGTTTTTTTAAAAATAAAATTAACAATTAATATGTTTTCTGAAATATGTTTTCTAAAAATAAAAAATAAATTATGAAAAATTACTTTGCAAATGTTACAAAAAAATGTCACTGTGGCTGTGAAAAAATCGTGCAAAAAGTCACTGAAGATGGTCATGTTGTGATCTAAACTATTGCGATTGTTTAATAAAGCTGTGGTTTTTATCTCGCATTTGCTTTCTGTTGTCTTTTTTCACCTTTATAGTGTGTGGGCCTTCATTGCAACATTTCAGATTTTTGTGTATTATTTTGGATTATTGTGGCTTTAAGCATCTAAACATTTCGGACTTTCTTTTAGGCGCTGTGAGTTTTTGGTGATTTCTTCATTTCAAAAATATTGCATATTTAAATATCTTCTCTTTTTTCAAGAACCCCTAGAGGTCCCTGAAAACCCCTGACACAAGTAACAATGAAACATCTCAAAAGAGATATTAAAATATATATTAATATCCACGGTTAAAATCAATTGTTTAAGCCCAGCTAAAATGTCTTTTGTAGGTAGCAGTGAAAATGCATGATGAAGCAAGAGAAGAAGGGATGGAGGAGGGCTTCTAGGGCAAGGTCTTATTGAGGGGTCAGTTGGTAAGGCAGTGCTGGTGGTTGTAATTAATCTTCAGGTGGCCAAGGAGGTAAAGGCTTAGTGTCTTCATTGAGGCTTGTGCTTCCACTCTTGACGGTACACCCTCAGGGCCCCTTGGGCTATCCTTCATTCTTATTTATGAGTTTCTGCCCTGCTGCGGCACACCGACACATCAATTCCTCAAGGTTGAAGAGGAGACACAGCTCACTCTTACATGCTACTGTACACTAGATTCAAAGAGAAGGCCATAGTGTGCCTGCTGCTGCACTTCTAATGCAATAACCGTAGGAAGCCACTGGAATTAAGGGGCAACTGAGGTCTTTTAATTCAAGACCCCCTGGGTGCTAGAAATTCAACTACATTATATTAAGTTTAAAACAGGACCTTAAGGGACTGTAGTGAATGTACAAGGACATAGTTATCTACATAAGTGATTCTCAACTGGTTTGGCCATGGGACACACAGTTTCATATGGTCATTATGTATATATATATATATATATATATATATATATATATATATATACACTGAACAAAATTATAAATGCAACACACTTGTTTTTGGCCCCATTTTTTATGAGCTGAACTCAAAGATCTAAGACTATTTCTATGTACACAAAAGGCCTATTTCTGTCAAATATTGTAAAGAAATCTGTTTAAATCTGTGTTAGATGTTCTGATTTGTGAACAGCATTTGAGAGAAATAGGCCTTTTGTGTACATAGAAAAATATTTGATCTTTGAGTTCAGCTCATGAAAAATGTAGGCAAAAACAAAAATGTTGCGTATGAATATCTTTTGGCCGTTCATTTACACGACAATGGCGTTTGGGTGGCTGAAAACACAATCTTTTTAAGTTTTTAAAAACAGTCTTCGTGTAAACAACAAAAACGCAAATCTCTGAAAACGATGGTGCCATGCACATGTGTATTAAATGTTCAATGTTCAAATGTTTCATCGCCATCTAATGGCCTAGCAGCAGAATGCAGTGTTTTTAGTCGTTTTCGCTGATCTGTGTGAGTGGGGATAGTTTTGACAATGTTGTCATCTGTACGCGGAAAACTCAAAGGAAAAACATTTCAGTTTTAAGCATATTGTCGTAGTGTAAATGTACCCTTAGACATAAAAGACGTAAAAGACGTAAACACATAACACAAGAACACTTCTCTTTATATACAAACGAGACTTTATTTATTCTAACACATACACTAACATCTAACACATAAACATACGCACACACATTCACATATTTTGCAGAAGGAAAGAAAGTAAGGAAAGAATGAGTTTTAGAGAGTTCTAGTACTATATGCACTTTGTAAAACCTGACCTGAATGAATCATCAATCATTAATTTAACCCTTTTATCGTTTCTTAGGTGGGGTTATTAAATTTTATGTCAATACATCAGTTCAGTTAAGAGTCTGGAGGCTATATGCGTTTGTCTTTGGAGTGAAAAGGGGATTTCCCATTTCATTGATTCGCTGGTGGTCTCGTTGTGTCTGGAGTGACGTATTTCTTGAGAAGCCAATCACGTTAGTGTGTTGGTGGATGAAAGGAAGAAAGGTAAGTGAGACGAGTTAGATGGCTTGAATGAAGCTGTTCGTTCTTAAAGGGGTGGCATAATGATCTTTTCACAAGATGTAAAATAAGTCTTTGATGTCTCCAGAGTGTGAATGTGAAGTTTTAGCTCAAAATACCCCACAGATATTTTTATATAGCATGTTAAAATTGTCACTCTTTGAGGGTGAGCAAAAACGCATGTTTCTGTGTCTGTCCCTTTAAATACAAATGAGCTGCTGCTCCCGGCACATAGGGCGGAGCTTCAACAGCTTTTGTCCTTTTACCTCACACAGACATGCACTGAACATTTCAAAAACTTTTAGCCTTTTATGTTCAAACTGGAGTCAGACAATGATGAAGAGACTCAATAATAATAATAATAATAATAATAAATTTAAATTATATAGCTTTTCACGAACTCAAATTCGCTAATAATAATAAAAATAATACAAAACAAAGTAAACAAACAAACAAATAAAAACAAAACAAAAACAAAACAAGATTCAGGCACAGATGAGAATGGAGGGGGCGTGAGGCTTCGGATAGGCAGAAGTGAAAAGATAGGTCTTCAGGCGGGACTGGAAGATGGTGAGGGACTCTTGTGGATATGTGGATCTCTTGTGGGAGGGAGTTCCAGAGCCTGGGAGCTGCCCTGGAGAAGGCTCTGTCCCCAAAACTGCAGAGGTTGGACTTGTGGATGCAGAGGAGACCGGCTGAGGTGGATCTGAGGGACCGTGAGGGTCGGTAGGGGGAGTAGATGTCAGTGAGGTAAGAGGGGTCCAGATGGTGGAGGGCTTTGTAGGTGATCCAGTGGGAGATAGGAAGCCAGTGTAGTTGTTTTAGGACTGGAGTGATGTGGTGCCAGGATTTGGAGCGGGCAATGAGTCGGGCATCTGCGTTCTGAACCAGTTGGAGTCGTTGCAGGCAGGTAGAGCTGATGCCAAGGAGAAGTGAGTTGCAATAGTCTAGTCGGGAGGAGATGAAGGCGTGAATGATTCCTTTAGCAGTGGGGGGTGTGAGAGAGGGTCTGATTTTGGCAATGTTGCGGAGGTGAAAGAAGGAGGTTTTAATGACATGACAGATGTGGGGCTCAAGGGAGAGAGAAGAATCAAAGATCACGCCAAGGTTGCGGACCTGGGGAGATGGGGAGACAACGGTGCTGTCGATGGTGAGAGTGGGGTTATTGATTTTGCTGAGTGAGGATTTGGAGCCTATGAGGAGAAATTCTGTTTTTGTTGAGTTTGAGGAAATTGTGTTGCATCCAGGTTTTAATAGCTGACAGACAGGAGTTGATTTGGGAGAGGGGAGGATTGTGGGGGGTTTGGTGCTGAGGTAGATCTGGGTGTCATCGGCGTAACAGTGGAAGTCCAGGATGAAGTGGCGGAGGATCTGACCAAGGGGGAGGATGTAGATGATGAAGAGGAGGGGGCCGAGTACGGAGCCATGGGTGACAGTGGCTGAGGCAGAGGTGTGATTGTGAAAAGAGATGAAGTTGGATCTGTTGGAAAGGTAGGAGCGGAGCCAACTGAGTGCAGTACCTTCGATACCGAGGTCTTTGAGTCTGGTGAGAAGGATGTTATGGCTTACGGTATCGAAGGCTGCACTCAGGTCAAGGAGGATAAGGACGTTGAGGGAACCGGTGTGTGAGGTGAGGTGAGGAGGTCGTTGAGGACTTTGAGGAGAGCGGTTTTTGTGCTGTGGAGTGGGCAAATATCAGATTGGAGAGGTTCAAATTGGTTATTGGCATGAAGATGGGTTAGTAGTTGTGAGGCGACTATACGTTCCAGGGTTTTAGACGAAGGTTGGATATTGGGCGGTAGTTGGTGAGGGAGGAGGGATCCAGACTAGGTTTTTTTAAGGATTGGGGTGGCAGTGGCAGTGGCAGTTGCAGTTTTGAAGGCAGAGGGGACAATTCCAAGGGAGAGCGAGGAGTTAGAGAGGTTAGTGAGGTAGGGACATAGGACAGAGAGGCAGGACTTCAGGAGTGGAGTAGGGAGGGAATTAAGGGAGCAGGAAGTGGGTTTGGAAGAGCTGAGGGGGGCCAGAGTGCTGAGGGGGGCCAGAGGGAGATAGACAAGGTGGAGTTGAGATGGTTTGTGAGATCATCAGATGAGGTGCGGGTTGAGTCCAGATGGAGAGTGGTGGAAAGCAGGTCAGAGAGGTGACTTCTCTGAGGAAGTGAGGGCATGGGGTCAGAGAAGGGATGGTGAAAATGGACCAGGAGAATAGTCTGTGTAAATTGCAGCTACTCGCCTCAAGACCAAACAATCCCAATCTTATCTGTTTCGGCACCCCCAACCAGCACTGGCCTTGGCCAAGGCCGCTGTTGGAACAACAACTCTCCCGGAGAAGCAATGTAGTGAGCCGCTCTTGCGTTCCTTCCCCGACTCCCCAGACACCTGGGATTGTTGACTTTGTATGGACCTGATCAAGGTTGTCTCCATGGCAACTTGCTGTGTATCGCTATGACAATCTGCGGACTGAGGCATCTAGATTAGGGTGCTGGCTGAGCGACTCTCTCAAGGCCTACACACACATGAACTTACATATACACATATATGCATCCCCTTCACACCCCATCCCACCCCTCCGCCGCTTCGTACCCACAGTCTGGCAGGCGGGTCTGTGACCAGCGCCGAGAATGGCTGCAGGACCGGATGCTGCTTGCCTGGGCTGGACTAATTCCAATCCCCCCACCCCACACGTGTTGCAATGTCTTGTTCATGTATATTGTATTGTTTATGTGCTAATGTTGCTGAGGTGTTTTTTTCCTGTTCCCAGACTGTACTCCTTACAGGAGCATAGTCTGGGGGTCGCTTTTTTCTCCTCACCTCTCCTCATGTCATGCTGTATTTTTCCCAAGATTGGCGCTGATTATAGCAGCCATGGTAGCATCTTGTTACCGAAGCACATTCCTTGTGTGTGAAAGCACTACTTGGCAATAAAGTGATTCTGATTCTTCTGAACCGTATCAGTTTGTGATCAGAGTGGGGAAAGAGACATGGATGGAGGTCGAGCAGCGGTTGGTTTGTGGAGCAGACCAGGTCAAGGATGTGTCCTTTTTTATGGGTGGGGAATGTGACATTTTGGTGTGAATGCGAAGTTGTCTAGTAAGATGGTGAATTCTGATGACAGCTTGCAGGTGGGGGAGTCTATATGGAAGTTTAAGCCACGGAGTAGCAGCAGACGTGGAGAGAAAGATGAAACTAGTGTGAGGAGTTTACATTAAATTAAATTTAGAGAGGAAAGAGGGATTTGGTTTAGGTGGCCGGTAAATGAGGATGACTATCATGGAGGAAAGAGCTTTGAAGGCGAGATATTCAAACGATTATACTGAGGGAAGGGTGAATTCTGTGATCCGATAGTTCTGATTGAAAATAACGGCGAGGCCACATCCACGGCGGGAGGGGCGGGGTTTGCAGATGTAGTTGTAGCCAGGGGGGGATGCTTGGTTGAGGGAGAAGTCGTCATTGGGTTGTTGCCAAGTTTCTGTGAGCAGAAAGAAGTCCAGAGTATTGTCGAGGATTAGTTCATGGAGGAAAGGGTAAAAGTTGAGGAGCGCAAAGTTGGCATGATGAGAGGGTGGTGGTATTGGGGCAGGCTGAAAAGATCTGAGGTTGTCCCGGTTAACAGTGCGTGTGGTCGATGGGAAGGTGGGGCAATGCAGTTGAGGGGGGATAGTGAGTGGATTTACAAATGATTGGAGAATAGGTGAATGTGAAGTGCGGATAGGACTGTAGTCCAGTCCGGGTTTTCTGTGCAGCCAGATGGTGGTTCATCCCTATGTAATCCAGTGGAGGAAGCATTCTGATGACGTGAGAAAGGTGCAATAGAGCGTGCAGGTGACCAGATAGATGGAATGGATTGTCCGTCGTGGAAGTAAGCAAACTTGCGACGAAATCTTCTGTGAATATAACGGGGTCGACGTAGAAGTCCAAGCTGTTTGATGACTGGGATGCAGGATGGAATGGAGTAGTTGATTAGTTCGACCAGTTGCAGAGTTGAATATTTGCTATATTAATATAACATCTTGCAGAGTGGGTGGACTGAGTGCTCTGTGACAGCAGTTAGCCGTGGACTAGGGCCGCAGAGGTAGATAACTGATGTGAGTGCCAAAATGATCCACGGCACGACAGGAGAAGATGAAAGTCCAGTCTCGGTCACAGCTCGCATCTGGTTGAAGTTGCCTGTGAGAAGGAGGTAGGCAATCGGGTTAGCCGCTGTAGCAGGTCTAACCGACGAGGCAACAGTCCGGTAGAGGAGCCCAAGCGGCTTCAGGAACCAGCTGAGAGGTTGTCCAGAGGTAGAGAGGCTGTCCAGAGGTAAGGGTACAGTGAACACAAACAAACAGGAACACAGGAGGCAATAGCAGACTGAGAAGCGGCGAATAAACAGCGCCAGCGTCCTCTCAGATCGGGTGAAGAAGTGACAGCACGTAGAAAGCAACAGGACATTTCTGAATGGTTAGTTGATGAATTTCTGTAGCTTATGTCATGTGTTACCTTCTAGTTATCTTATGTAATATCTTCTAGTCATTGATTAGCATATTCTGTCATGATTCCCGGGGGCGGGTTCATGTCAATTTTAGGGTTTGTGATGTCACTAACCTGGGAGGAATCTCGTGTAGTCCCTACCAGCCGTTTGTTGTAGTCCATAAAAAGCAATTTCTTTAAAAGAAAATATCTCCCTTTGCTTTGAACTTTGAAGGTTGTAACTTTACAAATGTTGTTTATGCTCAAAAAGCAACATTACACACTAACTAAAGTTAGTGAAATCATAATCAACCACCCCTTTAACCCATTTTCATTGGTTTTAATCTGAGACTGTCTGATCCTTTGTTCGCCTCCTTAGATTTTAAACCTGAGGTATCGGCCCATCCCCCTGGAGGGGTTCTGACCAATTAGGTATCGTCTTTGGTTCAGAGTGTAAATGTTTCTCCTCCTCTCACCATAAATTACACGTTATCTTAACTTTCCCACTCTAGTAGTGAGTACAGAAAGAACAGTTTAGACATGAGAACTATTATAAAAATACAATACATTTTATACAGATTCCATTCAAGTCATCTTCTCAGTTATAAATAGACTAATATACTAATAGGAAGCAAGAAACACTTTCAGTCAACCATTCAATAGTTATAACAATTGCATGAATTATGTGTGGTCTAAGCGTAATAGTCACATATATACGTTGTAGGCATGTTAAAGAATTCTGCAGTCAAACAATATTTGATTATAAGTCAATCTAGCATTGTTTTGGAATGATTTGATGCATTTTATAAGTAAAAAAAAAATTCTGTGGATTTCAATCCCATGTTTTAAGAGCTCAGGTGAAACTGAGGCTATTGAGAAAATGGTCTGTGTTACATATGATATGGCGACTATTGTGATGGGAGTGAAATATTGAGATTAATGCATTTTTTATCTACATTTTTAGATCTATATTTTAATGTGATATTGTTGACTCATTGACCACGTGTTTGTATTGTTATGCTCGTTTCCATCATACACCTGTTGACAGACTAATCAGTGACCTAGTGTCATAGGCTGATTAGGAAAAAGGGTGGAGATTGTTGCCCTTTAAGACCGTGCTTGAGAGACTGAGAGGGGTGTCATTTGTGACTGCGTCACTTCCGTGGAAGTCAACGTCCTGATGTTTAGTGTTTTGTGCGCGCAGGTTCTGGCGTCTGAGAAAGAACACAGAGCGGTGATAACTGAACATTGTACGGCTGTGCGTTGAAGAGTGAGTGGAAGTGTTGCAAGGACGGCGACACAGAGCAATCACGGGCGCAGCTGTTGGAGACGATTGAGTCAGCGATCGTTCGGAGACGAGGCAACCGCGGGTGGTGAGCGTAACCGCGACTAGCAGAGTAATCACGGTTGTACAGCTGTTTGTAGACGAGCGATTCCGCGAGTGCTTTTCGGAGACGAGTGAGACAGCGGTTGGTGAGACGGCGACGCAGAGCTTTCACAACGCTGGAAATTGACTAGACTGGGTAGTGGGAACTGCTACCCGGTCATATTGTGAGTACAACCCTCAATAACTGATGTTTGAAGATCATCTGATGGATATTGTTGTGACCATGTGTGCATCTACTTCATAACTAATAGAGATTAAGAACTAATTGCCAGTAGCTTATATCAGTCATAGCTCTTGGGTTTCCTTTTTAGTGGTGTGATTTATTTGGGTTGTGGTGTGTATTGGTTGGTGTGGGTATTTGTGTGCACAGTTGAGAGTGGTAGTAGGCTAACATTAGCTCTTGCACGCATTGGACTGGAGATACTGGTAGTTGTCTCTATTTTCCTTCCAGTAAACTACTATCTGGATTTGTGGAGGCCGGCGTGCGGTGGGACCAACCCAGGACACTTATTCGTTGATCATAAGGACATCATACCAGACTGTGCTAAGGACTGCATCCCTTTTGATAGTTGTTTTAATATTTAGATCATCTTGATTTTATGGTAATAAAATATTTTGTACTTCAATCTACCACTGTTTGAGTGTCAATAGCGTCCAGCCCTCAGCGACAATTGGATTGGGTGAATTTGGCTCCTGGGTTTCAGTAAATAACCTAGGTGGTGTAGTCGGCTACTTTTATTTAATTGGGGTTTAAAGGTGCATTGCGCAACTTTTCATGTTAAAAATACCTGTTTTTCTATCCTATACATGCTTAAAGAACTGCCTGATGGGCTGAATGAGCCCTTCTCTGCTCACTGAGATTGCCTCTATAATCCTGTACAGTAAAATATATAAGAGGGATTCGGGCTCGAATTTGAGACTGGGCGTGACGTCATGCGCGTTCACGCTCACCAGGCTATGTCTCGCAGGTTTGTGTATAAGCCGCCATTCTCCGCATCAGCGAAGACAACTCGTGCGTCAAAGGTAGAAGATGGATTCAAAGAGACCGGCTCGTAGTCCATTCCAAACCCCAACGCAAACTCCACGTAAAGAAAAGAACAATTTTGTCTAGTGCCACCACTCTGGTTGCAGTTTCGCTTGTCGCCAGAGGGGGCGTAGTTCTGCAAAAACTCAGAGACTTGCGTTTTGCACCTTTAATATTGACAGTATTGCTGATTTCTGTCGCAGAAGTATTAGAAAAAAACCCTTTATTTATCATTTCCTTTCGGCCGCTACGGCGTGCCACACTATTATATGTAGGCAGCTACCATAGTGTTGTCTACCCGCACTATAGGACATAGTTGCCCCTTAACCCTCTGGGGTCTAAGGGGTTTTTGAGGTCTTTGAGATGTTTTGACATGCCCTGACATTTGTTTTTCAGTTGCTTATAAACATATTAACCCTCTGGAGTCTAAGGGGTTTTTGAGGTCCGTGAGCTGTTTTGACATGCCCTGACATTTGTGCTTTTTTCAGTTGCTTATAAACATTGATGGCAAAGGTGTAATTACACTCTATTTAGCACAAATAGGGGTACCATAATATGCTAGCAACATCTATGTACATATTTGTATTTTTGAGGGAATAATGTTTATGCATGGTTATTCAAAAAACTAAAAATTTAAGTTTCTGAAATAAGGCCACAAAACACATACTTAACATGTGTCCACAAGACTTTTGACAAATGAATGTAGTTGCCTAGTGTTTTTGCTTCAAAATGATCTGAAAATCACCCTGCCTAATCATTCACATAAAACAATACATTGATTTAAATTTTTTTAAACAGTTTTTGCTTCCAAAGGCAATATGCGCAGGGGCGTGACTTGCTGAGATTCACACCTGGGAAGACAAAGACCCTGCATACTAATGAGCCTGCATACTAATGAGCCTTTCATTCAGGTGTGTCACACAAGAAAGAATGTGGACAAAAATAAATAAATAAATTATTTATATATATATATATATATATATATATAATCCAAATATAAATGAAAGTCAAATGCACATTTTTAGTACATAGTCATACCTGGAAACAAATCCTGTTCAAATAGGCTATATGGACCGTTCTACAGAATTAGAGTTCTCAGAGAGGAAAAAAAGGTAGTTTTTCACAATTTTTTTATACATTCAATTTGTATAATTTCCAAGGTAAACATTTCTAGTATGCAGTTAATTCTCATACTGTATTTTCAGAAAGTTATTGAATATATCGTCTCCTCAAATGTGTCACTAATAAAAAACAATAATATTAAGCTTTTTTTTACATCTATCTTGTCTTTTTTTTTTTTTTAAGTAGGCCTATAGCCTGGATTTTATCATTCATATTTCAAAGTTAAGGATTCATTAGTTTGATATAGTCTACATTGGACACTATTCAATAACGCGATTAGAACAAAGCATTTACGAATAAATAACTAACTTCATCAGCTGAATCCGTGCTCCTGAAATGAGTAATGAATCTAACGTTACCAGCACTTCTTCTGAGGTAACTTTTCCAGGATTATTACGATAGTATTATTGCTCACAGCGCAGCAAGACGAGGTAAGTACAAGATTCTTATCTTTTTACTTCTTTGTAAAAAGTATACGTATTTCAAGGGTAACATATGAGCAGAAATTGGCAAACAAAAGCTTATTTAATGTGTCAGTAGGCTGTTTTTACAGTAAAAACTTTATAATCCATCCAAAACTAATCAATGAAATCTTGTCTAAACATTCATATTTAGTCTGTAATATCGTGTTTATGCGAGTGTGAGATGCGCGCTGTACAGCTGTAAACAACAGCACGCGCGCGTCTGTGCCTTTCATTCATCATTCACGTGATTACAACAAAGAATAAATAACTTACTACATCAGCTTGATTCGCTGCTCCTCGGAATGAAACTACCAGGACTTCTGAGGTAAATTGTTCCAGGATTAGGACGATAGTAGCTATTATTCCTCAGAGCGCAGCAAGAGGTAAAGTCCACGATTCTTGTTCAACTTGATGTGTTTTATCCAGCTGATATGGGGGCGTTAACAGTTTGCATGACTTGCCTCAGATTATTTGCGTTTGAATAGCGTGCGCTCTCTGTGGGCGTGGTCACATTAAAAGATAATTAGCTGAAATGAGGAGGACTGACATCTCTCTCTTTTTATATAGATTACATAAACAGAGAATGTTTGTTTTAGTTTTGAATTAGATCATTTAAAAGTACACACTTTAATGATTATAAAGATATATTGCTCATGCATGTGTGACTAGTATTCGCTGAGTTTTGTTTACATTTAGAGACGTGCTCCAGAAAAAAAGTTCACGGAGACGAAGAGGCAGAAAGCACACCCTGTTTATTTTCTTTATTTTACAAAAGTACAATGTTTTATTTCGATTGGAAGTGGACCCATAAAAAAGTAGACATTTAACAGTTCATTTTTTCATATTTCTTAAGTGTGTATGACAAAAAGTATTTTAAGTCTATATTGCTGCTATGTGAAAAAAATCGCGCAAAACGCGCCGACGCGTTTTCAGACCCCAGAGGGTTAATGGCAAAGTTGTCATTGCACTCTATTTAGCACAAACAGGGCTACCATAATATGTGAGCAACATGTATGTACATGTTTGTATTTTTGAAGGAATATTGTTTATGCATGGTTATTGAAAAAACTAAAACTTAAAGCCTCTGAAATAAGGCCACAAAACACTCACTAAACATGTGTCCACAATACGTTTGACTAATGGACGTTGTTGCCTAGAATTTTTGCTTCAAAATGATCTGAAAATCATCCTGCCTAATCATTTACACAAAAAAAACCATTGATTTAAACTTTTTAAGACACTTTTTGTCTGTGAAGGCAATATGCAAGTGGGCGTGATTCTCACTTAAAGGCCTTGCATAATGAGCGCATAATAATGAGTGCATAATTAGCCTTTCACACAGGTGTGTCACTGGGTACCAAAGAATGCGAGGACAAAAGAAGCTATATACACACACATATATATATATATATTGTCCTCGCACTTTCTTGTGGTACCCAGTGAAAAAAAAAAAATGTTTTTCAAGATGTTTCCAACTCTAACTTTGAACCAATTCTGAAGAATATATATATTTTACAGAATTGGTTCAAAGTTAGAGTTGGAAACAACTTGAAAAACATTTGTCTTTATCCACATATTTTGTATGCATGCAAATTGTATAATATCCAAGGTAAACATTTCTAGTAATTGTGGAGTTAATTCTCATACTGTATTTTCAGAAAGTTTTGGAATATGTATCCTCTCCCCAAATTTGTCACTAATAAAACACAATAAAAAAGATTACAATTTTAACAATATTTCAAGTGTAATCTTTCTTTGTAAAAAGTATGCGTATTTCAAGGGTAACACATTTATTTTTACCTGATTTGCTCAACGACTCTCAAATGATTCGTTTAACGATTCATTTTCCCAAACACCTCCTTTGCATGACGCAAATCTGCGGTGATTGGTCAGATGACCCAGTTTATGTTAGCAAGTCGACCATACGGATTCATACATTGCAGTTTATCATTGAGTCAACAAGAAATTACAAACAATGCGAAATCTACGTTAATTACAATGTTTAATGGCAATGTTTAATGGCAAAGTTGTCATTGCACTCTATTTAGCACAAACAGGGCTACCATAATATGTGAGCAACATGTATGTACATGTTTGTATTTTTGAAGGAATATTGTTTATGCATGGTTATTGAAAAAACTAAAACTTAAAGCCTCTGAAATAAGGCCACAAAACACTCACTAAACATGTGTCCACAATACGTTTGACTAATGGACGTTGTTGCCTAGAATTTTTGCTTCAAAATGATCTGAAAATCATCCTGCCTAATCATTTACACAAAAAAAAACATTGATTTAAACTTTTTAAGACACTTTTTGTCTGTGAAGGCAATATGCGAGTGGGCGTGATTCTCACTTAATGGCCTTGCATAATGAGCGCATAATAATGAGTGCATAATTAGCCTTTCACACAGGTGTGTCACTGGGTACCAAAGAATGCGAGGACAAAAGAAGCTATATACACACACATATATATATATTGTCCTCGCACTTTCTTGTGGTACCCAGTGAAAAAAAAAAAATGTTTTTCAAGATGTTTCCAACTCTAACTTTGAACCAATTCTGAAGAATATATATATTTTACAGAATTGGTTCAAAGTTAGAGTTGGAAACAACTTGAAAAACATTTGTCTTTATCCACATATTTTGTATGCATGCAAATTGTATAATATCCAAGGTAAACATTTCTAGTAATTGTGGAGTTAATTCTCATACTGTATTTTCAGAAAGTTTTGGAATATGTATCCTCTCCCCAAATTTGTCACTAATAAAACACAATAAAAAAGATTACAATTTTAACAATATTTCAAGTGTAATCTTTCTTTGTAAAAAGTATGCGTATTTCAAGGGTAACACATTTATTTTTACCTGATTTGCTCAACGACTCTCAAATGATTCGTTTAACGATTCATTTTCCCAAACACCTCCTTTGCATGACGCAAATCTGCGGTGATTGGTCAGATGACCCAGTTTATGTTAGCAAGTCGACCATACGGATTCATACATTGCAGTTTATCATTGAGTCAACAAGAAATTACAAACAATGCGAAATCTACGTTAATTACAATGTTCTTTTACAGAACTCTGCATAACAGACAGCGTTTTTTTTGCCCGCTGGATGCGCGCACATCCGGTATTGTTTGTATACAAGAAACCCGTGTATAGCCCACAGCTCGGTGGTAAACACACAATCAAGTCATTATTTGCGTTAGCCCAACGCAGAAGCATATTGATAAAGCACTGCAGTAGTAGCTACACCAAGTAATAACAACGACAAACATTTGACATATTTCTAAACAATTGAGAGCGAACACGTAGCTGTTAGATGGAGACCTAGAAGCTGCGCGGAGCGTACACAACACACACAACAAAATACGTATCGCGCATGCAACAGAAAACATAACAGCAAACATTATTAATAATACTTACAGGTTGTGATTTGGAGGAGGACGAAGCTGATCCATATACACTGGGTACTGAGCCCTCCTTCAGGAACAACCGGCTTGCGAATCCACAGTTGAATTCATTTATAATTGTGAAGGATTCGTCATTAAAATGATGAGAACACAACACAATCGGGATATACTGTTGTGGTATCGTTGCAAATATGAACTTTAACCACTTATCCTTCACATGCTCGTCCCTGGGCAGTGAAAACAAAGTGGCTGTACTATCTTTGCATTGTAGAACACAGCGTCTTCTCGACATGATGCTATTCAGCTGAAGTATTGTGTTCAAGACTTCAAGTTTACACTTGCGTCTGCGCGCGCAATAACTGGGCGCGGCCAATATGCTAATGTTTCTTATCTACATCACTACGAAACGGCTAATGACTCGTTTCAAAAACAATTCATTTCATAGACTCAGAGTCGACTCTCACTTTTGAAAGACAATAACTTTATATACGGTGCACTTTCAGATATAAAACTTTTCAGGATGTTTTCATTCACTTAGAGCTATATTACACATTACACGAACAGTCATGTTCAAAAATCCATGATAGGGGCTCTTTAATACAAACATCTAACTTCTCAAATCAGATGAGTATTTATCATTTAATTCCTCAGCATTAAATGCAGCCAAATATCAACCAGACAAGTAAACATGGTCTGGATGAAAGGCCGTACTCAAATCTTTCAGCAGATCTGTCTGGCATGCCTGCAACACTACCATGGTGTAGAGCAAAAGTGCTGATATTCGTGAAAACAGGACTCTTTGGTATTACTCGTATGGTATTGCTAAACTATATCCTGTTGTGAATATTAAAAACAATAACTCATTCAGGGAGATTTTTTTGGGGATTTTTATTAATTCCTGACCCTGGTGTGATGGCGGGGGGCGGGACTCCTTTTCAAGTGCAAGCCCCTTCTGTTGCGTGACCTGTTTCTAGTAAAATGGGTGAATTCTGTGATAAATTCTGCTGTAAAGCAGCTCTATAAAAAAAATGTGTCTGGTTAGCTGAGGTCAGTTTAGTGTTGATTCAGTTCTGTTCAATAGCTATGTAAAATCAAATATGAAATTTATTTATAAAGCAGCTCTGGAGAAAACAGTGATTTCATCATCCAGCTCAGGTCAGTTCTAATCCGATAATGTCAACACAAATCTGATAGTGTCAGTACATAGTAAATATTTTTTTTGTGTGTGCATATGCAAAACAGCAGAGAGAGAGAGAGAGAGAGAAACATACACATACAGAGACACATACATAAGCAACAGTAAAAAAAGAAAAAAAATTGATACCTACTTTGTTCAGAAATGCCCATTGTCAACAGGTACAAGAAAATAACAATGAGGGTGTGCGAGGTAGTGAAAAGTGAAAAAGATGTATGTGCAATATGCCATACATTAAGTACTATGGTCAATGTTACAGGTATGAGGAAAATTATGTTCAGAGCATGTGAGTGGGATGAGTTCCCAGACGGCGATGACAGCAGCGTCCTTGTTCATGATAGATATGGCCTGAGGGAAGAAACGGAGGTGATTGACTCTGGATTTTAATGCTCTCAATTTTTGTTTCTGCTTAGAAGGGAAAAAGTTGGAACAAAAGTGGCTAATGTGCAAAGACATGTTTTTTTATAGATCTGTGGTATAGATCTGTAGGGACAAGTAGCAGTATATTGAAACAGCCAGGCATAGAAAATGAAATAACTGGTTCAGTTATGGCGAATTCATACCAAAAGCACTTTTGGTTGCCAAAGGCAGGCTAAATTTTAATAAAGTTGTCACAAAAAGTGTAATTGAACGGATTATTTATATTGGTTGGTTGTTTAGTGCAGTGAAAGTGTGAGTCAAACAGGATAAACTGTGACTTGGATGAATGTATTGCTTCGAAAATAGTTATGAAAGGTATCCAGATGTTTTTTTAGGATACCACAGCTGATGGAAATCGAAGGGGAGAAATCTAGTGAAAATTATAGAGGGAAGAAAGAAGGAATTCTTATAAGGAAGAAAATTAGTATATTGTGATCTCTTCATCTGAGGTCAATTCTAGTAATCAGGAAATTTCATGTTAAAGAAGTGTCAAGTTAAGTAATACAGGTGCATGTTTTACAAATAGCTGCTATTTCGCCTATTTGTTTTTTCAATTGTCCAAGAAAAATTTGTTGGTCCATCTTTATTTTAGGTATACCAAATATTGTTTGATCTCGGTTTGTTGGTTCATGGCCTTCACGGGGTGCATACTTAATTTTTCCTTATGCCTAATGATCTTGATTTTTATGCCTCTTCTTTGACAGAACATAACTTCCCCAACTCTGCTGTGCACAAGTGCAGGAATTATCCCAACGAGAGACCATGAAGACAAAAAAAAAAAAAGACATTAGAGAACATGATACAAGCAGACCTAGTAGGACCTGAGCAGAACAGTGAAGGGTGTAAAAAGGATAATCACAGTTTCATCAGTTCTAAACAGAAATCGAATACATTCGTCATGGGAGTTAGCCTACAGACTTACAGTACTATACAGGAAAATACATTTAAAGCAGTGCGGGATTTCGAATGCAGAAACCTGGTTAGTTGGATAGTGAGCGTGACAGGATATCTGTTATATTGAATGCTGTGTAGTGGATAGGTGTGCTGCCTCCATGAGATTTCATGTCAAATTGTTGCGATACTTCTGATTAATTATGGGAAGCAGGTGTTACAGACTCCCCTCGGTCACACAAATGCGTCACTTGTGTTGCCCAGGGCTTCACTGACGTCCACAGAGGACTCACAATGACACCACATATTGTGATGCTTATTCTCAGAGCACTCGCAGATAAAAAGTGTTTAATAAATGGCCTGTAATCCATCATTATAACTATGAAAGGAAAATAAATTATGTTTTATTACTGGCTAAAGTATTATTGAGTTGATGCACCGATATATCTGATAATAGGGGTTTTTAATGGTAATGCTACAATTAAAAAAGTTCTGCAATTAGTAGATAACTTGTCATGAATGTTTGTACTACAGAATGTAATAAGTAACACTTTATTTCGATAGTCCACTTTATACATTCTACTAGAAGTAACATTGCAACTACATGTGAACTTGTGTTGCTTCACGTGGGACCAGAACATATTCTTGCCTATTTATTGGGAAAATCTTGTTAAAGCCAAAATTATATTTAGTGCCTCATTAATTGACAAACATATAAACATTTACCATGCTATCTATCAAGTCAACCTGCTGAAAATTCTGGACTTTCGGTCAAATACAGGCTTTTTTTTGCTGTGTACAAAATATACAATTCGCTTCAAATGATGATTCATATATATATATATATATATATATATATATATAAATAAACACCTCTTTAACGGCAAGAAAAAGCGATTTAGCTGTTGTGGAAAAACTAATAATGAATACCAGTCACAGCAGCAATCGTTCTCTCCTCCGCCATGTTCAAAGTTTATGGTCCGCCCAAATTTGGAACTTGTCGATGAGCTTCCCAGTGGTAAATACGGCCGATACGACTGGGCGTTCATGTCCAATTTCATCTAGGAAACTCGTATATATGATTATTGCAATAGCATGTGAAAGTGAAGAATAGAATAGAGCTTTATTGTCATTGTAAACAACGAGATTACAAAGGCAACATTATTCAACTAAACCTAGCTCTACACTCCAAAGTGGGGGGTTTCATAGCAATGCCATAGAAGAACATTTCAGAGGACAGCTCTTAAAGGTCCCATAGTGTCAAAACTGGAATTTCCTGTCTTTTTTCATTATAACAAAGGTCTAGGGGCCATGAAACTACCATATAAGTTTCAAAACAGTCAATCCACAGACAAATGCACACAGCCTGCATAAAGTAGCTGTGCCTTCTCACAAGCCGTTGTGACTTCCGTATAAATGTGACATCAGAACTACTCAGTCACCGCCTTCAGTCGCACCCCGAGCCCAGCCCACCATCACTAAACTACATCATTGCACAGACTAGTTCGACCTTAACCGTCTGTTCTGCATATTTCACAAGTGATTGCTTCGTCAGTCAGGCACAGTTCAATGCCGGTTTTTCAAAGAAGCTTCGGTAACACTTTACAATAATAGTACATGAATAATGTACTAATGTACTAATACCTGAATTAATCATTACTTTACTATGAACTAATGAGGAACTAACCTTAACTACGACATGAGTCATATGAATTCCCGCATGAATACCATCTTAACTACACATTAGTACATGCTTGTTAATTAATGTATTAATTAACATTTCAGGGTAAACTAAATCAAACATGCTCTAGATCAGAAGAAAGATGTACTAAAAGGGCACAATGTAAAATTGTTCATAAAATTGACACCAGCAACTGTCACAAGCGATAGTTACATAGCTTACTGCATTCGGTGTCTGTCTGCTAACATATTGTAAAGTAGATACGTTTTTCAAAATCAGTGTATAACTAGCTATTAACGTACATATTTTGGACATTTAAATCGAATTTGACAAAAAAAAGTCTGAGTTTGTTTACAGACAGTTTAAATTAGCGTTAACGTTAAATCTGCGTGCATTGATGTAATGGTAATTCTACTCTTACAATAACGCTGAAAGAAAGGAGGTGTTGTTTGGCTCCTGTCATCGCCGATTCGGGGTCTGAGTCCGGCTCGAACATATAAGGCCGGATAACATTTCCCTCAGCAATGTCCATCATTACAGGTGTTTTATTTACCTTACTTGCCACAGCAGGCCACAGCATACATGACCCTAGTTACCTGTGGTTGGCCTGGCCGTGTGTCACTCAGAAAACAACAGGCCAATCAGAAGAGAGGCTCATGAATATTAATTAGAAAGGCCAAAATCGACCTGTTCTTAGCAGAGCTCCTGAGAAAGGAGCTGTAAAAGTATGTTGGGATGGTTTTTGGTACTTACATCGCATATATTCCTAAGGACATCAAAACCTAAAATAAAACTTCAGAAAGATGTACAATATGGTACCATTAAAATAAAAAAATTTCTGTGAAGAACATTTTAATAATCTGAAGAACCCTTTTCCACTATAAAGAACCTTTTGTGAAATGGAAAAAGTTTCCATAGATGTTAAGGGTTCTTCATGCCAACAAAGACTTTTTAGTGTAACCCTCAGCAACTGTAACAGTTTACTGATATTCTAATGGGAGTTAGTTGACAAGTTACTTATTTTTTTAAATGTCTAAAGTGAACCATCAAATTGACGTGAAAACTTTCTGGAGTTTTCCCGTAGCTCAACCAGTAGAGCATGGTGCTAACAACGCCAAGGTCATGGGTTCGATTCCCAGGGAAAGAAACCCGATAAAATGTTTACTGTACATTGAATTCAATGTAAATGATTTGGGTAAACAATACTTCTCTTGTGTCTTTTCCACTCACAGCATCAGGGGAATCACGCAACAAAAATACATATTGTACAACAACTATAATATGTTTATTTGTTTAATAAAGAGATTTTTGAATAAACTTTTTGGAATGGCTGACTAAATGATTGATGCGCCAATCAAAGGTGACCGGTCAAGGCATCCTGGAGACAATCAGCAGAAGAGAAACGTTGAGGCAAGCGGATGCAAGGCAGACACGCCGTGCTGTGCTGGTGAATAAATGATGAACTGTGGGCGGTACTATCGGCCCGGCTTGCTGAGCTCGCCAACTCTGAACACTCTGCATGCCACTGTACGTGACTTGTTTGCATTCTAACAAATAACTAGACTTTCTGTCCTTTTCACGAGACAGGAACACTCAGAGTTCTTATGAAGCCTTTTTTCTCTGAAAACCTATTTTCTTTTCTAATTAATTATTATGCTTCAGGGGGTTATCTCTCTTGTTAATTAATTTATGCTTGCCGTCCATACAGAAAATATTAATGTCTACTTGAGGCAATAAGCTGTTAATGGAGCTACAAGCATTGGTGAGTACCGGGATGTTGTGACCCAGAACAGGAATTTAAAAATGCTTGCTTTACAAAAAGTACATTTCTTTCATGCTCCTGTCAGATTACAACCCTTAAAGACTCTTAAAGACAAAACAAATGTATATACTGTCTTGTGCAGTAAACAATATCCCATGTGAATTTCAGTGTGAATTGATCTTTGGAGGATGTGCGCATGCATGATAGTGTTGACGCAGAGGCCGTTCCTCCTTCAGAAGCGGCTGTCAGCACTGCGATCTGTGCTGTCTGCTGACATTTTCACAGGATGCTCTCATGCCCTGCATTCAGGCCTCATCAGCATCTACATCTGACACCCAGACCTGCACTGCTTCCCGTTCACCCTCCAACCCCACTATCATCCTCCCTTATCCTCTACTTCTCTTCTTATAAACAGTGACAGTCATCCACTGCTGAATTCAACTGAATTCACCCACACAAACTGATTGAAAAACATTGAAAACAGCCTCCCGATGTGCAATCATAAACAATACAACAAATACTGCTCAGGCCTTAACCATAATGCCAAATATATTTCTCACAAAAGATGAGCTTTGCTGGAATTACATATATCACAAATCAGCGTAGGCGCTTACCAGGACAATCTAAGATTAAAATTGTATATTACGTTCATTAGTGCGTTCATTAGTACGGCATACAATGAGGACAGCTCTTATTGTGCTAATTTTTTTAGCTGAACTGTTGTGATCTGTTTTCTTTTAAAGTGTAGAAAACTCATAAGCGAAGACCAGGAGACTCGGGTTTGTATCTTAAACAGGATTTCTTTATTGAGCACACAAGCTGGCGTTGCTGTAGTCTTTTCCAAGCTCGTCTCGAGTCTGACTAAGGAAAACGTTTCCTTGCAATTTATAACATTTTAAGGGGAGGAATTTACACAGCATGTAAATGACGTAAACAGGTTTAGGAAACCAGTTCTAGACTGAGAGTGTAACCAATCCTAATCCAATCAGCATAACTATTCATACAGTGAGACTCAAGAACATGACCAAGAGTTTCAGTAATCTGCTTACAATAGAGAGAAACAGGAATGTCAGGAAAAAGCAATTAAGAGTTTCAGTAATCTGACAAATACAGAAAACCAGGATTTGCCGGACTCTCTTGCTGGAAACTGTTTCACAGCTGATATCATTACCATCCTTACCTGAAATGCTGAATTCAATCTACAGAACATTCTCAGTTTATATACTTTGGAATTGGAATCTAAATTAAACATATTCTTAAATTTGTAACCCTTCATTTGCGAACAAATACTGTCATTAGGATTATGAACTATTCCATACTATTGTATGGAAAACAACTGTATTAAATATTATATTGTGTTCCATAATTAAGGATGTTTTTGTGATAATCTTTGTGCAAACTATTCGTCCCACTCTATGGCAGTGTAATGTCTCTCTGTAGGTGTCATTTGGAGTTCGTAAAGTTTACCATTTGCATTACTGGCTCAGACATGAGACACTTTTTAAGTGATATAAACCCTTTCTTTGTGTTACTGCACCAAATGATTCTTCCTATAACAGGTCTATAAGTGGACGGTGTGTTGGAGAAGGAAAGAAAAAACTGTAATACTGTCCCTCCATTTCAAGAAAAACAGTCTTGGATTCAGGGCTTGACATTAACACCCGCCAACCAGCCAAATGCGGGTGGATTTCAGCAGTGTAACCCCTACTAGCCACTTTGCTGGGTTAATTTAATTACATTTTTAATTTTATATATAATATACATTTTTCAATTGTAGTCTTTTAAAAAGGCATCTGAAATAATAAACTAAGGTCAATGTAGTGTTGAGAAAAATATACATTTTTCGATACATTCCGATACTGAAATATCTGAAACACTTCTAATACTCCTTTTCCGCAGAATAGATACACATACCAGCTCTCTCATCTCACCGATAGCAAGTTACGCACAAACTCGCCTCCCCTTACCCGCTCCTTTCATTTGCTCCGGATGAAAATTGTTGGGTTTAGAGAGCTTGAATTTCACACCCAAAGTGCACTCACATAAAGCCGCCTTTCAGTAAAATTTTTTTTAATTTTTCACTGCTTATTGCTTATTTAAATAGTCAAATACACACAAAATAATGTCAAAATGCAAGTCTTGACAAGTTTTCACATAAACACCATCAGTTATGTTTTAGGTGAACGTAAACATTTGAGAAAGAAAACGCATGTGAGTGTAACAGTATAATGTGTCCATGCATCAGGTCTTAAAGTGATAGCAGCCTAACATTCCCGCTGCCAAATTATAAGATAATTTTACAAGTATCTATATGGCAGTTTTCCCCCATGGTATCAATGTCAAAATTGTACCCAGTGAAACATTTTCTTTGGAAATTCACTAGCCACAGTGGCTGGTGGGCAAAAAAGTTAATGTCAAGCCCTACTTGGAATGGAAAACGGCATTGCTTTGAGCTTCGGAAAAGATCTTATGTAGCCCCGCCCCTTTTCAGCGCTGCGCTTGTTGTGTTCAGTCGTCCTGTTTGTATTTTAACAGCATGAAGGTAAGATCTTACGGATTTCTGAATGAACTGCTAGTTTTGAAATCTTTCCAGTCTGCTGACATTTGTTATGACATCCGCTGATAACTTTTGTTCACTCTACAATAAGTAAATCAAGTTCACCAGCGAATTACTCTTCGACAGCGATGCCATAGAAATATACAGGGCTACCGCAAAAACTGAAGTTCAAAGAGAAAATTACAAAGATGGCTCTTACCCTAAGCCTAACTCTAAACCTAACCTTAACCTAGTGTAGATAAAGTGTAACCAAGGTTGCTGTTCATCTTTGGTGATCTTCTGTAATTCCAAGGAAGTATGTTCTCAACAACATTATGCAATTCTATGGGGCCACTTCTGCACAGTGGATCCTAGAGGTGTGAAAATGTTGTTCTGAATTTTCTGATTAATTCCTCAATCCTTTGTTCTGAGTTGTCGAGAGAAATCCATCTCAAACAGCATATCTGCTGCAAAAACAATGGGGGTCCCCCTCGGTAGAAATAACGTTCCGGGGTCACCAAAATATGATCGAAAATGGCCAGTTCCAGTTCATCCTGCTCCACCGTGGTGGTTTATGCTTATCCCTTATCTGCTGGCTCTGCCCCCTTATCTGCTGGCCCCGCCCCTTATATGCTGGCCCCGCCCCCTTATATGCTGGCTCTGCCCCCTTATCTGCTGGCCCCGCCCCTTATCTGCTGGCTCTGCCCCCCTTATCTGCTGGCTCCACCCCCTTATCTGCTGGCTCTGCCCCCTTATCTGCTGGCCCCGCCCCCTTATCTGCTGGCTCTGCCCCCTTATCTGCTGGCTCTGCCCCCTTATCTGCTGGCTCTGCCCCCTTATCTGCTGGCTCTGCCCCCTTATCTGCTGGCCCCGCCCCCTTATCTGCTGACTCTGCCCCCTTATCTGCTGGCCCCGCCCCCTTATCTGCTGGCTCTGCCCCCTTATCTGCTGGCTCTGCCCCCTTATCTGCTGGCTCTGCCCCCTTATCTGCTGGCTCTGCCCCCTTATCTGCTGGCTCCACCCCCTTATCTACTGGCTCCACCCCCTTATCTGCTGGCTCCACCCTGTCCACCTGTCCTGCTTGCCCCACCCTGGCTCCCTGATCTGCCAGCTTCAGTCTCCAGGCCCTCTTCCACCACATGGGCTCCATCCCTCCCCCTGATCTGTCTCTGCTCCACCACACTCCAGTGTGTGTGTGTGATGTGTGTGTGTGTGTGTGTTTGTTTGTTATCTGGTCTGTTAGTTTGCATTTTGCCCTGGTTCTGTTCCTGTTTCATGTCCTCTGTGCCATTTTGTGTAGTCCTTTGGAGTTTTCTTGTTTGATTAGTTTCTTGATTGTCAACAGGTGTGTCTTGTTAGTCTATTACTCTTGCTATGTTCGAAATCACCCCCTATACCCCCATTCACTATTCCCTATATTACTCCACTAATATAGTCCACTTGAAGGAGTGAATGAAAACGAGTGAGTGAATTCAGACACTGAGTGTGCCGGAAGGGCCGCCGATTTTGTGTAGTTTGTGCTTGCTGTTTAATAATTATAATTTGAAATGTAGCGAACTGACAGCTCCAGTACAGTAGAAATTAAAAGATTTATCTTGAACTCTGACATGGAAACTATACACTTTAATTAAACATTTTAATAACAAATTAAAAAGGAATTTATACCTGTATGATATTACGCTGGACCGAAGTGGTTTGGAAAATGGATGATTTGATTCAGCTGCAGGCGCCATCGGCGAGACACGTGAATTCATTCAGCTCTGCATTATTATAGCATACAGTGCATTATGGGTATTCTCTAGCTGTTAAGTGTACATCGGTTGTACACTCGTTATTGCGGTGCATTATGGGATTGAATGAATGCACTCAATAATGTCCACTATGGTTTCGGACACCACTACAAATAGCTGTCCCCTCAAATAGTCCTCTATTTAAGGGTATAGGGGTGATTTCAGACACAGCCTCTGTGTGTATATTCCTGTATTTGTTGTCTGGACTTTTCCTTTGGTGGATGTTAAGTCGTTGGTCTCATTCCTGCTCCCTTGTTTTCCAGATTTTCTTGTGTTTTTTTTACTTTTTATTTTATTTTGTTTGTTAATGGGATAGTTCACTTTGAAATTAATTTTTGGTATGTTTTAGCTTACCTCAAGGGCATTCAAGATGTAGGTGTCTTTGTTTCCGCAGTAGTTTCAATTTTGATATTATTAGGTCAAACCGTTGTTGTCTGTCAGTCCAGCCTGTTCTCAAGTAAATGCGTCTCTATGACACGCATGGTTCATTGTCGTGTAATTGATACGCGAAAATGAGTTTTTACGTGCATATGAGACGCAGTTTTTTGCGTGCATTTGATACGCAGTTCATTTGCGTGTAATACACACGCACCCCACACCACTAATCCTACCCAAGCGTATAATACACACGCACCCCACACACACCTAAACCTACCCTAACCAACCAATGCGTATCCTATGCACGTAAAAACTCAATTTAGCGTATAAATTACACGACAATACACATGCGTGCAATAAAGACGCATTAGTGAGATCGGGTTGGTCAGTCATATAATGCAGGTCTATGGTCACCACCTCAAAGAGCATGCACAGAGAAGTCCAAATTAAACATGATTTAATGACTCGTAAATGTAAGAACACATTGATGGCCTAAGACACGAAACGAGCGGTTTGTGTGAGTAAACTAACAGTATTTATATAGTTTTTACCTCTTGTAACCACAGCCACGTCCAAGTGATCTGAGGGCGCGGGCGCTTCGGTCTGCGCAAGCGCCGGAAGTGATCTCTCGCGCGTGTACGTCACTCATTGTTTACACAGAACAGAGCACTCTGGGTTCGGGCAAAAAACTCAGAGCCAGCACGCCAAATACGCATAATCGTCACTCTGTTTAATTGATGTAAGTGTGAACTCGTGAAACAGAGATTGTAGGTAAGACGGCTAAGTAAAATGGTACTAATTTGCGCTTATCTGGGATGTTTAAACCGTCGTAAAAGAAAACAATTACGTGTGCTCGCGCGAACTCATCCGGGAGTGGTTTTCACAAATTTATGAGCCTTCTCTCTTGATTATGGTTGATCGCTCTTCGGCTGGATATCAACACACCCATAAACTTACTAAAGTTGAGGAGGGTCTGCAGCGATAATTTTTCCCCTGATGATTTTACAAACCAAGGAGTGGATCGCATAGTACTGACATCATCAGCTATCAGCTATACGCTATGATGTTTTCGCATCCAACAGAGGTATGTGAACAACGTCTTTGTATGTGTCCTTTCTATTTGTAAAGCTGGCATTACATGAAATGTTATGTGAAGTTAGTAAAACCAATTTTTTGGGGGGGTTACTTGCATTTCTATAACTACTACTTTTTTATATGGGCACCATATATTTGGTAAGAATGGTTTTACATGCGAGCATACGTGATTGTTTTCTTTTACGACGGTTTAAACATCCCGGATGAGCGCAAATTAGTACCATTTTAATTAGCTGTCTTGCCTACAATCTCTGTTCTGTGTAAACCATAGATATATATGTGTAAACAATGAGTGATGTACACGCGCGAGAGATCACTTCCGGCGCTTGCGCAGACCGAAGCGCCCGCGCCCTCAGATCACTTGGATGTGGCTGTGGTTACAAGAGGTAAAAACGATATAAATACTGTTTGTTTTCTCACACAAACCGCTCGTTTCGTGTCCTAGGCCATCAATGTGTTCTTACATTTACGAGTCATTAAATCATGTTTAATTTAGACTTCTCTGTGCATGCTCTTTGAGGTGGTGACCATAGACCTGCATTATATGACTGACCAGCCCGTTCTCATCCCAAGGCGTAATATACTGATGCTTTTGCCAAAGCGTCTATATCGAACGCACATGGCACCCTTTAGCATCAATATGAGACGGCGATATATATGGGGCAGAAGGCGCCTCCTAGCGGTCTAACCCTAACCCTACACCATACCTAAACCTACCCATATCTGTGCGTGTTATATTGACGCTAAAGGGTTCCATGTGCGTTGGATTTAGACGTTTTGGCAAAGTGTCAGAATATGACGCCTTGGGATGAGGATGCGTTGGACTGACAGACAAGAACGGTTTGACTTAAAAATATCACAATTGAAACTACTGAGGAAACAAAGACACCTACAGTACATCTTGGATGCCCTTGAGGTAAGCTAAAACATACCAAAAATTTATTTCAAAGTAAACTATCCCTTTAAAATTCGAATAAATTATTCTGCATTTGTGTCCTGATTTCACTCTTCTCTGAGAGCTCGCTGTAACAGTTATATTGCATTTATTTCTTCTTATTTATGTTTCTTATTTACTGACTGTTAGATTTTAGTTGACTAAATCTGTTTTACATTATGTTGCCAAAATCTTATGAGTTAAAAAACTCAAACACTTCAGATGACTAAAATATTACTAAAAGTAAGTTGTATTTTTATTAAAATACTATGACTAAAACTAAATAAAAATTTGCTGTCAAAATTTACAATTGGTGGGGGTAGAAAATAATTATAGTCATACTGTACTGTCCGACCTAGTGCTCTTCAGTTTGACTGACTTGACTTGACACTATGAGGCACTGACACAGAGTAGGTGTAAATCTACTCAAGAGGGGTAACTGGTGGTGCTGGTGCCAGTGAGTGTTTAGTGTGATGAGGGGTTTCAAGTGAGAATTGATGTGATAGCGAGCAATGCAGGATTCTGTCAGCATGGCTCCTGACTGAAGCAACGGGGTGTCTGTGGAACATTCTGCAACCGAGAAGATGGACATTTCTCATAGACTGTAATGACAAATTTATGCTTTAAATCAGCATGGTAAATGTAGAAACTTTTTTCTCTTTTAATATACTTTTTTTTTTTTAATGTGCATATGTGGGGATGCTATTGTTCTTTTCAGCACAGCATCCCATTGCATCACCATCAGCACCAGTTGGACCCCGTTGGTGGCTGATTGTACACGTTGAGTTGGCGGCAGGCAGTTGGTGAGAGAGACCACTCTGATCGGCTGTTCAGCTTAGTAAACCAGAGAAAACTTAACCGGAAGTGACAAAAGCAAGCAAACAATAAAGTCAAGAGTGCACACAGATGGCCCTTCTAATTTTACCTATTTATCTGAATATGTTCATAACGACATGGCTGTCTGTCTTGAAGTAAGTGAAGACCATCTGCTAAACATTATATTCAGAATGGTTAGCAAGCGCTGCTTTGTTTGCGGTTTGTATATCCACAGTACTAGATCCGGTTTCCCTTTTTGAATGACGAATGTGACTACTGCCACCTGCTGATATAGACAGATATTTCCTCTCACGTAGGTGCAGAATATACGTGCTAGTTTGCCAATGACAGTAGTTTTTGCAATGTGTTCATTTGCAACCTCTGGGCCAAGATGTGGGCGACATGAGACGGCAACACGCAGCTTTGTCGCCGCTAGTTATTTGATCTTGGTTTGGTGTGTCATGGGCTTTAGGACCCACACAAACTACAGGATGAGCACCCCCTGCTGTTCTCCCATCAGCAACCTTAATTTTCCCCAGGAGGTCTCCCATCCAGGCACTAACCCTCTTAGCTTCAGATGGATGACAGTTGCTGGCTATGTTCAATGTTTCAATGTCATATTTACAAGTTTGACCATTTTACCACAAGATACTGGAAGATAACATGAGGCGACTTGTTCTGTTATTTTTGTCCCTTTGTTTTGGCATGCATTGCACAGGAAACGTATTGATTGGAATAGGAAGAGAGAGAGGAAAAATCAATAGCTTTTACATGAATGCACGGCAAGCAGTATCTGCCCTGTTCTACAGTCAGACCCTGAAGAATCTTCTCATGATCTCTTGGATGTCATCCACAGACAGGTGAGGTCAAACCTGTGATCATAACCCAAACATGTAGAGAAAAGTGAGGTGTTGGCCACCAACTTTTCTGCTCTGAATTAAACAGCAGGTTTAAATGCAGACGGTTTCTTGATAGAATTGCCTAACCACAATCAAACATGAGGTTGTGCTATTTTCTTATTCCGATGCAGACAGCTATTAATATAAATAAAACTTCTAAAGCAGATTTTTATATTCTGTGTGTACAGTATATGTCTGTGTGTAGTAGTCTGTGAGCAGTAAGATTGATTTAAACAAGACAGACTCAAGGTTGACATAGGCAAGTTAGTTAGGAAGAATGATAAATGAGAGGTTAATGATTCAAGGACGCCAGGGGAGGGTGTCTGGTTTTTGTCCTCGAGGTCATATGGACAGTTCAACTAAATAATTAAACTTAATTTTATGGAACATAAACTATAGCATAGCCATTTTATAGCATTTTTATTGAGTAAACTATTACACTTTATTTTTAAGGTGTCCTTGTTACAGTGTATTAAAGGGGTCATGACATGAGAAACCAAATTTGCCTTGATCTTTTGGTATATAAGAGATCTATGTACTATTAAAACTTCCTGCAAGTTTCCTAGCTTAAGATGTCCTCCCCATTATAAACAAAGCATTTATTTAATCAAGCTCTAAATACAGCTCGTTCTGGATCCATGGTATGAAGTGACGTCACGGTAAGAAGTGACGTACCAGTCGTTTGCATATGACCGCCTCCAGCGCAAGACAACTACGCCTCATTTCGCATCATTGCATGCGTAGTCGTGCAGCGAGTGGGTCTGTTTATAAGATGACTGCGATGCCACGCAGATGTGCTGTTCCTGGCTGTGGACAAACTACATGTTTGAATACGCTGCCGAACGATCCAGACGTCAGGGAAAGCAGTCGGATGCAGTTTATTTGCAGCGTATGCAGCGCGCCAAAGCTTTATTTGAACGGTGAGTGATCAGATGAGTGTGACAGGGCATGTTACTGAAAGAACGAGCAGAGAGCGAGAGAGCCCTGGCCGCGCACGCGCCTTCAAACTCTCTCTCTCTCTCTCTCTCTCTCTCTCTCTCTCTCTCTCTCTCCCTCTCTCTCTCTCCCTCCCTCCCTCCCTCGCGCATATGAATCAAAATCAATTGAGAATTGACACGATGGTAAAAGATTGGAAGACCGAAGTTTCACGTGGTGGAGCATTGTGTAGTCTACATGTGATACAAAATGGTTAACGTTAATAATTTATGCATAAGCAGCACTGACGTTACCCAATCATAACAGTATAGGCCAGTGTTTCTCAACCTCTCCTGCAGGGACCCCCTGACAGGCCATGTTTCTGTTTTAACCCTGAAATGGCACACCTGATTCAATTAATTAAAGGCTTAATGAGTAATTAGTCAATTAATCAATTAGTCAACTACTCATTAAGCCGTTAATTAATTGAATCAGGTGTGCCATTTCAGGGTTAAAACAGAAACATGGCCTGTCAGGGGGTCCCTGCAGGAGAGGTTGAGAACCACTGGTATAGGCGTTAACACTGAAGTCTTAAAGGGGAACCCCTCCCAAAACAGACTGTTTGAATCAGGTGAGAAACAGGGTGGGGAAATGTCATAAATCACTACATTTTGTACAAAAAACTATAGTAATACTATAATTGCACCTAAGGGAACATAATAAAACAAAACAAAAAAACATGTCATGACCCCTTTAACACAAATTGGTACTAAGTAATATTAATTAGCATGTTATTACAGGGATAGGATTAAGGTTTGCTTTAGGGTCAGATGCTAATAATTTCGCATAATTTACTGTTATTACTGGAGTAAGTAACATGTAACATTCAGTAGACACTGTAAAATAAAGTATTACAAAAAAAATTATTTTAATATGAAAGATTAACCTCTGAGAGAGACTCTTGTCATGCACAGTAAAGATAGATGTTTGTATGTTTTCTCTTCTGATTGTTGAATGTTCTAGACTTTAATTTATCTTTATAAATTTATCAAGATTTATTTTTATTTTTATTCCAAATATCCTGAAGTAAGAACAATGCATGAATCCATGTTAACATCTTGTGAAATTTGTTGTCACTGCCTGTTATTCTTTCAGACTGCCAAGAACGACACCTTCACTTTATGCAATGTTGAATGTTGAAGAGGAGACTGCGGCATGTCCAGAAACACTGAACTTAACCTATTTATGTCCTAAATAATTAGCTAGTGTAAATTTTGTAATAATGACGGCATGACTGCACTGTATCCTGTGTATTAAAAAGCAACTTACCAGTTAAATAAATGGATGTGTAATGTCAATAGAGTGGAAGTATACTGAAGGTCTTAAAGGGGTCATGACATGAGAAACCAAATTTGCCTTGATCTTTTGGTATATAAGAGATCTATGTACTATTAAAACTTCCTGCAAGTTTCATAGCTTAAGATTTCAAAGCACGAAGCATTTATTTAATCAAGCTCAAAATACAGCTCGTTCTAGATCCTTTGTACGAAGTGATGTCACGGTACGAAGTGACGTCACGGTACGAAGTGACGTACCAGTCGTTTGCATATGATCGCCTCCAGCGCAAGACAACTACGCCTCATTTCGCGTCAACGCATGCGTTGTCGTGCAGCGAGTGGGTCTGTTTACAAGATGACTGCGATGCCACGCTGATGTGCTGTTCCAGGCTGTGGACAAACAACATGTTTGAATACGCTGCCGAACGATCCAGACGTCAGGGAAAGCAGTGGATGCAGTTTATTTGCAGCGTATGCAGCTCGCCAAAGCCTGAAAGAACTGCCAAATTTACTGAAAGAACGAGCAGAGAGAGAGAGAGAGAGAGAGAGAGAGCGCGCCTCGGCCGCGCGCGTGCCTTCACACTGTCTTCTCTCTCTCTCTCTCTCTCTCTCTCTCTCTCTCTCTCTCTCTCTCTCTCTCTCTTTCCCTCCCTCACGCATATGAATCAAAATCAATTGAGAATTGACACAATGGTAAAAGATCGGAAGACTGAAGTTTCACGTGGTGGAGCATTGTGTAGCCTACATGTGATAAAAAATGATTAACGTTAATAATTTATGCATAAGCAGCACTGACGTTAGCCAATCATAACAGTGGGCGTTAACACTGAACTCTTAAAGGGGAAACACCTCCAAAACAGACTGTATGAATCAGAGGGGGAGAAACAGGATGGGAAAATGTCATAAATCACTACATTTTTAAAGTTTTTTTGTACAAAAAACTATAGTAATACTATAATTGCACCTAAGGGAACATAATAAAACAAAAGAAAAAAACATGTCATGTCCCCTTTAAATGTACTTTCAAGGACAACTCGGAAATGCAATTTAGCTTTTTTACAAGTAAAGGTTTGTTGCATTATGGATAAATAATGTGAGTGTATGTAAAAACAATTGGTTGAGAGCTATTGGAAAGTCATGGAACTAGAAATAGAAATGATTATTATTTAAATCAATCTTTACTCACTCTGATTGTGTCATGGGTGGGTTGTGGGGAATGGAGTGAGGACTCAAGTGCAGAGTGAATTAAAGGTGTTTTAATTAAGTGAAACATAAAACAAACAAACCAACAAAAGAAATCCAGGTCTCAAAAAACTAAATCCAACACATGACATGGCAGGCCAGGGCAGGCACAGAACTCCACATGACTCAACACACATAACAATAATACAACGAACAAGCACAGGACAGCAAACACAGGAAGACTAAATAGAGAGGCAAACAAAGGAGGGTAACAAGACAGACAGGTGGAGCAAATAAACCAATAATCAGATAACAAGGGGGAGGGATCAAACAATGACAAGAGCACATGGCTCAACATAACAAACACCCATGTGCATCACAAGACAGGACAGACATGTGACATAACCCCCTCCCTACGGAGCGGCTACCAGACGCTCCATCAGACCAGGGGCGGGAGCGGAAGGAAACACCAGGGCGGGACGGGAGGGACCGACCAGGGCGGGACGGGAGGGACAGACCAGGGAGAAACACAGAGTCCATCGGGCGGCCAGGGCGGTGAAGACCCCTCGGCGGCCAGGGCGGTGAAGACCCCTCGGGCGGCCAGGGCGGTGAAGACCCCTCAGGCGGCCAGGGCGGTGAAGACCAGGGTGGAGACGACCACTCGGGCGGCCAGGGCGGTGAAGACCCCTCGGGCAGCCAGGGCAGAGGCTCTGGAACAGCAACAGACACCGGCTCTGGAACAGCAGACACTGCCTCCGGCTCTGGAACAGCGACAGACACCGGCTCAGGAACAGCGACAGACACCGGCTCAGGAACAGCGACAGACACCGGCTCAGGAACAGCGACAGACACCGGCTCAGGAACAGCGACAGACACCGGCTCAGGAACAGCGACAGACACCGGCTCAGGAACAGCGACAGACACCGGCTCAGGAACAGCGACAGACACCGGCTCAGGAACAGCAACAGACACCGGCTCAGGAACAGCCACAAGAACTGTAACAGTCACAAGAACAGACACAAACACAGAAACAAACACTGGCTCTGGCGCTGGAACAGGCACCGGCTCTGGAACAGACATTGGCTCCAGCTCTGGGACGTGCACTGGCTCTGCCTCCGGCTCAGGAACGGGCACTGGCTCTGCCTCCGGCTCTGGAACGGGCCTTGGCTCTGTCTCCGGCTCTGGAACGGGCAATGGCTCTGCCTCCGGCTCTGGAACGGGCAATGGTTCTGCCTCCGGCTCTGGAACAGCAGACACTGCCTCCGGCTCAGGAACAGCAGACACTGCCTCCGGCTCTGGAACAGCAGACACTGCCTCCGGCTCTGGAACAGCCTCTCGCTGGGCAGACGTGACGTGAACAGTCTCTCGCTGGGCAGACGTGACGTGAACAGTCTCTTGCTGGGCAGATGTGACGTGAACAGTCTCTCGCTGGGCAGACGTGACGTGAACAGTCTCTTGCTGGGCAGATGTGACGTGAACAGTCTCTCGCTGGGCAGACGTGACGTGTCTCCTTCTCCGGACCACCGGACTCGGGACCACCGGAACTGGGACAACCGGACTTAAGACCCCCGAAACTGGCTCCTCCTGGACCACCAGGCTCAGGACCACTGGTTCTGGGATTAACCCAAGTTGAAGCGGGGAATGGCGTCGAGATTCCTCTCGACCATCTCCTCTCCTCCGACCTCCACGGGTTCCAGAGAATCTGGCGAGACGGGTCCCCTCAAAGTTCTCTCTACCAGATGGCTTGATCTCCCTGGTGGTGTTCGAACGGGTCTTCGGAAAACTGTCAACCGTATACCCGATTCCTCCAACCTGGCAGCCCTCCTCTCTGCAGTCTTACGAGCACCTATCGTGAAGAGCTCAAATAATGTTAAGGGAGGTCCCAAGCCTTCTCTCCTCTCCTCCTGGGTAGTAGGGGAAGGACTATGAATCCCCCTACTGCTGGAACCCGACATCATGTCTTCCAGTCTCTCTCTCCGCTGAGTCCTCAAATGGCTCGTTCGTTCTGTCATGGGTGGGTTGTGGGGAATGGAGTGAGGACTCAAGTGCAGAGTGAATTAAAGGTGTTTTAATTAAGTGAAACATAAAACAAACAAACCAACAAAAGAAATCCAGGTCTCAAAAAACTAAATCCAACACATGACTAAGGATGGCTGGCGCGAAACAGACGTTCCGAAGCTTTGCGAGATCCCGAAGCAAAGATGATTCGAAACACTGATCCGAAGCGTGATTCAAAACACCCACGTCACGTGACAACGGCTAAATGAAGCTTCTAAGTGTTTCATCAGGTGGCGTGCTCCGCCGAATCTGGGTTTGATTGATTGGTCGATTCGGGAACAAATCACACAATCACACAGTATAAAAGTTATGTTAACGCATTTTCATATCGTGGGTTTTTGTGAGAGGAGTTTGGTTTTGAGATAGCGGATTTTTGGTGATATAGTGACACTTATAGTGCGATTTGTTTAGTTATATTTAGGATTTAATTTACATTTACACATTGACTTAGAGACACACAGAGTACATATAGTGACACATTAATAGATGCATTGATAGAAATATATATATATATATATATATATATATATATATAGACATATAGATTAATAGATAGATACATATATATTACAGATACATATAGATTTCAGTCTATGTTATCTTATGTAATGTGATTCATGAAATTTATACTTCATATGTGTTGTCAGTTTATGATTTGTTACTAATTGCCGTTTTCTTTTAATTCAGAACCACAAATGTCAACATCAGGCCCATCATCATCATCATCATCAACACCAGTTGAAACACAGGACAGTTTATGGGAACATTTTGACAATCGTATCCGTGAGACCCAGATGATACACAATCCTACAGCTGATGCCACAGTGGAAGTGAAAAAATACCTCAGCGATGCGTTTTTGCCCAGAACTCATGATCCTCTAACTTACTGGAAAGAGAGAGCAGTAATCTTTCCTCATTTGTATGTCCTAGCTAAAAAATATCTTTGTATGCCAGCAACAAGTGTCCCTTGTGAGAGAATTTTTTCAAAGGCTGGAGAAATTATCTGTAAAAAAAAGAAGTAGGCTGAGTCCTTCAACAGCAGAGAAATTACTATTTTTTTATAAAAATCTATAAGAAAGTGAGACATTGTGGCTTGATTTATTTTTATTAATATTAATTTTTCATGACCAAAATCACATTATGCAATGTGAAGAGACTACAGGTTACAAGCTTCATATATTACAAAAATACAATAATAAAAAATAAAAAAAAACATTTTTTATTAGCTCTTTGTAAAGGTTGTTTCAGATCAACACCTGCAAGTGACCACTAGGTGTCACCGTGGAGACGGGTTTCGGATTGATTCGAAGCCTCGAAACAAAATGGCACATTTGCTTCAACTGTTTCATTGCTTCACGAAGCCTCGATCTGCCCATCACTACACATGACATGGCAGGCCAGGGCAGGCACAGAACTCCACATGACTCAACACACATAACAATAATACAACGAACGAGCACAGGACAGCAAACACAGGAAGACTAAATAGAGAGGCAAACAAAGGAGGGTAACAAGACAGACAGGTGGAGCAAATAAACCAATAATCAGATAACAAGGGGGAGGGATCAAACAATGACAAGAGCACATGGCTCAACATAACAAACACCCATGTGCATCACAAGACAGGACAGACATGTGACAGATTGTTGAGATATATTTCCCCAGCGCAGGGTATTTCAAACTCAAATATTTCAAATCAAGCATATCCGATCAGGTACTCCAATCAACAATGTAAAACAGTGGAGCATGTACAACAGTATTCATTTAGCTCAGCACAGAAAATGTAAATGAGAAGTTTGTTCTCAGGCACATATTACTCATTAACTCATATTAAGCCACTGCAGACTGAAATGCCATGCTGTTGAATACAACTTTATTATTCCAGGGCTGTAAAGGGCAAAGAATCTAATTACAGTACAACTGATCATGTATATTTGTTAGGGTAATAATTAGGGTATTATTTCATTTAAACAAAAATCAAGACTGTAATATGTTCGCTTAAAATTAATGCACAAAATTTAGTTTCTTGTCAGACGTGCCTCACACTGCATCATGGGCGTCGGAACCATTGGATATGGGTGGGACAAGACCCGCCCACTTTTCAAGACCAATGATATTGGACCCACTCTTTTATCGTCTCTAATTTATTCAGCGCATATGTCTGTTCGCGTTTCAGAGCGCCGTCAGTCAAATCCATTCCACTTGAGGAATGACCTAATAAATTAAACTCCATTTCCGCTGAATCGCTACATTATATTTCTCAAAAATAAAAATAACTGCCCGTTTTACCCTTCCAGTCAAATATTGCGTTGCAAGCATCAGTAAGTTACCAGCTTTAAGTTATCATCGGGGTAATCCACGGATAAAGTAGCTGTGCATTTAATGTGCAGTTTACTTGTTTAATTAAAAGGCGTTCAGTTTAAGCGTTCAGTTTACTTGTTTAATTAAAAGGCGTTCAGTTTAAGCGTTCAGTTTACTTGTTTAATTAAAAGGCACGAGAATACATGAAATGGCATTTACTCCAGGAAAATATTTTTAGGGGAGGACCCACCCACTTTTTTTTTGCTTCTGATGCCAATGCACTGCATTATTTAGAAAGAGAGAGACTTATTATTATTGAATAATAATTTTTTGTCAACTATTATGTGATTTTCCCATTAAAGGTCCAATATGTAAGAATTTTGTGGTAAAATATCCAAAAATCACTTGCACAGTGTGATATATTTCCTGCAGTTGTGTACTTACAATATTCCAAAAGTCTCCAAAGATTTTTTATTTCAGAGAAATTCCAATTTTAAATAAGTGGCCGTCCCGGAAAAAAATGTCGCCTGTCAATGACGCAATATCCGCGCTATCCTCGGTTTCCGCTCGTACGTTCTGCCATAGCCATAACGTAAGCATGGCGACAGACGTGGACAACTGCATAGTGCGTAACGTTTATCGGCACATGATAACAAACATTGTTTGTTCCACATCCGCGACTAACTTGGATTTGACGGAGCTCCACGTCCGCGACCAACTTGGATTTGACAGAGCTCCACGTCCGCGACTAACTTGGATTTGACGGAGCTCCAGGACCGCGACTAACTTGGATTTGACGGAGCTCCACGTCCGCGACCAACTTGGATTTGACAGAGCTCCACAACCGCGACCAACTTGGATTTGACAGAGCTCCACAACCGCGACCAACTTGGATTTGACGGAGCTCCACAACCGCGACCAACTTGGATTTGACAGAGCTCCACAACCGCGACTAACTTGGATTTGACGGAGCTCCACGTCCGCGACTAACTTGGATTTGACGGAGCTCCACGTCCGCGACTAACTTGGATTTGACGGAGCTCCACGACCGCGACTAACTTGGATTTGACAGAGCTCCACGTCCGCGACTAACTTGGATTTGACAGAGCTCCACGTCCGCGACTAACTTGGATTTGACGGAGCTCCACGACCGCGACCAACTTGGATTTGACAGAGCTCCACGACCGCGACTAACTTGGATTTGACGGAGCTCCACGTCCGCGACTAACTTGGATTTGACGGAGCTCCACGACCGCGACTAACTTGGATTTGACAGAGCTCCACGTCCGCGACTAACTTGGATTTGACAGAGCTCCACGTCCGCGACTAACTTGGATTTGACAGAGCTCCACGTCCGCGACCAACTTGGATTTGACAGAGCTCCACGACCGCGACTAACTTGGATTTGACAGAGCTCCACGTCCGCGACCAACTTGGATTTGACGGAGCTCCACGACCGCGACTAACTTGAATTTGACAGAGCTCCACGTCCGCGACTAACTTGGATTTGACGGAGCTCCACGTCCGCGACTAACTTGGATTTGACAGAGCTCCACGTCCGCGACTAACTTGAATTTGACAGAGCTCCACGTCCGCGACTAACTTGGATTTGACGGAGCTCCACGACCGCGACCAACTTGGATTTGACAGAGCTCCACGACCGCGACTAACTTGAATTTGACAGAGCTCCACGTCCGCGACCAACTTGGATTTGACAGAGCTCCACGACCGCGACTAACTTGGAGCAACACCGCTCTTGCACATACTTTATTAGACAGGTGAGCAAATGTACATAAAACAAAAGGATGTACCTATCTGTGTTTCATTGTAACCACATACTGTCAATAACATCACTTATAAACAATGCGAGATACATAGGCGTATGACGTGAGAGATCAATAATTATGCATATGTTGATTCACCTAAAAAATAAATAAATCAAGTGATCGTTATATTGCTCTATGTACTTAATGCTTTTTATAACTTGTGTTTTGACCGAGATTATGGCAGTGCAATTAAATACAATCGTGTTGTTAATTAGCCATTACTTGTAAATTCGTTCATATTTACTTTTGAGTATGATCGTCTATTGCGATCTCAAAATTTTGGCCAGTTGATAATACCTAGAATATCAAAATCGACTGCTGGCGGTAGATCCTTTTCCTACTAGCACCAAAACTTATTATTGGAACAATCTTCCTAACACAGTCCGGGAAGCAGAGTCTGTCAGTTTAAATCTAGACTAAAAACACATCTCTTTGGCTTACCATACACATAACACATTATAGATTTCTATAATTCAATGTTAGGCTGCATAGTTTAGATCAGCCGGAACCGGGAACACTTCCCATAATTCCTGATGTACTTTGTACATCATAAGAAGGATGGCGTCTACGCTAATATTAGTCTCTCTGTTTATCCCGAGGTTTACCGCGAACCGCCGGATCCAGGCCATATCCAGACCTGAGGAAGGACCATCACATGGACACGACGACAACGCATCCCTGATGAGCCAGCCCTATCAACACTGTGAAGGCCCATGAACACCTCAACACAGTCATCTCCTCACCGGCCGGATGACCCAACCCAACCAGATGAACTGGATAAATATCGTGGAAGTTCTGATCACATCTGACTCCTGACATTATGCTGGCTAACTCATAATCATACACTGTTCGTTCGTTGGCCAAAGGAGGACTGGCCCCCTGACTGAGCCTGGGTTCTCCCAAGGTTTTTTTCTCCATTCTGTCATCTGATGGAGTTTTGGTTCCTTGCCACTGTTGCCTTTTTCGCCTCTCTTCGCCTTTGTCGCCATTGGCTTCTGGCTTGCTTAGTTGGGGACATTTAACATTTAATTTTGAATTTAACAATACTATTACAACATTGTTTTCTTGTTATCTCTGTAAAGCTGCTTTGAAACAATTTGTATTGTAAAAAGCGCTATATAAATAAAGGTGACTTGACTTGACTTGACTTTGAACACGTAAAACAACACGGCATTAACCATAAACATGTAAAACTGTGCAGCATTAACCCAACAAATCGTTTGACAAATAGCTGTAACAGGATAATAACATTTCGCGTTCCTAATTGTATTTTCTTTTCTGATAAACTTTTTGTTATTGGTTGATTTAATTGTATTTTCTTTTCTGATAGACTTTTTGTTATTGGTCGATTTAATAGTTTTTCTTGAATCTGATACTTTTGTTATAATTTGATTTCATTGTATTTTTCTTTGATTTGTTGTTGCTTGTGAATTGTGTTCTTGAGATTTTATTTGACGTCAATTCCTGGCAGTGGCGTAGCAAGCTTTTCAAAAGTGCGGGGGATGGATGTGACATTCAAATTTTGCCATGTTGTGTGGACCCCTGTCCCTCTAGGGGGGTTCGGGGGCATGCTCCCCCGCACTAATTTTTTTTACACTTTAAGGTTAAATGCATCAATCTGGTGCACTTTGAGAGCTTAAAATTAAGAGCTTCAACCAGCTTCGACCCATGAACTGTGCTGTGCACATTGAACAAAGAAAAAGCATTGATTTGTACCTAAAGAGGGTTCAAACATCTGGTTAGTTATGATATAGTCTCAGTCTACATTACATTATATTTTACATTACGCTATAGAATAGGAAAATTACAATACTTTTGTCCTAATTTCTTCACTTGTAAGAAATAAACCCTCAAGCTTTTATTTAGGAGAAAACACCAGATCACCATGCTGATTGTGTGAGCAAGAGCGCACTTTTCTTTAAATCACGCAGCACAAACAGAATGCCTAACGTTACTTAATTAAAGTCTTGTGCTGTTTAGCCAAAAAAAAACAAAATATTATACCGAAAACACTCAACATGCCAACAAAACAACATCTTCCCAAACACATATCAAGCTTTTAAAAACCTCGAAAGCATAAACACTCATTCAAAGTACCTGGAAAAAGGAGATGTAAATAACCATAATCATAAGATACCACTTATGGAACTTATAACCATTTTATTTTTCGTGTTCGTATTTATGAGGAAAAAACAATGTTACAGACGTGAGCGCTCTGAAAGCGGCACTAAAAGATGCTTTAAAACTTTCACAGAGACCAACAGAAAGCACAAAACCTTTCTTTAAAGTGAATTTCGTTTTGTATTAATTGTATCTTAATTTTAATCAATGTTTCATCAACCAATTGCCTGGATTTAATAAGTAAATATGGCAGACGATAGATGATCACGAAACGGAGGCACCGGCGCGTGAACTGGAGCTCGTCTCATAAATGAACCGAAACTCAGCGTGTAAGGAAGCCTATAGCCTAGGCTAGGGCTGGGCGATTTTAGGCAAAAAAAAAATCTTCGATTTTTAAAGAAAAATTCGAGTTTCGATTCGATTTTCGATTTTTTTTTTCAATGCACTTAAAAAATGACTGCAGACATCAGATATAGAGTCAAAAGTGCAACTTTATTGCTATGATTGTCCTCAAGAGTTAACATGTGTAGAATCCCAAAACAAAAAGTAAATGAGGCTCTGTCATTCAACAATTTCAAGCTTTAACCCAGGTTTAAGCAAAAGTGCAACAACTTCACAGTAGCTTAAATTTTCTGTTCAAGAAATCAGATAATTACAAATTTTGTAACATATAACATTACAATTAAAAAAATTAACTCTTCTCAGTATACAGTGTGAATATAAAAAATGAAACATGCCTGTGGCAGACATATAGCCTGCTCAAAGAGTGAACAAATGTAAACTTTTATCTATAACAACAAAACAAGTGCTTGTTAGATCTCTGAAACATTTTGCATGCTCATTCTAAACATTTTTTGCAAGAAAGATGAGCCTGTCCACAACCTCTGGCTTAAGGCAGGCCCGGTTGCAGGTAACTATTCCCCCACCCACACTAAATACCCTCTCTGAGGGGGCACTAGTGGCTGGAATAGAAAGATATTTTTTAGCCAGTAAGCTTAGCCTTGGAAAGTTGGGCTGATGCAGCTTCCACCATTCAAGAGGATCTGTGTCTGGCTCTATGTCTGGAATAAGGAAATATGTTGCAAGCTCAGTCTCAATTTTTGTTTTCTCAGATTGTGGGTGTGGCGTGGTGGATGGTGCACTGTTTTTAAAGAAGGCACCCAGAGTCATTTTCTTTTTTGGTGGGGTGTTCTCTTGAACAGCTGATGGACCAGCTTCCTCTGTGGTAGAGTTGCAGAGAGCAGAGATCTCAGACACCGCTCTTTTTTTGACAACTTCCAGTTTGCTAGCATCAATGTAGGTTGCACGGAACCTCGGGTCTAAAAGTGTGGCCATGTCCAAAAGTTCCTCTTTCTCCAAATCACAGTATTTACTTTCGAGGTAACCCATGATGTTAGCTTTGATTGTTTTTGTTAGCTCCAAATCTTCCTCCTCTGGCAGGAGGAGACTTGTTTTAAACAAATGCAGCACTGGTTTGATGCATGACACACTGACATATGATTCCCCTGACAGTGCATCAGTGAAGTCCTGGAGAGGTTTCACTGCTTTGTTGGTAGCTTCTAATACTTCCAAATCTTGCCACGTGGGAACAAGATGACGCGTTTTCTTGTCCGCACCCAGGACACGAGTTATTGCCTTCTCCTGCTCAAGAAAGCGCTCAATCATCTTTTGACGAGACCCCCAACGTGTTGGGGATTCTGAGATCAAAAGATGCTAGGGAAGTCCAAGCTCAGCCTGCACCTCTGTCATGTCTCGCCTTTTTTTCCAGCTGTAGGAGAAGGCTGATACAGCTTTTTTGCAGACCCCTATGGCCCGATCGATCCTTGTATCCTTCACACTATTCTCTGTAATAAATGTGAAAAGATATTTAGTATATTTTTTGTCACTCCAAACTATATATTTGAGTTTTCAAAATTGTTTTGTACTTTTATCACAATTTTAATAGCTGTAACACAGTTTAATACATAATGTATAATGAATGCAGATAAAGGAAAAGTCAGGTTTATTTATGTAAATAGACTAAAATAAACTGTAAATATGAATTTATGTCTGTGTGTAAACCAGTTGAAATATATACCATGTTCTGGCTATTAAATTATGAGCAAACAGTACTTTACAATGTGCAAGTATGTGCACCTATTTATTCTTACACCAACTCTTACCTATAGCGTTGTGGAGTCTGTGGCCAAAACACTGCAAGCTGGGCCAGTTGTTGTCCTTAAGGGCTTTTATGATGTTGGTGCCACTATCAGTTGTCATGCAGACGAGTCGTTCCTCCGAAAGTCCCCAGGAGCTGAGAGCGTCTTTTAAGCCATGGGCAATTATCTCACCAGTGTGGTTGTCGGGGAAATACGCTGTCTGAAGGCAGATGCTGCGCAGAGTCCAACTAATGTTGATGTAGTGAACCGTCAGACTCAGATATGGCTGCATCGTCCGGCTGGACCACAGGTCCGTTGTGGCTGAGTAAAACTGCATCTCCTCCAGCTCATTGCGGATCTTTTCCCGAGTTGTATTGTACAGGTGAGGCAGCGCTACATTGGCGAAATACTTGCGACTGGGGACAACGTACCTCGCATCTAATACTTTCAGCATGTGATTAAAGCCTCGCTTTTCGACAGAATAAATTGGCAGCATGTCTGTGGCAATATAAAACGTGATCGCCTCTGTAATCGCTTTCCATCGCGCTCCGTTCTTATCATAAGGCACACAGTTTGTAAAGCTCTCAGGAAGTGTAGTTTGCTTTTTAGCAGGTGTGCTGCTAGAGGAGCCGGTTTCGCTACGGAGCCGGCTGCACTTCTCCCATTCTTCGCGATGTTTATTCCTCAGGTGCTGGAAAAGATTTGTTGTACTGCTGCTTCCAGTAGCAACAGCCTTGAAACATATTTTGCAGCAAGGCTTCGTCTGTGTTTTGTCTGCTGCATCAAAACCAAACCAGTTCCAAATTACGGAATTACCTGTGCCTTTCTTTGGAAGTAACGTTAGTTCTCTGCTACACGCTGCCATGTTGTTTTGACTGTGTTTCGCGGGGCGGGGGCTGGCTCATATCGCGCTACGGTAACCTGACGGTAACGCACAAGGACGAAACGCGGAAAAGTCCGAAAAAACTATTGTGGCAAAAAACTTGAGTTTGCAAAATAAAAATCGTTTTAAACTACAAAATCGATAAATCGATAAAATCGATTTTTTGCCCAGCCCTAGCCTAGGCCTACTCGCCTCACAGACACGGGCGGAAATATTGGTGCTGAGTAAAAAAAAAAAAATGCGGGGGACAGAATCACCGGTTTCTAAAAGTGCGGGGGACGTGTCCCCCCCGTCCCCCCCGGTTGCTACGCCCCTGATTCCTGGTACCATCAAGGATTACCGCTGGGACTGGGAGGATTTATTTGATTTATTTTGGTTGTTTACTGTGTGGATTGTGGTTTTGGTTATATAATTGCATGATGGTGTGATTTGAGGTGGTTTGACTTTAATTCTTTTCCCATTTCCAAATGTTAACTTATCCCATGGGATATTGAAATTGACTGTCTTGTCCAAGATCCGATTTTACAGGTGACCGCTGTATAACATCAGGACTTATTTATTTATTTTTGTGTGAATGTAATCGAAATTTTGTATTGTTCCCTCAACTGTTGTGATTGTAGAAAATATATCATTTTACCTTTTTGAGCATCCAATAAACATTGTACACATCTCTGCTTGTTCTTTCCATTTGTTTGGAAACCCTGTAGTTGGGAGCGTTGATAAAATACATTTACCCTTTAGGTGGCATCAGCCTCCGCTCACAATGACATAAAATATTGCGATTAGACGTACAGGTAATACAAAAATGAATAAATTACCTCATCCGTGATCATGATTCATTAATTTCATAACATCTCTGGATGGTGAAAACGACATCTCCCATCGTTCAACTCTCCCTCATATCGTCATCAAGCTTCGCCTTTGTTATTGTTGGAAACTGCGCCCTCTTGTGGCCAAAAAAGTTACATATTGGACCTTTAATGTTAGATTTATAAATGTGAATTAATAATATTGTTGTAGATAAAAGAAAATACATTTTGTCTGCAAATGGAAGAATTTAAATGACCATTTCTGAACACGTTAAACCGTATAATTCTGACATATAACCGTATTTAATTTTTTTGCCTTTTTGTCCTTGTACTCAAGAATCATTGAGGGAATACAGTGGGACACTGTGTTTTAAACACAGTGACATTTTGTTTTTAAAATCTAATCTAAATTGCTATATTAATATGAGCTCATGTAAGTTTAGGACTAATTTAACTGATACTTTATGATGAATAATATACACTTAATGATAGTTTAAGCTTAAGTATCCCACTTTTTGCTGTATTGAGTCCACAGTACTTCTGATTCAGAACAATTCTCATATTGAATCTCCAAGTTGTTGTTGTCTTGTATGTAGTTGTGATAATGCATTAATACATCGTAAGCCAAGATAATGTACAGTTTGTTTCCTGCAAAGCACTTCTGAACAACTGAACATCCTACTTTGTTTTTCCAGGACCAACCCGAGCACGAGGCATTGCTGGTTGTGATATGGCCGATGTCAATTCTCCCTTCCCAAACACTAAAATACTCTGCTATGATTCATAGATGCCATCATTTGTGAGTGTCTGTGAGCAATGCCAAGACCAGGACAAGAGGGCCGGTCGCACTCATCCACCACCAAAGGGAACACACTCATCCCAAAGCACATATGAAGCAAAATTACCCACAGGTACCAATAAACCACACACCAAAACCAACACACACTGATTGCATTGGAAGCTGACTACATTCACACACAGTCAGTTCATGGTTGATTCAATTCAAATTTATTTGTATAGCGCTTTTCACAATACACATTGTTTCAAAGCAGCTTTACAGAAAGTGCATTAAAAATGTACATAGAAAATACAGTTAGTTCATCATGTATTAATTTTGGGCATAACATATCGCCTGCGTTTAGTCGTCTCTTCACAGGCGTCGAGTCGTCTCTCCACAGGCGTTTAGTCGTCTCATCACAGGTGTTGGATCATCCGAAGTCTCCGTGAGAGGCTGGATACAAACTGGAGCTGACGAACGCTATTTACCTCGGGACTTGCGTCCCGAGATAACAGCAGAAAGGCAGATGAGAAATAATTAGCGTAGCTGATGTTCACTGTAAAAAATTATCGTGATTTTAACAGTAAAAGACCGTAAAAATCCTACAGTGAAAAACCGTTAATTGGTTAACAGAAGGTTTCCGTACTATATACGGTAAATAGCTGTGATAGATCTAATGGTACATTTAATGTAATTTTACTGTAAAATACCGTTAAATTTACAGTTTATGAAAGTGAAAAAGAACAACTCATTGTACAATTTACAGTAAAATACCGTAAATTGACATTCCCATAATTCCCTGCGTGACACTTCACATTTGATGTATTTTTGTTGAAATAACTATGTTTCTTCATAGTTTTCTTAGTTTTTTTCTTATCAGTTATGTACATTAGGGTTTTATGTTACATTTAATGTTGTTAAAATAATGTTTATTGCATTTTTAAAATTTCATGTGCGTTACCATGATGGTGTTTAATGTTTGTGCGAATGACACTGTGCAGCTTCTATATATTAGTATTAACTTCCTTGTGGAAGATCTTCTTGTGATGAGCTTGGATTGATCTTTGATTGATCATGTGTCTCTCATCACTGCTGTGATTGGTGGTTGTCAGTGTATTACAATGGTACAAAACAGATATTAATACTGCAATAGATCAGTAAATTAACATTATCAGATAATAAAATACGGTTTATTACTGTACATTTTTAGTTAAGTCTGTAAAACCAATAACGTTGCTACCGTATTTTTGACGGTAAAGTACTGGCAACCACAGCTGCCGGTTTTTTACCGAAAAAATTACGGGTTTATTTTTTACAGTGTTCATAATATTAATGCATTCGATCTGATTCGGCAGTAGTATAAAAGGTAAGTATTATGTGAATGCGTGGTTAAAGAGATGCGTCTTTAATCTGGTTTTAAACTGGGACAGCGAGTCTGAGCCTCGAACAATATCAGGAAGGCTATTCCAGAGTTTAGGAGCTAAATGTGAGAACGCTCTCCCTCCTTTGGTGGATCTGGATATCCTAGGAATGACCAGAAGCCTCGAATTTAGTGATCTTAAAGAGCGCGATGGATTGTAGGGCGATAGAAGGTCCGTTAAATAGACTGGAGCTAAACCATTTAGGGCTTTATAAGTCAGTAGCAATACCTTGTAATTGATACTGAACTTAATAGGTAACCAATGTAGAGATGATAAAATTGGTGTTATATGATCATATTTTCTTGATCTAGTAAGAACTCTAGCGGCTGCATTTTGGACTAACTGTAGCTTGTTTATTGAGGATGCAGGACAACCAGCTAATAAAGCATTACAGTAATCTAGTCTCGAGGTCATGAATGCATGAACTAACTTTTCTGCATCAGAAACGGATAGCATGTTACGTAGCTTAGCAATGTTTCTGAGGTGGAAAAAGGCTGTTCTTGTAACATATGAAATATGATTTTCGAAAGTCAAGTTGCGGTCAAGTATGACACCCAGGTCTTTTACTGTAGTGGATAAAGTAACAGGGCATCCTTCTAAATTAAAGTTGTATTGTAAGGGATTTTGTGGGTAGTTTTTTGGACCAATAAGTAATACCTCTGTTTTATCTGAATTTAATAGCAGGAAATTACACGTCATCCAGTATTTTATATCTTTAAGACATTCTGTCAAGTTAGATAAGTTAGTGGTTTCATCTGGCCGTGATGAAATATATAATTGAGTGTCATCAGCATAACAGTGAAAATTAATTCCATGTTTTCTTGGTTGATGCACTAAAAAATAAAAGTTTGCAACCTCAGTTCCCTGGTGGTGTCGATGACTGACACTAGGGATCAAACTTGTGAGCCCTAATCACCTCTGATATTTTGAGAAAAGACCAATGAAAATTGGCAAGTGGAATTTGAACGTGCCACTCCCCCGGACATATGGGTATAAAAGGAGACATACAATAATATACGTAACTTAAAAGGAAAACACTCCGCAATCCACTCAAACCTGCACTCATCAGTGTCAGTGATTGTGAATGGATCGCTACGGGCCAACAGGAACAATCTCCGTCCGTAACTCGCGATCCGAGGGTACGGATTCTGCATTTCCTGCCTGAAGATGAAGGCAGGGGCACAGCCGACCCCCCGTGAGGTATGGGAAGGGACCATCCTGGTGGTGGTGGGGAGGATGGATGGAAAGGAACCATCTTGGTGGTGGGGAGGGTGGAGGTGAATGTAAGCGTCAGCATCTCGAACTCAACTCGATCTCGAACTCAGACATGTGTAAGTACCCATCTTTTATACCACAAATATTAGAACGCAATTGGATAGATGAGAAGGTAATGAATGACGTAACAATTGAGTCTTCCCGGCAGAACTTGCGCTAAAGCTTTCATTTCAGTGCTGTGGTAGGAGGAACATCACATCTCATTCCCTCCATCAGGGAATAGAGCTTACAACAGCAACTGAAAAGTTACCTATCTGTCAGTCACTTCAACATGATGTTCCCCCGGGGAAAATGCCACAATAGCTGAACTGTGTTACGAGGTTTTGGCAGTACAAATGTCAGCAAACCCCCACGTGCTTGTTAACAATCGAATTCATAAAAACGTAACCTACCTAACGCCCCACTTAAGCCGCTTTACATCTGTGTGGACCTGTGAAAAATGCGGACAAATTCTATGCAGAAAAGGAACACTATGAAGACGACATTCTGCCCGAACAGAGGTTAACTTGTGGAGAATATATCACTTGGACTTACACACCGGGAAGTACCACACATGGAAAGAAGTCTCTGTGGTAGGTCCTACCTTAAGAGGGGGGAACTTCTACAAGTACATACCATCAGGGAAACCGTATCATGGAGGATACCCCATATAGGATCACAGTCAGGGAATCACTACATATGGAGCTTAGCACTTGTATGCGGGCTGACCCGAAGTTACATGCATCACGAGTACTGGGCCTAGGGTGAAATTCCTCCACCGAATTCGACTGCCGCAGGGTGCCGCAAGATATACTGTGGATATACAAGCGCAAGTATTTAACATCAGGCCTAACTCCGAGGTGCCCGTCTCAGGAGCGCTACTTAGCCTGGCATTTGGCAAGCTTAGGGTCGGAGACGGGTTGTGCCGCCTTCCTGAGACCTCCTCCTTGCTTTGGCCCGGGTGAAGGCTGCTGCTTGGGCCGAGCAGGAGGAGCGGGAGCCGCAGGAGGGCGGCCTCGGCGGGAAGCAGACTGAAGGGGTGCACCGATGGCTGGGTGGAGGCAGCAGCAGATCGTCGGGGAAGAGTATGTTTTATCGCCTCAGTCTGCTTCTGGGCGGCCGAGAACTGTTGGGCCTTGACCAAACCGCCGAAGAGCCCAGCCTGGGATATGGGGAAGTTGAGAAAACCGGTTCTCTCAGTCTCCTGCATATCAGCCAGGTTGAGCCACAGATGGTGTTCCTGGACCACACATGTGGACATCACCTGACCCTTGTAACGCGCAGTGACCTTCGTTGCCCGTAGAGCGAAGTCGGTAGCAGAGGCGGCCTGCCCCGCAGCTCTGTAGGCCTTCTCCAAGAGAGTGGCAGAAAACCTACAGGCACTCATCCACGAGCGCTGCCTGAGCGTGATTAAAGCCCAAACACATGAGGCAGCTCTCGTGATTGTCAGGCGGATGGATCATGTGCCCACAACCAGAAACGCACGGGTGAGACATCTTGAAAAAGACGTGCCCGTGCAGTTCTTTTAGAAAAAAGAAAGCTCTCTTAAGCAGTGCTGAATCTCCTAGGGGAGAACACGAGCGATGTGCAAAGTCACTGCACAGACGAGCAGCAGGACCGTGAACCCGGTGAAACGCGCCGTCACACCAACACCAACTGAAGAGAGAGATGCTCATTGCTCTTGATGAAGGCGAAGAGAATCACATAAACCCTTCGGCTCCTAAGCAGAAACGCAATGCGAGATTGCACTCGCGGCTCCTTTTATACCCACGCGGTGGGGCGGAGTTCGCGATGTAAATTCAGCAGACCCATGGTATTTTCATGAGGTGATAGGGCTCTCTAGCGAAACCCCCTTTCCGTCAGTCACTGGCGTAACTCGTAGTGACTGACTAAAAGGGAACTAGGATTTTTTCGCATGTCTTTGAAAAACAGCACTATTGCATACAGAAAAGCCTTAATAACTGCTAAATCTGCTTATTTTTCGGCCCTCTTAGAAGAAAACTAATACAACCCCAGGTATTTATTTGATACAGTGGCTGAATTAACAAAAAATAAAGCTTCAACCCCAGACTTTTCCAAACAGCACAGCAGTAATGACTTTATGAACTTCGTTACTTGCAAGATTGATAATGTTAGAGAGAAAATTACAACCATGCAACCGTCTACTGCAGTATCGCATCAGATAGTGGATTGTAGACTCCCTTGAAGAAAAAAAAATCCATTCATTCGTTGCTATAGGAGAGGAAGAATTGTCTAAACTCGTTAAATCATCTAAATCAACAACATGTATGTTTGACCCTATACCGATTAAGCTACTTTTAAGAGATTAAGAGATGCTTCCAGAGGTCATAGATCCTCTTCTTAATATCCTTAATTAATGTTTGTCATTAGGATACGTACTGAAAACTTTTACGCTGGCTATTATAAAATCGCTTATTAAAAAAAACGCAACTTGATCCTACCAAATTGGTCAATTACAGGCTGATCTCAAATATATCTTTTCTGTCAAAAATACTAGAAAATGAAGTATCCTCACAGCTATAGGGGCTTTCACACCGGAGGAACCTTTTCATAGTTCCTAGAACTATTGGCGGAAGTACCCAGCCTGGATGCCAGCCCGAACCCCGCCCACACAATTTTTTGGTTGGGAAGTTCGGTCTGGACTCGATCCATTGAGGAGTAATTATGATCGGTTCAGAAATCGTCGGGCCAATCAAATTGCCAGGGCGGGCTTTATACGATGATGGACAGATGATCTGCAGTTACATAATTATCACGTCATCAAAGAGCGCTTGGTTTGAACTGGTTTACAACAAAGATGACTGCAGCTGGAGATGTATAGATTCCCCTATCGCGTCTGTTGTAAAAGAAATCGACAGCGCATTAATTTTAAAAGATGAACAGAGAACTGCAATCAAGGCATTTGTCGATCATAAAGATGTGTTTGCCGTGCTTCCTACGGGATTCGGCAAAAGTTTAATTTATCAGCTGACTCTGATGGTTGCTAAGAAGATGGGACGCAATGAAAACCCTGTGGTCTTCACAGGCATCAATATACATCACTTACTGCGTTGCTCTGATTGGTTGTAGGTCTATCCAATTGAGTGCAGAGTTTTTTTTTCTTTCTAATTCCGTTAAGACATGCCTCATAATCAAAGCCCTATGGAGCAGTATCAGACTCACATTCTGACTAGAATATGAGTATGACGAAGTCAGGCTAGGAAGTACCCTGATTTTGGCGATTTCGCACCGCAGGAACTAGGCACAATAACCCAATACCCAGACATATGGTGCGTTCAAGTCATCTCGTATAGATCGTATTTACGAGTTGAACCCACTTTAACGCCACCACAATGTCGTAAATACCAGTGGGGAGCTCGGGATTTTCTCTAAGCCCCGATCTGTCCGAGTTGTGGGCGTGTCACTGAGAAACATTAGCCTGACTACGTCAGACTTCCTACTTCCGCTAATTTCATTTCGCTCCTGTAGTCAGTCTGAGATAGCAGCCTATCTTTCAGTTTTCCACCGGCCTGAAAACAGCCGGCCCAATCAACGAACAGAGGGCGGCTGAGAGCCGTGACGTAGCCGCTAAGCGCCGAGTTTTACATTGTAGGATAGAGAAATCGAAAACCGAAACGACCGCGGAAATGGGAAACGAGACACGTGATTGTACCGTGGAAGCGTAGATTAACTTCGCATAATCTGCAAAAGTCGTTTACAGCCATGTTCACTCCGGTATTTCGCTCGCATCATCAAGTGTTTACAGCAGGTTTACAGTGGAAGTTCGATCATAGATTTGAGTTCGATGCATGATGTCTGTGTTTAGATGCGGCTGTGTCGGAGCATAACATAAACTTATCTGATTGGCTTACGGGTAACCAATGATTTTAAACTTCAGAAATCGCCCCCTAGCGAGAGAGAAAACACTTCTCTATTATGCTATTCCAGACTCTGTCTACGAAGCAAAGTAAAGTAGCAGAGTCTGGTATTACCAGGCTAGAGAAACATGGCGGAATACCACAATACTTGAATATTATGCAGTGATATTGTCAAGGTTTTCCCGAATTGCCTGCACAGAATATGATGGCATTATAATATAACAATGCAACATGTAACAATAAAGTTGGCAATGGCTTCATAAATTAATTAAAAACATAAAAAAACAAAGTGCATCCAATGCACATTTCTTTGTTCTTCATTTTCTAGAACAAGAGTTTAAGAACCTTACTGTATTTTTGTGTAATTAATTAAGAGAAAGTACTCCGCCATCTTACTCTGACGAAAGTGACTTGAACGCACTGCCGTCGTAAACACGACTTCCCACCTCGTACGTCGAACTTCCCCAGGAGGACTTGAACGCACCAATAGTGTCGGTTTCTGTCTGATTAGGGACTACCAGTGACATAAGTGTACGTTGATTGGCCGAAACACCAGCACCCGCTATTTTTAAAAAACTGTGTAAACACACAACAGTTTACACATTCACGGAACAGTTTACAGTACAAGACGGAAAACAGTGAGTACAGTACAAGAAAAGAAAACATGAGAATTTTCGCTTGTATTTCTTCTCAGCTAACGGCATTGGGTATCCATCACACGGCAAAGCAGTGCTGCGAAAAAATCACAAAACTAAAGCAGGATTACAAAAAATTTAAAGATCAATCAGAGCAGATAAGATTGAAAAAGTAATAAATGGTACCTGCTTCTTGATGGTATCCTTGGCCACAGACCGGTTTATACTGGTAATGCGGGGACCAAAGATTCTTCTGTGGGCCGTCTGGAGGCAGTCAGCACAGGGAGCTCAAGTTTGCCGACCGAAGCCATCATTGTAGGTTAGTGCTTCTTGTATATTTAATGATTAGCATCATATAATTAAGACTTTTACCGATTTTATAAATGTAAACGACTTAAAAGTGCACAGAGGGTTGGTCTCTCCACTAAACCCTGCTCCAGCTAACAGTATTCCTTAGCAAATCTTTACATGAAGAGCAAAAGACGTTATGACAAAAGTAAAAGTTAGTGTCACTTTACATATTTCCGTGAAAAGCAAATGTTAAAGCCCTTTATACTAGCTAGACATTCATTATATACCATTTTGAGCTGTTAATCACCTGTTGACCTGTGTACATAGGTCAACAGGTGATTAACAGCCTGTTGTGTTATGGCTCATAACGTCTTTTGCTCTGTGCACTTTTAAGTCGTTTACATTTATAAAATCGGTAAAAGTCTTAATTATATGATGCTAATCATTAAATATACAAGAAGCACTAACCTACAATGATGGCTTCGGTCGGCAAACTTGAGCTCCCTGTGCTGACTGCCTCCAGACGGCCCACAGAAGAATCTTTGGTCCCCGAATTACCAGTATAAGCCGGTCTGTGGCCAAGGATACCATCAAGAAGCAGGTACCATTTATTACTTTTTCAATCTTATCTGCTCTGATTGATCTTTAAATTTTTTGTAATCCTGCTTTAGTTTTGTGATTTTTTTCGCAGCACTGCTTTGCCGTGTGATGGATACCCAATGCCGTTAGCTGAGAAGAAATACAAGCGAAAATTCTCATGTTTTGCTTGGTTCCTTCAAAATCATGTTGGATTTCCTCCGTAGCATAAATGTTTTGAAGTGCCTGTTTTCTATTACTGTTTTCCGTCTTGTACTGTAAACTGTTCCGTGAATGTGTAAACTGTTGTGTGTTTACACAGTTTTTTTAAAATAGCGGGTGCTGGTGTTTCGGCCAATCAACTTACACTTATGTCACTGGTAGTCCCTAATCAGACAGAAACCGACACTATTGGTGCGTTCAAGTCCTCCTGGGGAAGTTCGACGTACGAGGTGGGAAGTCGTGTTTACGACGGCAGTGCGTTCAAGTCACTTTCATCGGAGTAAGATGGCGGAGTACTTTCTCTTAATTAATTACACAAAAATACAGTAAGGTTCTTAAACTCTTGTTCTAGAAAATGAAGAACAAAGAAATGTGCATTGGATGTACTTTGTTTTTTTATGTTTTTAATTAATTTATGAAGCCATTGCCAACTTTATTGTTACATGTTGCATTGTTATATTATAATGCCATCATATTCTGTGCAGGCAATTCGGGAAAACCTTGACAATATCACTGCATAATATTCAAGTATTGTGGTATTCCGCCATGTTTCTCTAGCCTGGTAATACCAGACTCTGCTACTTTACTTTGCTTCGTAGACAGTCTGGAATAGCATAATAGAGAAGTGTTTTCTCTCTCGCTATGGGGCGATTTCTGAAGTTTAAAATCATTGGTTACCCGTAAGCCAATCAGATAAGTTTATGTTATGCGCCGACACAGCCGCATCTAAACACAGACATCATGCATCGAACTCAAATCTATGATCGAACTTCCACTGTAAACCTGCTGTAAACACTTGATGATGCGAGCGAAATACCGGAGTGAACATGGCTGTAAACGACTTTTGCAGATTATGCGAAGTTAATCTACGCTTCCACGGTACAATCACGTGTCTCGTTTCCCATTTCCGCGGTCGTTTCGGTTTTCGATTTCTCTATCCTACAATGTAAAACTCGGCGCTTAGCGGCTACGTCACGGCTCTCAGCCGCCCTCTGTTCGTTGATTGGGCCGGCTGTTTTCAGGCCGGTGGAAAACTGAAAGATAGGCTGCTATCTCAGACTGACTACAGGAGCGAAATGAAATTAGCGGAAGTAGGAAGTCTGACGTAGTCAGGCTAATGTTTCTCAGTGACACGCCCACAACTCGGACAGATCGGGGCTTAGAGAAAATCCCGAGCTCCCCACTGGTATTTACGACATTGTGGTGGCGTTAAAGTGGGTTCAACTCGTAAATACGATCTATACGAGATGACTTGAACGCACCATATGTCTGGGTATTGGGTTATTGTGCCTAGTTCCTGCGGTGCGAAATCGCCAAAATCAGGGTACTTCCTAGCCTGACTTCGTCATACTCATATTCTAGTCAGAATGTGAGTCTGATACTGCTCCATAGGGCTTTGATTATGAGGCATGTCTTAACGGAATTAGAAAGAAAAAAAAACTCTGCACTCAATTGGATAGACCTACAACCAATCAGAGCAACGCAGTAAGTGATGTATATTGATGTCTGTGAAGACCACAGGGTTTTCATTGCGTCCCATCTTCTTAGCAACCATCAGAGTCAGCTGATAAATTAAACTTTTGCCGAATCCCGTAGGAAGCACGGCAAACACATCTTTATGATCGACAAATGCCTTGATTGCAGTTCTCTGTTCATCTTTTAAAATTAATGCGCTGTCGATTTCTTTTACAACAGACGCGATAGGGGAATCTATACATCTCCAGCTGCAGTCATCTTTGTTGTAAACCAGTTCAAACCAAGCGCTCTTTGATGACGTGATAATTATGTAACTGCAGATCATCTGTCCATCATCGTATAAAGCCCGCCCTGGCAATTTGATTGGCCCGACGATTTCTGAACCGATCATAATTACTCCTCAATGGATCGAGTCCAGACCGAACTTCCCAACCAAAAAATTGTGTGGGCGGGGTTCGGGCTGGCATCCAGGCTGGGTACTTCCGCCAATAGTTCTAGGAACTATGAAAAGGTTCCTCCGGTGTGAAAGCCCCTATAGCTGTGAGGATACTTCATTTTCTAGTATTTTTGACAGAAAAGGTATATTTGAGATCAGCCTGTAATTGACCAATTCGGTAGGATCAAGTTGCGTTTTTTTTAATAAGCGATTTTATAATAGCCAGTGTAAAAGTTTTCAGTACGTATCCTAATGACAAACATTAATTAAGGATATTAAGAAGAGGATATATGACCTCTGGAAGCATCTCTTAATCTCTTAAAAGTAGCTTAATCGGTATAGGGTCAAACATACATGTTGTTGATTTAGATGATTTAACGAGTTTAGACAATTCTTCCTCTCCTATAGCAACGAATGAATGGATTTTTTTTCTTCAAGGGAGTCTACAATCCACTATCTGATGCGATACTGCAGTAGACGGTTGCATGGTTGTAATTTTCTCTCTAACATTATCAATCTTGCAAGTAACGAAGTTCATAAAGTCATTACTGCTGTGCTGTTTGGAAAAGTCTGGGGTTGAAGCTTTATTTCTTGTTAATTCAGCCACTGTATCAAATAAATACCTGGGGTTGTATTAGTTTTCTTCTAAGAGGGCCGAAAAATAAGCAGATCTAGCAGTTATTAAGGCTTTTCTGTATGCAATAGTGCTGTTTTTCAAAGACATGCGAAAAAATCCTAGTTCCCTTTTAGTCAGTCACTACGAGTTACGCCAGTGACTGACGGAAAGGGGGTTTCGCTAGAGAGCCCTATCACCTCATGAAAATACCATGGGTCTGCTGAATTTACATCGCGAACTCCGCCCCACCGCGTGGGTATAAAAGGAGCCGCGAGTGCAATCTCGCATTACGTTTCTGCTTAGGAGCCGAAGGGTTTATGTGATTCTCTTCGCCTTCATCAAGAGCAACGAGCATCTCTCTCTTCAGTTGGTGTTGGTGTGACGGCGCGTTTCACCGGGTTCACGGTCCTGCTGCTCGTCTGTGCAGTGACTTTGCACATCGCACGTGTTCTCCCCTAGGAGATTCAGCACTGCTTAAGAGAGCTTTCTTTTTTCTAAAAGAACTGCACGGGCACGTCTTTTTCAAGATGTCTCACCCGTGCGTTTCTGGTTGTGGGCACATGATCCATCCGCCTGACAATCACGAGAGCTGCCTCATGTGTTTGGGCTTTAATCACGCTCAGGCAGCGCTCGTGGATGAGTGCCTGTAGGTTTTCTGCCACTCTCTTGGAGAAGGCCTACAGAGCTGCGGGGCAGGCCGCCTCTGCTACCGACTTCGCTCTACGGGCAACGAAGGTCACTGCGCGTTACAAGGGTCAGGTGATGTCCACATGTGTGGTCCAGGAACACCATCTGTGGCTCAACCTGGCTGATATGCAGGAGACTGAGAGAACCGGTTTTCTCAACTTCCCCATATCCCAGGCTGGGCTCTTCGCCGGTTTGGTCAAGGCCCAACAGTTCTCGGCCGCCCAGAAGCGATAAAACATACTCTTCCCCGACGGTCTGCTGCTGCCTCCACCCAGCCATCGGTGCACCCCTTCAGTCTGCTTCCCGCCGAGGCCGCCCTCCTGCGGCTCCCGCTCCTCCTGCTCGGCCCAAGCAGCAGCCTTCACCCGGGCCAAAGCAAGGAGGAGGTCTCAGGAAGGCGGCCAACCCGTCTCCGACCCTAAGCTTGCAAATGTTAAACTGTTGACCTATGTACACATTTTCTAAAATGTGATACTGAGTCTAACATGTTCTGTCTTTTTTTGTTAGAGATTCCACTAGAGTCCTCTTTGGAGTCCGAGGCAAATATGACTGGAGATGCCCATATGATGGACATCAGTGCCACTGCATGCTGTACCCCAGCCGCCCTATAGCTCTCCTCCACCTGTCCGGCTAGGTAATGAAAATGAATTGATATTGAAGAGTATACACAAGTGTATTAACAGAATGTATTGCAATGTACTAAATGTCCTCTCTTCTGTCAGGACAGAGAAAAAGGGCTGACATGAGTGTCCTGAGTTTGGTCAAATAAATTATAGAACAGGAAAAGGAAGAACGCAGACAACGCCACACGCAAATGCAAAGCCTTGTCCATATATCCCAAAGCATATCCATGCTTAAGGAGCGGGCCCAGCGAGAGGTGGAAGAGCGTGAGCGGCTGTGGGCAGAGGCAAGGCGCCAACAGCTGCTTTCATGGTGGGCCTTATGACCACTTTGAACAGAATTGTATCAGGGGCACAAAGCCTGCGTCACCCTGAGGTGGACTGAAGATAATTTATTTTGTTGTTGTGGCGTTTTGCACATTGTTTTGCATTGTGAGCTGCATGTTTACCGCTTTTATATATCATATGTGTCTCTCTCTCTCTCTCTCTCTCTCTGTATATGTAGGTATATTGTGATTTTTCAACAATTTTTTAAAGTGCCCCAATCATGGATTTTTGAAAATGACCTTTCATGTCGTGTGTAATAAAGCTCTAAGTGAATGAAAACATCCTGCAAAGTTTTAAATCTCAAAAGTAAGAGTCGACTCTGAGTCAATGGAAAGAATTGTTTTTCAAACGAGTCATAAGCCGTTTCGTCGTGTGACGTCAAGACGCAACATTAGCCCACTTTGAACAGAATTGTATCAGGGGCACAAAGCCTGCATCACCCTGAGGTGGAGTGAATTATTTTTTTTATTTGTATTTTTTTTTGCACATTGTTTTGCTGTGTGAGCTGCACGTTTACCGCTTTTATATATGTCTCTCTCTCTCTCTCTCTCTCTCTCTCTCTCTCTCTCTCTGTATATATAGATATATTTAGATTTTTCCAAAAAAAAATTAAGATGTGTATTTGAAAAAAAACAAACATGTGGTGTACTTCAGTTATTTGTGCAGGCACTATCTACAACATTACAGTATATCTTCCCACAGAACATAATGGTGAAACTACTTCTGTTTGTGCTCTTTTATCAAAACAATGGGTTTATACTGTTGTCTCACATTTGATAGTCTCCCAGCAGATGGTTATCATGACAATGTAAAAACAACTGCAGCAACCGTCAAAAATGTATTCACCCATCATATAATCCCCAAATGGTTATCATGACAAAGCATCTAATTAAATGTGTTAATTGGGTACATGCAATTGTGTGGCTTCTTATTCAGAGGAACAAATTATAACAACAAAAGGTTATCAGATATAATTGTTCATTGACCTAAAGTCATGAAAGAACAACAGAAAGGCTGAAATTATTTGCTTTTATTGTCATAATCATGAAAACACACTACAAATTTTAAAACCTCTCGTAAGAGACCGTGACATAACACTCAGAATGTCATAGTTTCCTGTTTACACCTGCTTTGATAAATTATTCTAAAAGCAAATCATTATTTTTTAAAGAAATTGACACCAGAGTGTTGATGTGCAGAACACAAACTGGCTAGCTTTTCTGACTACAGAAATAATTGTGGGTTTTATAGATTTTTCTGGCTTTTTTTTTCTCAGTACATTACAGAAAACATGATGCACATTGTAAAAAGGAAAACGGAGCGAAAAGCGAGGCAAGTCGAGCAGAGCCGAGTTGAGCTGGTGTGACGAATGTATGTTGTTACACTAGATTATTGACATAATTTAATCAATAACAGTATTATTTTATGGGACTCTTATTTTGAAAACATTTGTTTTGGAAACTGCACAGTTGTCAATGGTCATGTGATCATAAACTTAACAATTTGCGTTGGTTTCAATTCTTCATACATGTATATTTCTTTTTCTTTTTTTTGTATTGCTTTTGGTTTCACTTTTGATAAATATTTTTACACTAAATTAAGGAAGCACTATTACGTAAGCTTCGTTATGCGTGAGGGTAATGCTGATGCAATTTGCATCCCTCTTTCGCGGGATGTCGTGGCGAGAGGTATGTTTTTATCTGCTCCTTCGAGAAGTGTATAAATGTGCTTTATTGAGTGTTGTATAGGGATTTTCTGTAGGTAATGAGTTTATTTGTTGTCTTTTCTGTACTGAGCGATCAACAATCTGGGTTATAAATGTTATAAGAGTATGTTTGATCGAAGTACGAGTTGGATTAATGGCCGCAGTTACACGTGCGGTATGCTTGTGAGTTTAGAACGATATATTTTTCGTTAACCTTTACAGTTGAATTTAATATGAGTTATACATTGGTAATTGTGTAAAGTTGTATTTGTTTATTTTGAAGGATCCATGCAATGTTCAAATGTATTTTCTGTATATGAATTTACATTGTGATATCGTCAAATGATATCTTCATTTATTTCTATGATTGTTAAGTGCTCTCTCTTTCGCGGGATGTCGTGGCGAGAGGCACGGCTAGACCGGAAATGCCAAGTATGTGTGCTTAAGTGTGATCGTGTCTGTTATTTCTTTTGACACAGATATAGCAAGGCGAAAACAAGTAAAGAAAAACAAAAGTACATCATTGTGTGGGATCTCTTTCTTTAAAAATCAAACACAGCGCAGAAGAAAACCCACTACACTGGTACTGGTAATGGAAAAGCGCCATAACAAAATGTTTTCAGTATTACCTTAACCCTCTGGAGTCTAAGGGGTTTTTGAGGTCTGTGAGATGTTTTGACATGCCCTGACATTTGTGCTTTTTTCAGTTGCTTATAAACATATTAATGGCAAAGGTGTAATTACACTCTATTTAGCACAAATAGGGGTACCATAATATGCGAGCAACATCTATTTACATATTTGTATTTTTGAGGGAATAATGTTTATGCATGGTTATTCAAAAAACTAAAAATTAAAGTTTCTGAAAAAAGGCCACAAAACACATACTTAATATGTGTCCACAAGACTTTTGACTAATGGATGTAGTTGCCTAGTGTTTTTGCTTCAAAATTATCTGAAAATCACCCTGCCTAATCATTCACATAAAACAATACATTGATTTAAATTTTTTAAAACAGTTTTTGCTTCCAAAGGCAATATGCGCAGGGGCGTGACTTGCTGTGATTCACACCTGAGAAGACAAAGACCCTGCATAGTAATGAGCCTGCATACTAATGAGCCTGCATACTAATGAGCCATTCATTCAGGTGTGTCACACAAGAAAGAATGCGAGGACAAAAATAAATAAATAAATTATATATATATATATAAAATACAAATATAAATGAAAGTCAAAAGCACATTTTTAGTACATAGTCATACCTGGAAACAAATCCTGTTCAAATAGGCTATATGGACCATTCTACAGAATTAGTTAGAGTTAGAAAGTTAGAGTTCTCAGAGAGGAAAAAAAGGTATTTTTTTCACAAATTTTTTATACATTCAAATTGTATAATTTCCAAGGTAAACATTTCTAGTATGCAGTTAATTCTCATACTGTATTTTCAGAAAGTTTTGGAATCTCCTCAAATGTGTCACTAATAAAAAACAATAATATTAAGATTTTTTTTTTACATCTATCTTGTCTTTTTTTTTTTTTTTTTAAGTAGGCCTATAGCCTGGATTTTATCATTCATATTTCAAAGTTAAGGATTCATTAGTTTGATATAGTCTACATTGGAACAAACACTATAATAACATCTTAGATTATGAGCTTATTTTTGACAAAACATTCTAACGTTATATATTTAACATATGAGCAGAAACTGGTTAACTAAAGCTTATTTGATGTCTATTTTAGAGTAAAAATCTTTATAATCTATCCCAAACTAGTCAACTAAATGTTGTCTTTCATATTTCGTCTGTAACAACAACAGTGCGAATTCCGTTCATTCATCACACAGAGAAAGACACGCGATTCATTTTAAAACAGTATTCGCGATTAGAACAAAGAATAAACTTACTATGATCCTGGATCCATGGCTCCTCGAAGTGAAATTAATCCAGCACTGAGGTAAATTATCCAGAATTATTCCTCAAAGCCTCGAAAAACGACACAGACTACCGGTACATTAATCTGAACTTGGTGTTTTATCGAGCTCGTGTGGGCGTTGGCAAGTTTCAGATCATTTGCGTTTCTATAGCGCGCGCTCTCTGTGGGCGTGGTCACATTAAAAGATAATTAGCTGAAATGAGAACGCCTGGCATCTCTCTCTTTTTATATAGATTACATAAACACAGAATATTTGTTTTAGTTTTGAATTAGATAATTTAAAAGTACACACTTAAATGATTATAAAGATATATTGATCATGCCTGTGTGACTAGTATTTGCGGAGTTTTGTTTATGTTTAGAGACGTGCTCTAGAAAAAAAGTTCACGGAGACGGAGAGGCAGAAGGCACACCCTGTTTATTTTCTTTATTTTACAAAAGCACAATATTTTATTTCGATTGTAAGTGGACCCATAAAAAAGTAGACATTTAATAGTTTATTTTTTCATATTTCTTAAGTGTGTATGACCAAAGGTGACTGAGTATTTTAAGTCTATTTTGCTGCTATGTGAAAAAAATCGCGCAAAACGCGCCGGCGCGTTTCTCGACTCCAGAGGGTTAAGTGAAAATTAAGACACGAACACGTGTGCACGAGGGCCGAGTGCACGAGTGCCGCCGCCGCCTCGGAGGATGAAATGGATGAGGAACTGCTGACAGCTGCTCTATCCTGGCTTCTGACAGCGAGGTTTGGGCCGGTTCGCACCACTCTGCCTCCTCATCAGTCCAGGAGTCCGGCCGTTCTCGGGCCGGCATGGACGCGGAACTCCTGCGCTTCCTCACCAAGGCCGTCGAACAACTCGGCCTTGAGTGGTCAGCACCCAAAGAGCCAGCGCCGAACAGACTTGATGGCTACTTCCTGCATCGGATCCGCCGCCAAACGCCCGCATCCAGGACTGCACCCTTCCTGCCAGAGTTTCACACTGAGCTTTCTAAATCGTGGATCGCACTATTCTCTGCGAGGGTCCACTCTCATGTCTCCTCGGCGCTCTCACAAGTTGACGGCGCCGCCGAGAAGGGGTACACTTCCGTCCCCCCAGTGAAAGAAGCGGTTGCAGCGCACCTTTGCCCGCCTTCTGGATGGTGTTCAAAGGCTGCCCCCCGTCCAAGGCCTGCAGGACTTCGGGACCAGCCTGCGCGAAGCTCCACCCAGCGCCCAGCTCAGCCTGCCTCTTCGTAGCGATGACAGAGCGGCCGCCCTAGGTGAAGCTCTTACCCCGGGGACCCCGGCCTAAGATCGCGCTGAAGCCTGAGCCCGCAAAGTCCTCCTACGAGAAGCCTGGACCCACGTTCGTGTGGGGTTTCGTGGGTACTTTCCTTCCTTCAAGAGCTGTTGGAGAAGGGCAGGTCCCCTTCCACGCTCAAAGTGTACGTTGCGGCTATTGCGGCGTTCGTGGAGTCGACGCGCAGCCGTGCGATAGGAAGGAACGAGCTCATCATCCGCTTCCTAAGAGGAGCCAGTAGGATGAATCCCCCGCGGCCCCCTTCGGTTCCTATATGGGATCTTTCTTTGGTCCTAGTGACCCTGAAAGCATTTCCCTTTGAACCGTTAGATTCCGTGGATCTAAAATAACTCCCGCTCAAGAACGTTTTTCTGATAGCTCTGTCATCAGTAAAACCTGTGTGGGATTTACACGTGCTATCTATTAGCCCAGCGTGTCTCATGTTCAGACCAAATGACTCCAAAGTCATCCTAAAACTGAGACACGGTTATGTCCCCAAGGCGATTGGCACACCTTTTAGAGCTCAGATCATCTCCCTATCGGCTCTGCCAGCATCCGATAGCGAGGGAAGTGATAACCTCCTATGTCCCGTTAGGGCGCTGAAAGTGTACATCACGCGCTCCGCCGCCTTCAGGCGCTCTGAGCAGCTCTTTGTTTCGTTTGGAGGGCGCACCAAGGGTCTCGCCGCCTCGAAACATAGCCTATCCAGATGGATAGTGGATGCTTTCGCAGCCGCTTATGCGACCAAACACCTACAGTGCCCTATGGGTATCAGGGTCCATTGCACTAGAGGCATGGCTTCGTCGTGGGCTTGGTCCAGCGGGATTTCTATTCACGATATTTGCATGGCGGCAGGCTGGGCCTCCCCCTCTACATTCGTGAGGTTTTATAACCTGGAAGTTCCCGCCTTGCAGGCTAAACTTTTATCAGTCTAAGTGACGTGTACGTTCTGCCCAGTTGTTCATGTGCAGGCTACTCTCATGATACTACTAGCTCTTCTGGTTCAGCTACACAAAAGGGTGAGACACTCTATACACAGACCGGCGGTGCCGCTCTGTGTTTTTCCCTATTTATGTGCTTTTGTACTTGTGCTGGCCCGCGTTGCTGGCCGCCGTTACTACACGGGTTTATACATAGACCGGCGGTATTATATAGACCTCTGTATTCCTATCAAATGCTTATTACAGATGCTGGCCCGCGTTGCTGGCCACCTGTTCCCGCATGTTATGCTCCCCAGGCTCCCCCGGGACTCATGTAGTGGATGCTCGGCGCGCACGGCGTTGACAAGGGGTTCCAGTAGCGTAAGCAACTTACACAATACGAGAAAAAACCTCTCGTAAGAGAACGTACTCGGTTACCTAACGTAACCTCGGTTCTCTCTAGAAGAGGGAACGAGTATTGCGTAACCTGCCGTGCTCGCGCCACAAGCTTATTCGCTTCAGTCAATGAAAACCAGAGTGCAGCCTGTTGAGCCCTTCCTTATATACGCTAAGCCACACCCATTCTGGCAGGCTGTGACAGACTTGGGGTGACGTCATGCGGGGCTCACTGGTAGGCTGCTGCAGTTGCCGCAGGACAGCCAATGACCACGCTTATACAGCCTGCTATAGTCTGCTGTCTGCCGCACTGCGTTGACAATATATTCAAAATTAAGGATAATTTTTTGGCTTCAGATCTCGAGAAAAGATGACTTTACCCGTAGAGTAAGCAACTTACGCAATACTCGTTCCCTCTTCTAGAAAGAACCGAGGTTACGTTAGGTAATCGGGTTTACTTGTCTTTTGTCTCCATTGTTACTTATTTGTTTTCCATAGTTACTGATTGCATTCACTGTTTCTAGTTTAAGTCCTTGTTTTGTCCTGTGTATATATACCCCTGATTAGTTCAGTTCCTAGTCTGTTATTTTCAGTGTTAAGGATGATTTGCTTTTGTCTTGCATTCCAGAGTTTTTGGTTTCGTTTAATAAAATCTCTCCTTTGCCTGCAACAACCTTGCCAGTCGTGTAACCTTTTTCAGTGTGCACTAAATCACTGCGAACTCCCTCATATGGTGACTGGCTAAATAATGGACCGCTTTTGGGCATCCATGTGTGGTCAAAACATGTATCACAAAGCTGAAGTGCCTATCTGCAGGTTTACATGTGTTCTACTGACCAGACAGCTTCTCTGCACACTTCATAAATCACACGGGACAGAGAACGATTGGATTCACCTGCACATTTCCCAGGCCCATCCTGATCGATAACACCAATTTCATCTGTTCTCTTGATACATTTAATTCATATTTCAGTTTGTTCCCTTGCTATCTGCCTTGTTTTTTTGTAATATGGGTTTTTAATGGAATGCCAGGAGGCAGTGGAAGATTCAGTGGAATCCAAAGACACAAATGGCCAGGTGAAGAATGATCGCTTGTTCACGCAGTGCCACATGATTTTCATGCTGTTTCAGTGTTTTTGCGTATGTGCATGTGCACAGGACAGTATGTCAGCAGATATCGTCCTTCACATTTTGGCTCCATTTCAAACCCTAGTGAGCTGTGCTACACTGTCGACATGCCCTTGTGAAAAAGAAGTACACTTGGTTGTATTGAATGTGCACATATGCAGATAATATAATATCAATTAAATTAATTGCCAAAGAACAAATAGTGCATGATTATGATTCAGGCAGCATTACCGGTCAGATTGGATCAGAACATTCCGAATATTTATCCAGTTTTCATCGTTGGAAGTGGGAGTCATCACGCCAGTATGGAGACGAGTTTGTTGAGGATCAGTGCCAATGGCTGTCGAAATAACATTAAAGGTAGAGTAGGCAATTCCTATCACAATCCTCAGTCACCAGACCAGTCCCCTCAGCACACTACTGTGGCGGAGCTGAAACGACAAATTGAATAAATTTCATCACCGCCCATTTCCGTGGTTTAATGGAGAAAAAGGAAATGAGGTAATCATATAAAAGGAGTTTTAAACTAAAGGAGGAAGAGGGAGATAGCGTGGAAAAGAGACATGTAGAGTGTGTTGACTGCATGATGTCAAGGTGAGAACCGAAAAGTCTCAATGCAAACCGAACGCCAACTTAAAGCACCCAAATTAAAGAACTGCTAGTAGTTTTGACGGAGGAATAGAAAACAAGAAGGAAATTTTTTTTTTTTTCTCCCTTACCTGTGCGGCGGTGACCTAGCCATTACCGGGTACGCTGGGCCATTGCTGGTGCGGATCCAGGAGAGGGTAACGTCACAGCTCTCCTTAACGTTCGTCTTCAGAGCGGAGTGTTCAAACCCAAGAGCCGTGTCGACGATCGCCTGGATCTTCCTTATCGAAGCCATCGCTGTTTCCGTTTACAACAAACAGAAGTTCACCATTGCTGAAGGTTGTGGTTTTGCTGGATACAAGGCTGGTCTTCTCCCAAAAACACTCACGCAATTCACCTCTGCACTTTCCACACACGCCCTTTATCGCAGTTCCTTTTGAAATAAGCAGTGAGTAACATTTTGCATTTACTTGTTTTTTTACCCCTCTGAAAAACAAAATCTGATCTTAAATGGAGGTATGAACTCTTGAATCCGTATCTTTGAAATGTAAATTCATGCAGCATTGACCATACTTGAAATATTGGTTATATTGTTGAGTTTTTTTGTTTGTTCTTTGAGAACCAAGAGTGAACATTTAAAGTGGTTGTTAGTTTTGTTTGTTTTTCTTAGTTTCTTTTTTGTTTTTCTTGTATGAAATACACAATATTTCTTAACTGAATCCTATGTCCTTTGTGATTATTTCTTTGAATTGAGTTGATGTATGTAACTGGTGGTATTTATGCTATCTGGGTTATTTTTTCCTAAATTATTGACAGGGTTACTCCTGTCTGGCGCCCGAACTTATGTACTTTAATCTACACAAAGTCATTTGTTGATTTCCTTGAATTTATTATCGGGCCCCCACCGTTACACTACATTTCCCATCATCCTCTCTGGCTACAACCTGTACACACACTCAACAATCCCCACACCTTTCTGCCATCAGCCTCATCAATGGTCTGAACAATTCCTATCTTCTTCAGTCTTCTGTGTGTCATCGTCTGCCAGTCTTCAGCCCACCGGCCACTTCTATTCCTGCAACAAGACAAGACTTTCATTCACATGCCAGTGACACCAGAACTATCTGCAATCAAGAGACTCACCTGCTTAATCATCTGTGTCATTCAATAAACTTAAATAAATTCAATTCCATTCATATTTTACATGTGTTTGCAATCTTCTGGTCTATGACCATTCCGGAGAGGCTAGCAATAGCAAGCTAGTTTTGAAAGAATGTGGACCGAATACAATGATTGGTTGAACAGAAGTTGGGCTTTTTTTTCTTCTTCATATTTAGACCACTTCAACTTATTGCTATCAGGATGTGAAGAGTTTCAACCAGTATAACAAAAAGGGTTTATGAAAAATAATTGTCTACGCTACCTTTAATGTATATTTTAATGCTTATCAGTACTTTGAACAGTACACTTTAACCATATTTCAAAGTCAATAAAAAGATGTACTTAAGCCCTACTAATGTGGGTCAAAAAAGCACTCTAAAGGTCAGCTAATTGCATTTTATATACTTTAAACTATAATACATTTTCCTGTAATTGTAAATAAAGTGATTAAGTGGCTGCAAAAAGTTAGCTTCAGTTATCTTTATCAGTTTGTATATTCTTAAGTGTATTATTTATTAGTGAAAAACCCTAGTGAAAAACAAATATACCAAAATGTATTTGAAATACATTTATTTTATTTATTTTATGTACTGTTGCTGTAAGAACTGATTTTCCTGCTAAGACAAAAGCTGAGATAAAACTCACCATAAAGCAATAAAACGCACCCTGGACAGAAGATCGCAAAGACAGAGCACAGGACATTGTCTTGTCCAAACGTTTCTCCTATCTTATCTCTGCATCCCCCTCTCCCTCATCTCCTCTCCCCCTGAGTCAAGTCACCAAAAGTTCACTAAGAATGCCTATATATCATATATGATGTATCTTGGGAATCTATTGTTTTTCCTTTTCGTGTTTGGTATCATTTTGAGTGTCTCAGTGCGATTGGTAAAATGGTCTTAATTTCATTGCAATCATTGGTATTATGAGAAAGATTGAGGACTAGGAGAATCCTGTGTTCCTCTTTGGGTGATGTTTCTTCAAGACATCTCCCCTCTCCCCCGAGACCAGGTGCTACCCCCTGGGGTACAGTAACTGACCCAAAGCACACTGGAGAAATATTGGTACAACCCTTTTGTTCTGGTCTGGGTATTTAAGGCTAGGTAACAGAGCAGTCTTTGGGAACTATAACCAGTAAAACCCCCATGCAGTGCTGTGTCAGTGTTTTCCCCTTGGAAAGCTCTCACACACTACTGTGTGTCTCTGTCAGGACTGCATTGCTTACTTTTAGAATCATCTTTGAGTAATTGATGCCATGCATTTGTTATTTCTGAATTGGCTTTTAATCATTTACTTGTGAAATTGACACGATACATTTTTCCTGACAAAAATAAATGTTAACCTTGATTATTCTGAAGTTTTCTGAAATCATTATTTCTAGTAGATTATGTGTAGTCTGTTGTTCCCGCAAATCTCTGTCCAGGATAGATCACACCTAAGGCACTAATGAATGGAGCATGGGGCACATCATTATGCCTTCTGATTTCTGACTATCTCCTAACTTAGCATGTTGTACGCTACAACTATTGAGAAAAGTTACACCTATGAGTCAGCAGTGAGCGGCCGCGTAGGGTAAGATAGTTTGCACTGCACCCTCTGACTATTTTAGGACTGGCTAGTTTGTGATCGTGAGCGCACACTCGCGACGTGACGTCTCAAAGCGACACCAGGTCCTTAATGAACGAATATTTGAAATTATGAAATGGCCAGAATAATCAAAGATCTAAATTAACTCATAATCAGTATTTATGACTGTTTTCTAAGAAGAGAAACAATCTAAATTTGATTAACATTGAAATTGGAGTCAGATTAAGCGTAGAGCTAAAGTATTATTTAAACTAAATTCCAATAAATTAAGTGAACTTCACTGGAGCGCTGAAAAGACATACACGCATTATTACTTCGACCATACCATTGGATTCCGGTGTTGGGCCAATGGGTGGACCTTACAGTTGCTATACTAAATTGGTATACTTAAAGATTGGTAAGTTGTAACAACTAATGTGTACTTAAGTATATCTTTAGTAGAACTTTAGCACTTTAGCACATTTCTGGATAACTAAAGTATATTTGATTGTGCTAAAGTGACTATTGACTATTGAAACTATTGAAAGTATACTTCAGCTACACTTTAAATATTTAATAGTGATATTAAAACGCATTTAGGCTTAAAATTAAGAAATGTGCATTGTGCAAAAGAAAATACTCCAAATAAAGTTGAATTATATTTATATCAGTAAGTCTCAAGCGATATGTCAGTAAATATGCTAATGGATTGTAGTATACTTAGTATAAAATAAATGTATTTTAAATACAATTTGGAAAATGTTTTTTTTCACTAGGGTTGGCTCTGCATCTGTGTTTGGAACAGAGTCATCACGCAGCCTTTCATATACTATGGTTTTATGAAAGATTTGTGTATGTGTGCGTCAGTATGACATATTTGAACGTGTTGGATTCTAAAACCTTTCTCCAATCTTCAGTATGTGGGGTGAAGATGCTAATCTGTGAGTTTATTGGTACTATATTCATGTTACTGAAGAGAGATTTAAAGAGGGGGAAAATCATCCAAAAATAAGTCAAGTCACTTTGACTATTTCTATAGCGCAAAATTCATCAAATATTTGATTTCAGCTGTAAAGCAGCTTTACAGAAGAAAATAGTGTCATTATTCAGCTCAGTTTAGCTCAATGTTGATTCACTTCAGTTCAATGACAGTGTCGATGTTGCAGATGTCATCAATTACTGTACGGAACAAATGTGATTCAGCTATAAAGCAGCTCTACAGAAGACAATAGGGTCACTATTCGGATCAATGATCATTCAGTTCAGTTCAATAATGGTCAATGTTGCAAACTTCATCGATTATGAAACTACAGAAGTTCTACAGAAGACAATAGTGTCATTTTCCAGCCCAATTAATTTAGTTACAACTTCCAGTAATATAATTTAGGAGGGAAATAAGTGAACGACACCACTGAGCAGAGCTATTTTACTAATTCAATCAAGACAACGGGTAAACAAAATCAAATGATGTACCAACCAAAAAAAATATTTAACATAGTGGACAACAACTAATAAACAGAAAAATGAAACATAAAGCATAACAAAACACACATAACATAAAACATAAACCCCCAGCTTCACAGGCAAGGCTTAAGAATATAGTCCCAGACTAAAATGCATGTGTAAACTGTTGCAAGTTTAAATACTGTTGCAAAATGAATACTCGCCAAGCGCCAAAAGCGAATAATATTAGGTGTTGGCAAGCTTATGAAATTTTGTCTCTCAGCAGTTGGTGGGCAGCGCCTCATCGTCACAAAAGTTTAAGCTTTGAAAATGTAAATATTCAAGTACAAGAAGACGTGAAAGGGAGCTCATTTCATTACTCACAGTACAAAACCACGTAAGTTTACACCCATTATGGTTTGTCATCGTCTGCCTTTGTCACTCATTTGTTATAATGGACACATTATGTTCAGCTGGGCACTCATCAATCACTATCATTATCTCCCATATATATGACTTTACTTCACTTTATTTTATTTATAAAGCACTTTACAACTGCACCGGACCAAAGTGCTGTACAGTCAGCAGCATAAAAAACAAACAACACATAAAAACAACATGCAACTTACTAATACAGATACTGTAATAGTATAACCTCTCAAAAGCTAAAGACTAGAAATCATTTTTAACACAAGCTTTAAAGGGCCCTATCATGGATTTTTTAAAGTTTCTAATGTTATTTTGGAGTCTCCTACAACAGGTTTACACGAATCAAACGTCAAAAAAACTGTTTCATTTTCTCATAATATACATTTGGACATCACCAGATTTTCAATGATTCTCAAACGACTCGCCAAATGAATCAATCTCTCTAAATCCCTCCTTTCCGCGATCTACTCTGCTCTGATTGGCCAGACAGCTCAGTCTGTTGTGATTGGTCTACTCTGCTCTGATTGGCCAGACAGCTCAGTCTGTTGTGATTGGTTTACAGCGTAATTCCCATTGCCATAACACCGACAGCTCTGTGTGTCCTGAGGCTTCACCGTAAACTAAACACAGTAACGAACAATGACATCGATTTTACCATATCAATCCGAGCGCAAGTCCGGTGATGAAACAATAGATGAAGAACCATTCATTCAACCCGAACCTCCATCGCAGGACGACTCGAGCAGGACGCTTCAGTGATTCACTACTTTGAGGTACATTATGAGATGTTGCTATTCCTCACCATCAGCATTAACAAGTGCATCAACCGATTATTTTACTTGTACTCATTTATTTACCAAGTATGTTTCTAATATATTGCGGTGAACACGTGGAAACTGTATCAATAACAGTGCATGTAGGCTATGTATACATTAGCCGAGCTCTAGCGTGAATGACTGATGTAACATAAACATTGGTAAAACAAATCTGCAGACAATCTGCATTAATAGACAGTTTTATGTAATAGTGGCCCACAGCTGATCAGCTGACTCCGATATTTGAGACGCAGTCGTCAGTAAAATAAAGGTAACAGGACAAGTTTATGATTATACTGCTGTAGTATCATGGTAAAGATTCATTTTAACCACAGATTCTTCACATGCTTGTCCTTGGGCAGTGGAAACAAAATGTCTTTACCGTCACATTGTGTCACACAGCGTCTCCTCGACATGATCTCTCCAGCATCCACAGGATCAGCTGCCGGTCTGAGGTTTAAGTTTCCCTGGTGCGCGCGCAATAAGTGGCGGACTAATGTTTCATCTTGACATCACGACGAAACGGCTTATGACTCGTTTGAAAAACGATTCATTTCATTGACTCAGAGTCGACTCTTACTTTTGAAAGACAATAACTTTATATATGGTGCACTTTTAGATTTAAAACTTTGCAGGATGTTTTCATTCACTTAGATATATATTACACACTACATGAAAGGTCATTTTCAAAAATCCATGATAGGGGCCCTTTAAATACATTTAAAGAAGTGATCTTTCTTAGTTCAAGAGGCAGAACAAAGCCTGCAACAGCAAAGGCCTGATAATCTTTAACTTCAAATGAGATTGTGGGACAGAAAGAAATAATGATTACAGACTATAACCTAGATGTGCTGTGTTTGACAGAAACCTGGCTAAAACCAAACGATTACATTACTTTAAATGAATCAACCCCGCAAGATTACTGTTATAAACATGAACCTCGTCTGAAAGGCAAAGGGGGAGGTGTTGCTGTAATTTATAGTAATATTTTTAATATTACTAAGAAGTCTAGTTTTAAATATAATTCTTTTGAAGTGTTGGTCCTTAATGTAACACTGTATAGTGTAAATGATAAATCACGTTTGAGATCTGTACTGGCTACTGTATACAGGCCACCAGGGCACCATACAGACTTTATCAAGGAATTTGCTGACTTTCTATCAGAATTAGTATTGGCTGCAGATAAAGTACTAATTGTTGGGGATTTTAATATACATGTAAATAATGAAAAATATGCATTGGGATTGGCTTTTTTTTTCTTTTCTTTTTTTTCCATTCTGTCACTGATGGAGTTTTGGTTCCTTGCCACTGTTGCCTTGGCTTTTGGCTTGCTAGTTGGGGATATTTAAATATTCAACAATATTATTGATCTGCCTTACTTAAGGTGGGTGATGACGAAATTTTCTTCTAGAAACAAACTTTGTTGTATCATGAAAATAATACAACAAAGAAACTAGACTGTGAAGCTGCATTGATACAATCTGTATTGTAAAAAGCATTATAAAAATAAATGATTGACAGCTGATAACGAGCTGCGCCGAGTGGAATTCCTGAAATGTGACGTCTCGGCCATGATCTGACACAACACATCAGACCACCTCTGGATCCTTCCTGAACATTTGTATTGAAATATTTCCAAGATGGCGCCGCCCATACCCCCCATAAACGGCCTCAAAACCGTTCTTCAGAAAGTCTATGGGTGACGTCACAGGCGCTTTCTCCATATTTTTTACAGTCTATGCTTGCAACAAAGTTTATTTTACGATTTAGATTTTGACTACAGGCTCTTAGAGGCACTGTACAGTAAGAAAGACTTTTTCTTAGAATTAATTTCTAATAACTAATTTCTTAGAATTAATAAACAATGTGTTCATGGGACAAACAGGTTGATTGATTGTAATATTAATTTTACTACATTCAATTAATTATATTAACTGATCCAAATATTCATAATTAATTATTACAAGTTATGATTGATTATTAATAATAAAAAAAATTAATATATATAAATGTATTTATTTAGTTTATAAAAGCTACTTTTATGTCCTAATTGAACTAATGTCTGTAAAACCAGGCTAACGACGCTGTTTTGCTGGCTAGCAGGTCTGTCGTCTCTCTCATTCCTCTACCTTAGTGACGTTTTTTAATCTGCCGATTTCAGTCAGCTAACTCTCAAATGTTGAGCAAGTGCAACAACCTAAGAGAAAGAGACCACGAGTGTGCTCATAGAGATAGAGCAACGCCAAAGTAAACAAGGGAGGGACAAAAAAAAAAAGAAGCATAATACACAGACTAGACCACCAACCGTAACAACGTTATTCAAAAAAACGGTATCAATTTAATTTTACCTTCAAACTCAAAAGATGTTATTTAGCGCAATATCCAAGCTGCTCTAGTTCACAGACCTAAGAGCAGGCAAAGAGTGAAATTAGGTCGCCCTGGTCTTATTTTCAAGTCTTGGAGTATTTTCTAATGAGTTGAATCAGGAGTGTTTGAGGGAGACATTCAAAATGTGTTGAAGGGGCTCCAAGAACAGGGTTGGAAACCACTGAAATAGACAAACAGTTTAATGAATTCTTCTGACCCAACGTCTGCTAAACCCTCTGATACAGCTCAATTGGATTTTTAACAAGGACCAGGATAATTAGAGTGGTAACAAAAAAAAGGATTTTAGCTAGAAATTGAATTTGGCCTAGTAACAAATTACGCCCTGTTCACACTGACAGCTGTTAAATCCCTGGAGGTCGTGGAGTCACCGTGCTGTTGTTGGGATCTGCAGATCTGTATCAGTTTTAGATCACCATCTTCACTACCACGTGAATCTTGTCGCTGCTCATTTTGTCATTGCGTCAACAGGCCATTTTGCTGACACGTTGGCACTGTCTCTGAAAATTAATGAAATGCACTGAAAAATAGAATGACGGCCATTGTCACAGTCTTGCAAACAAAGATAGCCTGTGATCATTTTCTGACGGTGTCAGACATTTAGCATGATCAACTCACAGTGTGTTTGCAACTAAGACCTACATACTGAATAGCCAATAAAAATCCAATACGCTGCTAAAACTACTTACCTCAAGCTCCATTTGCAAAATCGGCATGCCAAGTTGTCCTCTTTTCCCTAGCCATGACCGAGTCCATCTTCTCCTCTTTCACTTAATCCTCTTTTATTCAGTGCACATAAAAAACACAATTACCAAAGTGAGTGTGATTCATCTTCCTCTATTTGTTCGCCACTAGTACATGCTGATGGCGTTTTATTCTTCTATACTAGCTTGCGTCGTAGCCTTCGATTCAATAGATAGGTAGGCACCTTGCTAGGGCCATGGACGTCCTCCATGGAGTTCACCGCCCTCCTGGACTCTTGTTTTTGTTTCATGTTGGGCATCGGGAGCCGCCCATAGAGGGGGGATATGTCACGTTTTGGTTTTGTTTCATGTTCTTGTTTCATGTCTGTCATGTGATCCCCTGTTCTAGTCATGTGATCCTGCCATGTTTTCTGTGTTGTCATGTTGTCATTGGTTCATTGTGCACAGGTGTGTCTTGTTCAGTCTTGAGTCTTGTGTGTATTTAAGCCCTCATGTTTGCTGTGTGTCTTTGTCAAGTATTGTTTCCTGTTTCCACTGTTTGGTGCGTTCATGTTCTGAGTTCATGCCACGTCATGCCTTTGTTTTATGTTCGATCATGGTTTGTAAATAAACGTGCCTTCAGTGGACTAACTGTTACACAATGTGACATTGTCACGTGAGGAATGAATAAGTCAAGAATCTATGAGAGAAGGTAAATGTCAGGGAAAAAACACTTTGTTCCACTGAAATGCAGCAGAAAGCTGATCTCCGACCAGGTTAGTGGGTTCAAGCCTTAAGTGAGCAATCAATCAGCCCCTCATGGCCACTGCCCAGGACAGACACACCAACATGAGCAGAGACACAAGATACACTGCAGGGTAATAGAGACACACATTGAAGATGGATATAACAGAGGACAGGGACTCACAGGATATTTCTCTCTTTTATGGAAGATACATAGGAAATAAAGACTGAACAGCTTAATTCAGTCCTTTATTAACAACCTGTAATGGTATTGATGTTCAACATTGGTTCCGTTGACCGTATTTAAAGGACAAATTACAGGATGCTCAAGAAGAAGCAGCTCGTGAAGCTATTGCTCACTGACAGAAGAAGAAAAATAAAGGCTACATTTTTTGCAAACTGCTTTCTGGTGAGATAAAGATGAGACTCCTGAGTCCTGAAAGATACACTGTGCCCAAGGACTAATACACTGTCTGGCACAATAATGGTTTGAAATAACATTGTTGGGTTCAAAAAGAAACAGTGTGGAGGATGTTTCGTCTGATTCAGCACTTTATTGGAGGTTTCTCTGTCAAATCATTCAGATTCAGATTCAAGTAGCTTTACTGGCATGTTAAAGGCTTTACATTAGCCAGGCATTGGTCACATTTAATAACGGACATAGCCTATGCATTTAAACACAATTTTATTTGTGCAATTTTTTTTTATTAGAAGTAAATAAATACAAAATATTTACATTAAATTGACATCATATATATATATATATATACATATGTACAGTACACCTGTTTGGCTGTATGTTCATGTCTGTTACAGGTTACAGACTGTTACAGCAGTTGGTCCACCTGTAAAAGGAACTCAAGGAGTTGTTTTCTTCTAGACTAGAGAGAAGCTTTGGAGGAGTGTGTGTGTGTGTGTGTGTGTGTGTATGTGTGCTCGTGTTTATATTACATTGTGGGGACCAAATGTCCCCACAAGTATAGTAAAACCTGAAATCACCTACATTGTGGGGACCAGTCAGCGGTCCCCATGAGGAGAACAGCGTATAAATCACACTAAGTAATGTTTTTTGAAAATGTAAAAATGCAGAATGTCTCCTGTGATGGGTAGGTTTAGGGACAGGGTTAGTGTAAGGGGACAGAATATATAGTTTGTCCAGTATAAAAGCCATTACGCCTATGGAGAGTCCCCACAAAGATAGCGAACCAGACATGTGTGTGTGTGTGTGTGTGTGTGTGTGTGTGTGTGTGTGTGTGTGTGTGTGTGTGTGTGTGCGTGTGTGCGTGCGAGTACATGCGTGTGTGAGTACGTGCGTACGTGTGTGCATGTTTCTTTTCAAGGTTAGTGTGTTAGAGTGGGTCATGCTTCAGTTTGTGTTTATTATTTTGGCCTTGTCTGCTCCTGAATGTTGAAAGTTTGACCTACTTTTACTCGTCACTCTGGTGTCAGTGATGCCAACTATTGTCAATGAGAAGTAGCTAAAGCCTGCTCAAAGTCTGTAAATGTAAGTAGATGACGTAATGTGTTTTCTCTCCTAATCTGTGCTCACATACTGTCATTTTAATGAATTATATAGACGAATATTCAATAAAGCTGTTCTCATTTACATATTTTCTGTCAGACAACAGAACAAGTATGATATAATGACAGACTACATGTTATACATAGTCGCTACAGGGGTCTGAAAAGTGACTAATCTAGAGACAAAGTTGCTAATTTGGCAACACTGTCTAACTATGTAGTGCTTTTCAGACGCAGTAAACTTGTCTGGTAGCTCACCTAATACAGCATTGCAGTTTTATCATGGTTATTATCTTTGAGCTAACCATTATCGACAGAATCTCATTGTTGAATGAGATACAAGAAAAACAATCAATCCCATCAGTTTTCATTGGTATTGCGTCGACTGTTGTGGTGTTGCATGGACACCAGGCCGAAGCAGTTTAGTGAGTGTTGACTTTGAGACCGTGTCTCTCTCTGTACACTTGTTCTCCTCTCACTTAGGCTTCGATCAATGGCATCCAGAGTTTCCTCCAAAGCCACCGATACTCTCAAGGTCTGCCCATCACGCCAGCTGGCTGTATCGATCTCCATCAGTGATGAGCAACCATTAGCATCAAGAAAAATGCTGAGTAAAGAAGGCCTTTTTACAAACCTGCAGTAGGCCGAATAACAGACATGAACTACGGATGTGTTCTTTCATGGAAGTTTTTAAAAATTCTTGGAGTAGAACAAGGCATATATTTCAAGATATACATGGTTGTGGGTTTCATAGAAATTCAAAAGAAGTCATATAAATTTTCAAAGAAATTGCCATGAAGTCATAAACCGTTGCTTTACCCTTTGTTAAAAACTACAATAGCATACTTTTATAAAAGATTACTTATTATGGAAATAATATACTTTGAAATAATATCTTTAAGTGAGAACTGAATGTATGTTATTTACAATTAAATGAAAGTATTATACAATTGTTATATTATATTATAATTTAAACAACCCCTAATAAGCAAAGGAAACAATGAACACATAAAGCCAATGAAAACTAAACCTAAACAGAGCTTACAATGAGTAATTTCATGATGTATTTGAAATATGGTTAAATTGTACTGCTGAATATTGACATTAAAGGTTGTATCAGTGATTTCAGGCCCAAAAAACTGCAGGCCCTAGACTGCATACAGAGACGCGGTTTTTGGACGGCATGCTTATGGGACGGGCAGCTAGCGGATCGTTAGGAAAGATTAGGTGAATGTGGTCATTTATGTTTCGGCCTTTTTTGGGCCTGAAATGACTGATACAACCTTTAATGGTACACTAAAATATACTTCATGTGTAAATTCATAAGTCGACAGCATTGCTGAGTATTTTCTCCTTAAAACTGCAGTGAACCAAAGACAGTCTCAAAAACACGGTGTGAAATCGCTGGTGTTTCTGACGTCACAAACTACCTTGTAACTAGCGAGGGGTCCTCACCCTGGATGCCCGAGGGTCCGACAGCTCCGTCGTGGCCACACCACCCACAACCTGCTCCGCCGTGGCCACACCACCCACAACCTGCTCCGCCGTGGCCACACCACCCACAACCTGCTCCGCCGTGGCCACACCACCCACAACCTGCTCCGCCGTGGCCACACCACCCACAACCTGCTCCGTCGTGGCCACACCACCCACAACCTGCTCCGTCGTGGCCACACCACCCACAACCTGCTTCGCCGTGGCCACACCACCCACAACCTGCTCCGTCGTGGCCACACCACCCACAACCTGCTCCGCCGTGGCCACACCACCCACAACCTGCTCCGCCGTGGCCACACCACCCACAACCTGCTCCGCCGTGGCCACACCACCCACAACCTGCTCCGCCGTGGCCACACCACCCACAACCTGCTCCGCCGTGGCCACACCACCCACAACCTGCTCCGCCGTGGCCACACCACCCACAACCTGCTCCGCCGTGGCCACACCACCCACAACCTGCTCCGCCGTGGCCACACCACCCACAACCTGCTCCGTCGTGGCCACACCACCCACAACCTGCTTCGCCGTGGCCACACCACCCACAACCTGCTCCGTCGTGGCCACAGCACCCACAACCTGCTCCGCCGTGGCCACACCACCCACAACCTGCTCCGCCGTGGCCACACCACCCACAACCTGCTCCGCCGTGGCCACACCACCCACAACCTGCTCCGCCGTGGCCACACCACCCACAACCTGCTCCGCCGTGGCCACACCACCCACAACCTGCTCCGCCGTGGCCACACCACCCACAACCTGCTCCGTCGTGGCCACACCACCCACAACCTGCTCCGTCGTGGCCACACCACCCACAACCTGCTTCGCCGTGGCCACACCACCCACAACCTGCTCCGTCGTGGCCACACCACCCACAACCTGCTCCGCCGTGGCCACACCACCCACAACCTGCTCCGCCGTGGCCACACCACCCACAACCTGCTCCGCCGTGGCCACACCACCCACAACCTGCTCCGCCGTGGCCACACCACCCACAACCTGCTCCGCCGTGGCCACACCACCCACAACCTGCTCCGCCGTGGCCACACCACCCACAACCTGCTCCGCCGTGGCCACACCACCCACAACCTGCTCCGCCGTGGCCACACCACCCACAACCTGCTCCGTCGTGGCCACACCACCCACAACCTGCTTCGCCGTGGCCACACCACCCACAACCTGCTCCGTCGTGGCCACAGCACCCACAACCTGCTCCGCCGTGGCCACACCACCCACAACCTGCTCCGCCGTGGCCACACCACCCACAACCTGCTCCGCCGTGGCCACACCACCCACAACCTGCTCCGCCGTGGCCACACCACCCACAACCTGCTCCGCCGTGGCCACACCACCCACAACCTGCTCCGCCGTGGCCACACCACCCACAACCTGCTCCGCCGTGGCCACACCACCCACAACCTGCTCCGCCGTGGCCACACCACCCACAACCTGCTCTGCCGTGGCCACACCACCCACAACCTGCTCCGCCGTGGCCACACCACCCACAACCTGCTCCGCCGTGGCCACACCACCCACAACCTGCTCCGCCGTGGCCACACCACCCACAACCTGCTCCGCCGTGGCCACACCACCCACAACCTGCTCCGTCGTGGCCACACCACCCACAACCTGCTCCGTCGTGGCCACACCACCCACAACCTGCTTCGCCGTGGCCACACCACCCACAACCTGCTCCGTCGTGGCCACACCACCCACAACCTGCTCCGTCGTGGCCACACCACCCACAACCTGCTCCGCCGTGGCCACACCACCCACAACCTGCTCCGCCGTGGCCACACCACCCACAACCTGCTCCGTCGTGGCCACACCACCCACTGCCTGTACCGCCCTGCTCCCCCGAGTTTGTAAATACATCAACTACATTGAAGTTCCCGTGTCCTCGTCTTCAGCAACCTGCACTAACCTGACAGGTCATGTAACTGTATGACTGAATAATCTGGCTTTCCAGGACATGGAGTAATCTCCACTGCATCTCTCTGTACCTTCACTGGCACAGTAGACACACATAATCCAAAACTGGAAAGTATTACATTTCCTAAATTGTGATTTCCAATGTGGCAGCGTAATTCCAGATTCTGCGTCACATGTTCCCTGTTGAATTTTGAAAAGTACTGTACATCCATCTTCTTTACCCGCATTATCCTCTGCAGGAATGTAGTGGAGTCAGGAACACAGCATAATACATGTATTTACATATATGTTCACAGAAAATTGGGTAACACTTTATTTTGATGGTCCCTTTTGAACGTGCTATTGACTATGAGTAACTTTGCAACTATATGTCAACTAACTCTCATTGGAGTATTAGTAGACTGTCTGCTTAATATCTGCAAATACTTTATTATGACGCTCCTCCAACAGACACTCTACTGACTATAGTAACTTTTCAACTACATGTCAACTTATTCTATCCCTAACCCTACCAGTCTATTAATACTCTACTAACATTCTAATGAGAGTTAGAAGACATGTAGGAGGCGGAGCAATGTTACTTATAGTCAACAGAATGTGTTAAAGGGACCATCCAGATAAAGTGAAACCGAAAATTTTATATATTCTGACTCCACAGATATTTAAAGCAGTCTAATTTACACATGTGACACTGAAACCAATGCCAAACAAGAAAAAGGACAGACAAACCATTGTATTGTTGAAACTTATCAGCTTAAATGCTGTCATTGAACTGAATTGAATCAACATTGAACTAAATCGAGCTGAATAATGACATTATGTCTTCTGAGGAGCTGCTTTATAGCTGAATTGAATTAGTTTCATAATGGATAAACTTTGACTCTTTAATTGAACTGAATTGAATCACCAATGACCTGAATTGTGCTGAAGAAGGGCACTATCATCTTCTGTAGAGCTGAAATCGAACTCATTTCAAAACTGATGGCTTTTGCAACCCTTATTTTCCTGATAATTAATGTGAAGCTGCTTTGAAACAATCTGTATTGTATAAAGCGATATAAAAATACATGTGACTTGACATACAACATGTGACCTTATCACATTGACATGTGTCATTATCATGCCGTCTTAAAGTCTTTCAAGTAATGATGCTGAGAATTCAGCTTTCCATCACAGGAATAAATTACACTTTAAAATATATTCAAATAGAAAATATATTTTTTTATTGTAATAATATTTAACAATATTACTGTTTTCCCTGTATTTCTGATCCAATAAATGCAACCTTGGTGAGCAGAAGAGACTTCTGTCGAAAAACCCAAACGTTTGAATGGTAGTGAACGAATCTGAATTATTTACATATGAAAGTGACACAGATGTGAACTGAAAATGTCAGATTCAAAGCAATGAATCACCCAAGAGATCTGTCACGCTTGAGGAGACATCAGTTATGAGAAAGTTGGTGAAGATCATTGTTCTTTGTAATCATTGATCGTTCAGCTGGTTTTATAGCTTACCTGGTGACATCAAAACTTCATAATAACATGGATACTCTTCTTATATTGGCACAAAAGAGGGAAAGCATATGAATTATAAACATTGTGCTCTGAACGGAATCACTTAAATGCACAGCCTGTCATGATTACTTATAATCCAGGATGACATAAAGGTAGCACTGGTGTTAGGACTTCATAAATACAGGCAGATGAGAAGGTCAGAAATGTAGTGCACTCAAATACATATTTAGGCCTATATTTAAGATATACTATGTTTTTGAAATGCATATACAATTAGTTAATTTGAAAGTAAGTTAATGTGATGCATATTTGTCAGCCATACATACATGAAATGGGTCAGATTTCTGTAATAGTACAAATTTACTTAATGTGTTTGTATAAAATACACAATAAACATGTTTATAGATTTATCTTCATCAATTATCCAGTCAGTTTGTTTCAGTCTCATACATGTTAACTACAATTAAATATTCCTTGTCATATTTTAACCATGTTCATACTTTTTAACTAAATATATTTTCACAATGAACAGATTCTAAGCAACTTGAAACTGATTACTTAAAGCTGCAGTCTGTAGTTTTTCCTCTTTGTCGCCATCTCTGTTCGAAATCTGCAATTACAGTTATTCGCAGAATTATCAACAGCACGGATGAATCCAATGTTTTGAGGAGAATGTGCTGTCAGTCGCCGCCGGTGTGGATCCTGTCATTCAGAATCACAGATTATACTTTTGGATGTATGACCAACATAAGAATTTTCACCAGAAAATGTCATACTACTGTTGTTGTGTCATGGAATGTAGTTTTAAGAGTTTTTTTTTTGGTGAGAATGTAGTTATTTAGACCTCAAATATGTGACTCACATATAATCATGCCTATTTTAAAGAGCATATTGCAGGTAAAAAAAAAAATCTAAATTAATATATAACCTTTTATGAAAATACCATATGACAAGTTAATGCAGGATATAAAATGTTTTAAACTGACACAAGGGCACTAATTTAGTAGATAAAGTGAGCGTTTCTTGGACTGCTCGTAAAAACAGCTTTTTTTTTCAACATCGCGTCATTTTACGTCACGACAGGGAGTCTAGCCTCGGCTCAGTGCAGAGTAGGCTGGAAGAGCTGTCGTGAGTCAGTGTGGTTTCGGTAGTTTTTGTATTTTAATTTGTCATCGTCATGGTAAATTATTGTGCTTGTGGAGGTTGCAAAAACTCTGGCCTGTCAGGACATTGAGTCCACAGGTTTCTTTAACAAGAAAAATGACGGTATCTTTCGTGCCTGGTGCGGTTTGTGCAGGTGAAGAGACGGGATTTCTCTTCCGCATCGGCTTCGAAAAACGCGGCCGTGTGTAGCGTTCACTTCAGATCGGAGGATTATCATCCCGGTGATATGATGGAGTTTAACATGTGATGCCGAAGCAAGAATATTGATCGTCTTATACTGTACCAATGGCATCAAATAGTCTGATATAGGTAGTCATACCCTTAATAGAGGCAACTTGTAATTGAAAAACAAAATTACTAGGTTGTTTAAATATTCAAATCTTTAATTTTCTGTTTATGTTATAACCCATGTGAAAACTATGTATTAAAAATGTACTTTGGTATGTTTTTAGTACAATACAAACACACTCAAGTATAGTTTTTATACATTTAATAGTATATTTACCCTAAACATGTCTGCTGTCCTGATATACGATGGTAATAATCTGTACAATATTGTGAGAACAGTGTATATCGTTAGCGAACGTGTAGATATCTAAGTAAAGTTATAAGCCAACACTGGTCTCTCTCACCAAGACACCTCTCCTGTTCTCCACTGGTTCTCCTCACACCACAACTCAATTTGTCTCTGACCGTTCTGTCTAACATTAATCCTGGCCTGTCCCTGCTCTCTTGGCAGTATAGCAGGTTCATAATTGTACGGCTGTGGTCCGTCATACGAGTAAGTATTTCCTCAGCATCCGAAATATCATTGCGATCCATTGTTTTCCTGTTGTCTGAATCGACCGCTCTCCCGCCCGTTACGTCACGCCTGCCTGTAGGCTGCCACGCCCATTTTCAGATGCGGAAGTTAAATTTTCTCACAAAAACGTCTCCAGAAGCTTCTGTAGTGTATTTATAAGTATATTTTAAAGAAAATATAGTTCCTACATTATTTTTCTATACATTGACTCGTTGGGTCCTCTAACCTGCAATATGCCCTTTAAGATTTGTTTAGATGCTTTCGTAAATGCGAGCTCCTGGCCATCAGCGGTCATTCAGCACTCATGTACCCGCAGAGAACCACTTCATCTCGGCCAGTCCTTCGGGAATTAATCGCTTGCTTGTAGATAGTGTTTAAACATGAGGTATAATTCAGTTTGGGAATATCAAACGGCCAATCTTTGGTCTTATTAATATAATGCTTTACATTGCATAAAGAGCAAATCGATTTGGCTAAGGGCAAAGTTTAGTTGCATAACTTTATATTTTTATTTAACTCAAATCCTGTACTATAAATAGTTTAGATTTTGTACTTTTGACTGAACTTTTTGCTTGTTTATTTCCTACTGAACAAACTTCTTATAATTTTATAATGGCTAATGTTGTTTAATTAAATATTATATTTTATTTAATATTATTTTAACATATTTGGAATTGAGGAAGGGTCCGTTAGTGATCGTGACGTGGACTTCAGTGAAAGTTACATTATTACACCATTAGATGGGAGCAAAGACTGTCTTTATGAGTGAGACAGTAGCAGAGAGACTTTTATATTATAAGGAACTGAAACAAGGTTGTAAACAGAAGATGCAACTTAGAAATTCATTGACTAGCGCTGTCATGGGAAATACCCTTAACCATTAAAAGGACAAAGATTTCACTTTCCTCATTGATTTTGTAAATATGAATATATTGACCAGAAGAATATAAGCTAGATGCAGGTAATGCACTCGGTTAATTGATCTCTCTCTCATAATACTCAACATAATACTATAAGCTTCAATGAAGCAATTCTGCGTTCCTTCATAGTTTTAAAATGAAGGTTCAGAATTAGTAATGGAGGCTTGGGCTCAACTATTTAAGGAGAACTCCGGTCAATTTTAACATTGAGCTAATTTTTTTGTACATTTGGAGTGCTGTAAGTACAGAGAACAACGACAAAAATCTGTGTTGCCTACACCGTGTTATTTTCTTTTTAAAATGTGCACCCTGTTGACGTCAATGGGGCAAGTTTTAAACCTGCTTTTAGCCTCTTAACATCCTTGATATGTCATTACAAGTGCACAGCCATGTGAGTGATGTTATTAAGAGTGAACACGGTCAATCTGACTGCAGTTGATGTGAAAGATATTAATAAAAATGATGTTAATTCAGCCAGCTCACATACCTGTATTATCTTCCTGTTTTCGGTCGAAGTCCAAAGCAGTCGATTATCGAGTTCGCACGTGCGACCAGGCTGTATGAGATCCCATTCTCCCAACTCGATAATCGACTACTGTGGACTTCGACCGAAAACAGGAAATCAATACAGGTATGTGAGCTGGCTGAATTAACATAATTTTTATTAATATCTTTCACATCTACTGCAGTCAGATTGACCGTGTTCACTCTTAATAACATCACTCACATGGCTGTGCACTTGTAATGACATATCAAGGATGTTAAGAGGCTAAAAGCAGGTTTAAAACTTGCCCCATTGAAGTCAACAGGGTGCACATTTTAAAAAGAAGATAACACGATGTAGGCAACACCGATTTTTGTCGTTGTTCTCTGTACTGACAGCACTCAAAATTTACAAAAAAATTAGCTCAATGTTAAAATTGACCGGAGTTCTCCTTTAAACTGTTAACTTGAGCTTTGAATCTGTGGCGGAAGGAAGTAGTTCGCACAAAAGAGGGTTTTTAAAGGTCCTGTCTGTAAGAATGAACTAGTGGTGGAAATAGGTACTGCAGTCCAAATTCAAAATATCTGAGATCTTTGTTTCCCGCCTCCTCAGACTCGAAGTGCACGTGTGTTGGCAGTTTAAGGACACACAACAGGAACGAGCGCAATTGACAACGAAAGCCAAGGAGACTTACAACATTGTAAGCAAGTTGATTTATCCGCGTTTTAATATTCTCTCGTTCGTAGAGATCTTTAGATGGATATTGGGGATTTTTAGGTTGTGTGGAATCTGCAATCTCTGAGCCAGTTTGTTTGCTCGTTTCCAAGGCTATGATACGCTGTGTTTCCTGGCAACTGGCAACCCGGGTGTCGAAATACTATTTGCTGAACTGGCAGTGGGCGGAGTCTCAGACCAAAACAAAAACCGACAAACAACACGGAACGTGTAAAATAATAAGTAAAATAACTGGCTGTAGAAACGTTTTTCAGAGAAACGAGTATGTGAACTTAGCATGTTTCCTAAATATCTGCAAACATATAATGGTAATTTTATGCTTTAGTTAAGTAAAAAAGTTACATAGTCGTGCGATATGGCTGTATATCTTTTATCATTTATTGTATAATATATTTATTTATATAGTGCTTTTTACAATACAGATTGTTTTAAAGCAGCTTTACAGAGATAACAGGAAAATAATGCAACAAAGTTTGTTTCCCGAAGAAAAATAGTGTCACAGTCCAGCTTAAGTAAGTTCAGTGATGGTTATTTTTTGTTGTAAAAAGTTAATTAATTTAGTTAATTTATATATATATATATATATATATATATATAAAGCCGCTCTGGAGAAAACAGTGATGTCATCGATGGCTCAGTTCAGTTCTGTCAATGCAGGTGGATCAATAATATTGTTGAATATTAAATTAAATGTTAAATTTAATGTCCCCAACTAAGCAAGCCAAAAGCCAAAGGCAACAAAGGTGACAAAGACAACAGTGGCAAGGAACCAAATAGAGCCATATTCATGTGATATGATTATCTATTCAATAGCTATTCATGTGATATTACTATATACCATCAACCACCGTCAACCAACTGATTTACACAGGCAAGTATTTATTTAGCGTACACTTTTACTGTAGTGATATACAGCACAGGCAACTTACAGCAACCTGAGCTTTGCTATGATTGATCCCATATGGGGTTTGAACCAGAAACCTCGACCTGGTACTCGAATGTGTCCTGGGGCTCTTTAACACCTCGACACAATCCGCCGACGAGCAAGGTCACCGACTGACTTAACTGAATACTGACAATAACCCTGCATTCAATGCAAGATCAAATTTAAAAACAGAATTAAACAAGCATCAATTGCCTTTGGCAAGCGGAAATGCCCAGTCATCCAAAATATCCCTCGACTGTGTCGCTTCAACACCAATACTGCCATCTATCAAGCCATCTGCATCAGCGTGACCTGCAGATAACCAGGACTCTGGAAAGCGTCCAGATAGGACGTCTTCACTGTATCCTTGGCTCTCCTGACAAGTTTGTACTGTTTGTACAGAATAAATCCTCTAGCAAGCCAAAATTAGGATCAAGGGAGCTTTAAATGATGTGCGAGAACACAGAGAAAAAGAGAGAGGTCTGGGAGAGGAATGTGGGGACTTGTGTTGTTGATTGTGAGAAGTTTTGGAGATTTCAGGATTCCTCCAATCAAATAGATCAGACTTGGTCATGAATGCCCAGAATAGCTGACCAGAGGCATTGCAAATATGGCCGCTGAGCGAATAGACTTCCTTTGAAAGTGGCATTTCTGATTATTATCAATGCTGAAAACAGTTACACAAAGATATGAAGAAATATAAATAAAAAGGCCAATCACCTGTCACACCTGGCCTTTACATGAAACTCTTTCTTCCTTGTTTTTACGTGCATCCAAATGTGACGAATTATTGAAAATGAAAATTGTAACACTTTATTTGACAGTGTCCTTGTTATATTTAATTACGTTAGTAATAACTATACATTATGCATAATTAAAATGCAACAAACCCTAAACAAAACCTAACCCTATAGTTTTCACATGCACATTACCTGGACAAAACTGAAGTGTACAGTTTTTGAAGGTCCCATTCATGTCACATTTCATTGCTCATTTGAAATACGTTATTGAAATGTGAATATGTCTAGCGCCTCTTGTGATTTCACTCTGTCTTAATTCAGTTAAACAGCAGATACTTCACTGAAAAAAAATTTATGTTGAATTTAATGAATTTTATTATGTCAAGGGGTTGCACGAAATAAATTTATCTAAATCCAGATATATTTTTTACGTTGAGTTTAATTATATTTTTTACGTTGAGTTTAATTATATTTTTCACGTTCAGTTTAATTATATTTTTTACGTTGAGTTTAATTATATTTTTTACGTTCAGTTTAATTATATTTTTTACGTTGAGTTTAATAAAATTTTTCAGTAATTTCAGATTAACTATATTCATAATTTTAGCTAAACTATGTTGAGTAGAACTTACTAATTTTTTTTATGTCCATTACACTAAAATGAATTATCTAAAATTAATGTTAATCCAATAGTTTTTTAAATCTCTTATTTTATCTTAACAAATAAAGCAAACCCAATATTTTAAACTCTAACTTTATTTTTCTGATCCAAGAGATTTTTGCTCTCCCAAACAAGAGTGCAGTCACCATTTCTCATAACAAAATGCCCTAGAATTATCCATTAACATACATTGTACCATTGTACCATGTACCAGAATAGCTGGAAGACAGCAAACACTGAGGAACTTGTGAGAGATTACATTAAACTGTAAACACTTACATTGAGTCAATACTCATTTTTTCCAAAGAATCCTCCATTTACATACATTGAACCATGTACCAGATTAGCTGGATGGCAGCAAACACTGAGGAAATTGTGAGAGATTACATTAAACTGTAAACACTAGTCAGTACTCATTTTTTCACCATTTTGAGTCAAGCACATATTTCCAGGACTCAAGGTATTAATTGAGAATATATTCCAAAACATCACTAGTACAGGTTTAAATGTTCACAACCATGGCTGTATACATATATACAGGAGAACTGGAGGAAAGCCTTTTACCATCAATTTGCAAGAGCACAACATATACAAATAACAAAATACACCAGTACTATACAACAAACAAACAATACTATAGTACCAGAAGAACCGTCCACAGCTGCAAAACAGTGCACACGGAGGACCTGATGCTGAAATGACAAAAAACTCCAAACAGTGACATTTTTTTTTTTTAAATGAAGAAATCCTACAGACCAGCAATTTTGTTCTTTAGTCCAAGGACTTTGGGGGAAAGCCTTTCTCCATCCATTTTCAAGAGCACTTTTTGGACAAATTCATAGGAGTATTTCAGCTCTTTGGGGTAAGCCATGTTCAGTACATAAATGACTCCCAGCATCATTGCACATGCTTGGGCTACAGATCCAATGTTGTCCAGAATGATTTCTCCTTCAACATAAATGCCAATGTCAGCATGTGCTCCAATTTCTCCACCCTCCTTGTTGATGACATATACGCCCATGATGGATTTCTGCAGGTCTCTCTGGATGTCATCTCCTTCGATGTCCTGTATATTTGTAGAGTATAGGTGAAAAAAAAAGTATGTTAATAGATTTTAATGACCTGGAAATTCTAAATTTCTTTATATTTACAATACACAATTACACTGGTAATGTGAGAGGCGCATGCGCGATCGAACGGTGTGTGTGTGTGAGAGAGAGAGAGGCGCGGGCGCGATCGAACGGTGTGTGTGAGAGAGAGAGAGGCGCGGGCACGATCGAACTGTATGTGTGTGAGTAAGAGAGAGAGAGAGAGAGAGAGAGAGAGAGAGGCGCGATCGAACAGTGTGTGTGAGAGAGAGGGAGGTGCGATCGAACTGTGTGTGAGTGAGTGAGAGAGAGAGAGAGAGAGAGAGGTGCGGGGGGATCGAACTGTGTGTGTGTGTGGTGTGTGAGAGAGAGAGAGAGAGAGAGAGAGAGAGAGAGGCGCGATCGAACAGTGTGTGTGAGAGAGAGGGAGGTGCGATCGAACTGCATGTGTGTGTGAGTGAGTGAGTGAGTGAGTGAGTGAGTGAGAGAGGTGCGGGGGGATCGAACTGTGTGTGTGGTGTGTGAGAGAGAGAGAGAGAGAGAGAGAGAGAGGCGTGGGCGCGATCGAACGGTGTGTGTGTGAGAGAGAGAGAGAGGCGTGATCGAACGGTGTGTGAGAGAGAGAGAAAGGCGCGGGCGCGATCGAACGGTGTGTGTGTGTGATGACAAAGTACCAGAGTTGAGATCCCCCCATAAATAAAGAAAAAAAATGTATACCTACAGTTACAGAACATTTTTATATTTTTCCTCAGTAGCGCTGTGATCAGTACAGCTGTTAAGATGTATGTTAAATGCACTTACCAAATCAAAACAATAAGATCTCCCCAAAGAATTAAGTTTTGGTCCACATCACACCAAGACGGGTATGATCAGATATGAGAATAACCTGCGACAGAAATAAAAGTGAGCAGGAATTAAAAAGATAAATTGTAAGCATGTTGAGGAAAAAAGTAATTGTCCAATAATCACAAACTTGTGTCAGAACAAAACATGTTAAATCCCACAACTCAAATTAGATCACTACAAATTTGCACAAGTCCAAATTTTAATACTTTCACTGCTGGACTATCGGCTGTGGTCGTAATAGCTGGTCCGCTCGTGTCATCTGCAAATCTCCTGCTATTTAGTTATGAAGCATTTGCATGCTTCTACTACATGTACTTTCATCCCCACCTTTAAGTTTTAAGCTTTGATAAGACGAGTCGGATACCGTCCACGAGGACTGCTACCCATGTGAAGTGAAGTGAATAGAAGCTTGATTTTTTTTTTCCTACCCGCATTCCGCGAAGACCTGCCTCTGATTGACTAGTGTTCGTTGCCTTCGTTTTGCGCAAGTGGAGTGACCATAGACATAATAAATACATAGACGCCCTATTGGGCGCTTTGGAACATTTCTGCGATACGTCAATGGGTCTGCCATTTTGCGTCGGCCAAGACTGAACTGTAATCAAATGCAAGTAAACGGGTGAGCTGCGTTTTTTCTGGATAAAAACAAAAACTGTTTTTACATTTATCAACCGATTTCAGTGGTTTGTCTCTAGTTATTTAAAATATCGATAGTTAGTAAGTTACTTGTAAAATATTTGTTTTTAATAAAGAATGGTCAAAGCTCAGGCTTGTCATGTATCTGGCGTTTTATTATTGGATAAGAATAGTGAAGACCCCCATACTAAGATATAATTTAAGTTTTCTTATTGTGGAAAAGGAATTTTTTTTTGTGATTGACCCGATTTTAGCAATAACAAAGATAACTGATGAATCCTTTATGATAATACATTATGGTACAACTACAGTGCAATGCAAATAGTAAATATAACAAAGTTGAGAAGAAATAGTAAATAGTTTAGTCAATAAAATAAACAAATAGTATACAGCAAATAAAATAGTAATGAATAGTATAATTATATAATATCATAAGTACAATAATACAATCATAAAAATATTGATAATACCATATCGTTTATTAATAATACTATAATAATAGCAATAGAATAAGAAATATCAATTACAGAATATACACAATAAAAAATAAGTTAAATAGTGACTTATATTTAATATTTAACTTTTTTTGTTAAATTTCAGTTTTATTGATCAGTAATAGCCAGTTATAACAGAAGTAAGTTAGCTTCAGTCAAACATACAGCAGGATACAACGTTAAAATAGCCTAAATATAAAGTTATGAAACTTCACTTTGCCCTCAGCCAAAATGATTTACCAGGGAACCATTTATAGATTAATGAGACCAAAGATCGCCCGTTAGATATACACAAGACGAATTATATCTCATGTTTAACCACTAGACTAGAGACATCCGAGCCAGCGGCAAAACGTCAGAAGCACTGGCCGAGGTAAGGCTGTCTCAGGCGGGTAACGTTAGACAAAGAACGTATATTGACAAGAAGTGAAAGCCAATAGAACGTTCCATTGCAACACCAGCGCCCAGCAGCAGCGCTACGCGTCCGCCATTTTGGGGTGAAAGCGACTCGGCAGTCATATATTATACCTATATTTAGTCCAGTGCAGAGGTCATTTTTAGGTTGAAATAATTAGGTGATTATTTTAACTCACAACAGTTAACGTTATAGCAGTTAAAAAGAAGTTGCCACATAACTTGAGACAGGGAAGTTCAAGGATTTAATTAATTATATTACTCTCCACATGACAGGTAAGAATAAAGTGATATCAGTTCATAAAGTTATAATAACGTTAGACCGTTTCCCAGGAGGTACACATAACGTTACAAAAATAAGTTATCAATGAAATAAATGAATTCAGCAAATAAATGTAATTGAACTAAAATGTAAGTTGGACAATAAATATATAACAGCAATAGAATAGCTTTACAGTAAACTTTTTTTTTTTTTTTGCAGTACTATATTAATGACCGTTAAAGCAAGACTATGTAAACAAAAAAACACAGCCACTGTCCAAAGTGGCAATTAAAGTTATAGGATGACGGACACAGCAATGCATCATGTTCTATAAGATCATCATGTTTGTAGCATGATCCAAGGGATTAAAACGTACAAAATATATTTCAGGCCTAGTGGAGTTGGTAACTAATAATAGTAGTAAATGTGTAAAGTTGCATACAATGGAAATACTCACTAATGCAAGACAAAACTACCTCAAAAAACTGTTATCTGTGCTGTTGTCCAGTAACTCCAGTTGGAATTTTCACCCCAAAATGGCGGCCGCGCTACCGAAGCGCCACCTAGTGGCTGTTACCAAAAAAGCATCGGAGTTTCGCCTCTTGTTCTTCTATACTCTTTGCGTTAGACGAGAGCTGAGCGCCAACTCCGAAAACGTCAAATCAATTTTTTAAATAGGCGCTATCTTTATAAACAAACCACATATTTGAGCTTTAAACAACACCATTGTCGACTGAAAAACTATTAAAACTACAATTTGTGACACAATAACAGTAGTATTTTTAAATTTATCCTCTGAACGTTACTATTACTAATTAAATCATGACCAAATACATCCAAAAACAAACGTTCAGTCTTGCTTGTGAAAGGTAATTCCTCGAAAGCAGTTTTCAATTGTGTGGCGATTTGTACAGCCCCAAGCAACGCACAAAACAGGCATTTTTCTCAATTAAGTTACCGGTATTAGAGGTATGGGAAAGTTGCCATCCTCAATATGGCGGAACCGTTGACGTACGCTCCAGCGGCGAATAGGGCGTGAGTGACAGGCTTTGAAAAATGGCGGCAGAGTAGCTGCTAAAGGGCGGGTCTACGCGGGTGTGTAAAAAAAAACTTTTAAAGAAACGGTAAATTCAGGCACCTAACGTTACCTAGGCCTGCCATTATGTAGAAGCATAAACTCTTGCCGTCAGTGCACATTAACCACCTTTTACCAACATGATTTCACAGGTATATTTTGTCCTAATGTTAACACATTGACAATATTAGAAAACATGCTTACAGCCAGTCAGGAATAATATTAATGTAACGTTAGACTTGGCCAGTCTAACGTAAGTTACAAGCCTAAAAAGCAAGGAAGGTGAATCTACAATTAACGTTAACATTCGCAAAACTGTTTTGCTTTTATTCGGCTTTCACAAACTAATAAATAAGTCTAACAAGACAAACTGAATTCACAGCGCATTTAAATTACACTTAAGGTAAGTCAACTTACTAACCTTAACGTTAGCTAACTTAATGTAATTTATATATATAAAAAACACAAACTTAGCATTAGCTAAACACATTTTTTCTATCAAATGTTTCAAAGTGTGATTATAAATTGCTTACTTACCGAAAATGCAGAGCTGGATGCAGCATTCAAAAGAGTGCATCACGTACGATTGCCCGCCTTGGCGCCTTCAGAACAAAATGGGTCTGCACATGCGCAGACCGGACAGTATATGGAAATTAAATTGAACGTATTTTTTTCTAATTACTTTTAATTGAATGAAATTAACTTGTTTTAAACAAGGGCAGTGCATTTGAAAATTAATAATAAAAAATAAGTAGGATTAAATAACACATTAAAATCAGTGAAATGAACCAGACAAAAACATGTAACATTTACAAGGGGTCAGAATCATTTTTTTCAGTGTTGCATGACTGAAAATTACTGCATTTGTAAGATGGACACAAAATAAATGGACTTGTCTTTTAGGGACTTTGGTGTGTGGTGCAATGAATTGCCATGTCATTTCATCTAAGATAAAAAAAATAATTCACAGGTATCCAGATCATTTGATTTTTTATTTATTATTAAACATTGTTTATTACCAAACCATTTATTATTAAACATTGTTCCTTTAACAGCTTGCGTTTTGTTTTAGATATAACACAGCAAAATATGAATACTGTTTATGTAAATATTAATGTCTCACACACAAACACTCTGCTGTTCTTCTTTCTTCTCTGTGCTTCAGAGGCACACACTCAGATCTGCATTGCAGTGCTCCTTCACACAGCCAAAAACAGACTTGACAAAGGCCTTGTCCCAACTGGTACCTGAAGCCTCGCGATCTTCCTCTGAATCTGCCTTTTCGTGAGGTAATGCTGCTTTAACTGTAGAAGTGAGCTGTGGAGCTCGTGGGCTCAGCAAAAGTGCACACTTAGGTTTCAGAAGGGTTCTCGCATGCATGCGGCCGGTATCAAAATGATTCAGTTCACATGGATCCGCGGAAACGACAAAAAAATCCTGTATTATGCTGCCACAAGTAGTTTGGTGATGTCAATTTGTAAAGAAAGACTACACCCCTGCGCACATACATTTTCAAACGCGCATAGACTAAACACGTAATGTGCACGCCGTCACAGTTTTCACAGATTCATGTTTTTGGAGTTTACACGGAGATGATAACGTTGAATTTTTTTTTTACATTTGCTATTTCAAAGTTTGCGTTCTCGAGCACCAAACACTGTTGTCGTGCAAATGAACAGCCAGAACACATTAAACACATATGTTTTCAGTTAAAACGGTGTCGTGTAAAGTGTAAGCGGCCTATAAGTTAAGAACTAATGATCTTTGCACCGGAAGTGAATCAATCAAAACTAACTTTAGCTGGACAATAACTTTATTCTAGAGCTGCTGTAAAACTTTTCTTCTGTTAATTTCCTATTATCACTGTAAATCTGCTTTGAAACAATCTATATTGTTAAAAATGCTGTATAAATGAAGGTGACTTGACTTGTGTTGCCAAGTCTGTGATTTTACCGCGGTATTGGGATGCTTTTACACTGTTGCCATGTTTTTTTTTCTTCAAGTCTGGGTTGAAGCGACACCAATAATGCAATATTTACCCCTGACATTGATTTTTACCAGGGGAACCCGCCAAAACACACCGATTTTATCAGGCTTGTGCACAATTCAGAATTGAATTGAGAATGACTCCTGAATTCCGATTCAGTTCTTAAACTTAAATTGAATTTAAATTGATGTCAAAAACAGGATCTAGAATTCGAATTCGAATTTGAATTAAAGGAAGCAGAATTATAATTCAATACAAATTCAAAGAAATTCATATACATATTTTAAGTGAAGTGTTTAATAACAATGAAGCTTTACAGTCAGATATGATTGCATTACATATTCTATAGTAGTTTGAACTACTTGTACAGATTACATTAACAGGAAATTATTTCCATCAGCAATGAATGTTAAATCACAGAACAAATAATTAAGTTTGATTTATTGTAATTGTAATTTTGTGGAACATAATGGAATATGACTCAATTTCTGTCACGTCTACAGAAGATCTTATTGAAAATGTTTAATTTGAGGTCACCCTCATGGAGATCAGTGTTTGCTTTAGTGGGACTCTTGACTTTCAGTAAGTTGGTGCGTTATCAGCAATTGCAGAACATTTCTGCATTGATAAAGCAGATCAACATGTCTATTTAAATAGCAGACAAGTGACTGCTTTTTCTGTAATTGATGACTTAAAGGGGAAATGAAGCAGTCAATCAAGTTTACATGATTTACAAGATGGATTTCCACTATAAATGGAAATTGGTAATGCATTGAATTGTTTACATTGTGTTTAAACGTGAAACGTCTATTAAAGAGTGTGTGAACAAAGAGAATTGCACTGGTGACAACTTTTTTTTTAAATAAAAGTTGCTGATAACTTCTGGATTTGAAATACAAATAGTGAGTAAATGTGTTTGTGGTACAGCCGCGGATCAGCTACGCACTGCAAACGCAGTGTAAGTCCCCGCTAAATCGAACCAATGGCGGCATATGATCAGCGGCGAAGGTCTCGCGCATGTTCCGTCCTTTCCAGGCTAAAGGGATTTTGGATTAAATGCAATACACTTTCTCATATGTATTAACTCGTAATTTCATCTGACTCCATATATAAAAGGGTTTTAATGATATCTGTGCATCATTAAATGTGAGCGAGTGTTTGACTATTCCTTGTAACCATTAGCTAAATGAACAATGTCAAAGTCAATTAGAATAATCAAATGTAACAATTTATTATGTCGGGTAAAGTATCATGCCAATTTCACAATCAGTTCAAAGATAATCAATACAATAACATCGAATGCTCTAGGATAAGAGAAATGCAAACCCAACATTTTAAGAAATACATGAGGCTGAGTTTTGGACACTCAACCTCATGGGCTCTCAGAATTACAGAGAAGCCTCGAGTTTCTCACTGCAGTCCATTAAGTAGCCAGAATGTTTTCACATGTAAACCTGCTAATTTGCATTAAGAAGTTACACCTCTTTGGGTGAGGGGAAAAGAGACCATTTGCCTTTCTTTGAGTCAGTTATCTCTAAACTCTTAAAAACCTTAGTACCTTGTGTTTTACTCTTTGGGAATGAGACCATTGTACCAGTCACACTGAGACCTTTAAAATGATACTAAACACAATACTTAATCATTCACATTAAAACCATATATATTCTTGTGTGAGTTAAGTGTTACTGAGAGAGAGAGAATGCAGATGAAGTGAGACTTGTCCCAAAGGAAGAGGGGGAGGGTGCCAAATGTTAATTTTCCCACAAGATTCTTTGTTTCATAGACCACTGGTCATTCTTTAACCAGTTCTTCAAATTTCCAGCCTTACAGCAGTATATGTGAAAGCACTATAGCGCGTCCTGCTCCTGTACCGTATACGCACCATAACACGGAGTATGTGTGAAACGGAGTCCATCTGCTGTCCAGAGGCTGATCTTGACCATGTATTGCGTGGTCAATCCTGCATATCCCCATGGCGCGCACATTTGCCATGCTGTGTCGGGAGGGAGACGTGTTGGAAGTGGCAATGCTTTCCCTGAAGGATGTCTAGTACTAATAAACTTCACTAAGTTAGCTAAACACTAAGTTAGCGTTAGCTAGTTCATGCTTACGGCTGTAAGCTAATAATGACTGTAACTAACGTTAGTTGTGCGCGGTCAAAACACCGTGGTGTAGACAGTTTGATGTCGGGATATTCCTACACTCAGCCATGTTTTATTGTCAATAACTTTTGAGTGAGATCATCACTACACAGCAGCCATTCTGTAATTTGACAAACTATTCGATAGCAGATACAAATAATACATAATGTGCTATATTACATTACCAACGTTATTCTGCAGTGCTAAACCCATACAGCCAACCAACTAGAGGCCTGCATTTCAGCCCGAGCCCGACGGGCCCCGACTTATTTACGCTCCTAGGGCCGGGCTTCGGGCCAATTTTCACGTCATAGTTCACACGCGGGCCGGGCCGGGCCGGGTTTTAGGCTTATCTTTTTTATAGCCTATTTTAGACATTAATTAAAATAAAATATGAGAAGATGACGATTGAAACGCAAACATAGAAAGACGTTTTATAACCTATCACACTGACATATGACTGACATGACAGTCTGCTCACGCACACACACACAGTCGCGCGACCGGCTCGTTCTGTGTTTAGTGTCCCGGTAGCGCGCGTAACTTCAGCACAGCTGGAAAAAGTACGACTGGATTACAACCTTCCACTGTGGATGCTGTGCTTTTTCTTCACGGTGCTTTGAGACTGTTCTTAGCCATGTTAGGAGGCTGTTTTTTGTTTGATTGGACTTTATTTTCATGTGTCTGTTGGAAACTATATTGGAAGAATGGCCATGCTCTGTAGTGAAGACTTGATTTTTGAGGTAAGATAACCTGCATGTTTGTTTTTAATGTAATTTATTTGATTTGTTTAGATTGCATTCTCTGCATTGTAGCCTATTGTATAAACTCATTTAGTTTGCGAGCGTTGTTGCTCTGAGCAGTAGAGCAGTTTGCCTCAGCTTTTCAAAAATGACAATAAACGTTTAAACAAACGTTTAAACTAACGTTAACTGTCTGTGTGATATGCTTAAGTTGTTTTTTTATCTATGGATTTTATTGTAGCCAAGTAAAATGTTGATTTGAGAGGCTATAAATCAATGGATCAAACATGTTTAACTCGCTGTCGGCTGCTTGGTCGTCATAAAAATAAAAAATATTTTTCTTCTTAATTAACTTTATAAAGAAATGAAAATAAACTTACCGGTAAATACTTTGCCATTGAAAACGAAACATATCTGGTTTACGGACTGCAACATAGGGCAGGCTGTGTATTTTTTTATATTTTTTTTACGGGCTCGGGTCGGACTCGGGCTGATCATTCTGATGATCTGTCGGACACGGGCCGGGCTAGGGCCTGAGCGTCTCGGGCCAGGGCCGGGCTAGGGCCTAGATTTGAGGCCCGTGCAGGGCTCTACAACCAACCCCCGTGACGTCACCGGTTAGAATACTGCACAATGGCGGCGTCCTGGCCGCGAAAGGTATAACGGTTTTTCACTTTTTTATTTTATATGTTTACATTTGTCATGTTTCTTATATAATTTTTGATTATAGTGGAAATCCATCTTGTAAATCATGTAAACTTGATCATGTAAAGCTTCATTTCCCCTTTAAGGAATTTAAACACTTTTGAAAAATATGAAAATCCACAAATGTGAAAAAGATGATTGTCACAATGTTATTGTATTTCAGATGTTGAATTTTGTGAATTTATAAGTATAAGCAGACATCAACATTCGGTATATGAAACACAACAATGGTGACACTCTTCATGCCAGCATACAAAACACATTCATGGCTCCCAGCATGCATTGCGGTATGAATAAATGATGCAGCTGAATTCTTTTTTTGATTGTCACCATTGTTGAGGTGTGTATGACGAGTGCTGATGTCTAAGTGTGTCGTTTTTAGCTTTCAAATAGTTTTGGACAATCATACACAAATTATTTTTATCACATCAATTGAGTTCATTATCCTTTTCTCAAATTACATTCATGTTCCAAAAGTGAGCAAAACTACAGTGAATGCAATTATTTAATTGCAGTCCTTTGTCTGTTATTGACGCAGACATGTTGTTCTCCATAAAGACCTGCAATTGCTAATAAAGCACCAACTCAATGGAGGTCAAGGGTCAAGAGCCCAACTAAAGCAAACACTGATCTCCATGATGGTCTAGCCAAGTATATTTACATAGCGCTTTTCACAATACAGATTGTATCAAAGCAGCTTCACAGTATCAATCAAAACAACATAACAATGTTCGACCTCCACGTTTGGTAGGGCTGATCAATGGTATTAATGTTTGGTTAATTAATTTGAATATCCCCAACTGAGCAAGCCAAAGGCAACAGTGGCAAGGAACCGAAAAACTCCATCAAGTGACCTAATGGTGTCCTAAAACTCCATCAAATGACCCAATGGTGTCCTAAAACTCCATCAAGTGACCCAATGGTGTCCTAAAACTCCATCAAATGACCCAATGGTGTCCTAAAACTCCATCAAGTGACCAAATGGTGTCCTAAAACTCCCATCAGGTGACCCAATGGTGTCCTAAAACTCCATCAGGTGACCCAATGGTGTCCTAAAACTCCATCAAATGACCCAATGGTGTCCTAAAACTCCATCAAGTGACCCAATGGTGTCCTAAAACTCCATCAGGTGACCCAATGGTGTCCTAAAACTCCATCAAATGACCCAATGGTGTCCTAAAACTCCATCAAGTGACCCAATGGTGTCCTAAAACTCCATCAAATTACCCAATGGTGTCCTAAAACTCCATCAGGTGACCCAATGGTGTCCTAAAACTCCATCAAATGACCCAATGGTGTCCTAAAACTCCATCAAGTGACCCAATGGTGTCCTAAAACTCCATCAAATGACCCAATGGTGTCCTAAAACTCCATCAAATGACCCAATGGTGTCCTAAAACTCCATCAAATTACCCAATGGTGTCCTAAAACTCCATCAGGTGACCCAGTGGTGTCCTAAAACTCCATCAAATGACCCAATGGTGTCCTAAAACTCCATCAAGTGACCCAATGGTGTCCTAAAACTCCCATCAGGTGACCCAATGGTGTCCTAAAACTCCATCAGGTGACCCAATGGTGTCCTAAAACTCCATCAAATGACCCAATGGTGTCCTAAAACTCCATCAAGTGACCCAATGGTGTCCTAAAACTCCATCAAATTACCCAATGGTGTCCTAAAACTCCATCAGGTGACCCAATGGTGTCCTAAAACTCCATCAAATGACCCAATGGTGTCCTAAAACTCCATCAAGTGACCCAATGGTGTCCTAAAACTCCCATCAGGTGACCCAATGGTGTCCTAAAACTCAATCAAATGACCCAATGGTGTCCTAAAACTCCATCAAATGACCCAATGGTGTCCTAAAACTCCATCAAGTGACCCAATGGTGTCCTAAAACTCCATCAGGTGACCCAATGGAGTCCTAAAACTCCATCAGGTGACCCAATGGTGTCCTAAAACTTCATCAGGTGACCCAATGGTGTCCTAAAACTCCATCAAGTGACCCAATGGTGTCCTAAAACTCCATCAAATGACCCAATGGTGTCCTAAAACTCCCATCAGGTGACCCAATGGTGTCCTAAAACTCAATCAAATGACCCAATGGTGTCCTAAAACTCCATCAAATGACCCAATGGTGTCCTAAAACTCCATCAAGTGACCCAATGGTGTCCTAAAACTCCATCAGGTGACCCAATGGAGTCCTAAAACTCCATCAGGTGACCCAATGGTGTCCTAAAACTTCATCAGGTGACCCAATGGTGTCCTAAAACTCCATCAAGTGACCCAATGGAGTCCTAAAACTCCATCAGGTGACCCAATGGTGTCCTAAAACTTCATGTTGCAAGTTTGACCCAATGGAGAAAAAAAAAACCTTTGGAGAACCCAGGCTCAGTCGGGGGCCAGTTCTCCTCTGGCGTTTATGAACTAGTCAAGTCAAGTCAAGTCAAGTATATTTATATAGCGCTTTTCACAATACAGATTGTATCAAAGCAGCTTCACAGTATCAATCAAAACAACATAACAATGTTTATTTATTAGTGGAAAACAATAAAATAAAAAAGACATCCAAGTTTGGAAGGGCTGATCAATGTTATTAATGATTGGTTAATTAATTTGAATATCCCCAACTGAGCAAGCCAAAGGCAACAGTGGCAAGGAACCGAAAAACTCCATCAAGTGACCCAATGGTGTCCTGAAACTCCATCAAGTAACCCAATGGAGAAAAAAAAAACTTGGGAGAACCCAGGCTCAGTCGGGGGCCAGTTCTCCTCTGGCTTTTCTAGAACTAGAGGCCGGATTTACAGTAACTGTAAGATAACAAATGTATATGAATGCCTGGCTGAATAGATGCGTCTTTAGTCTAGTTTTAAACTGGGAGAGCGAGTCTGAGCAACGAACAATATCAGGAAGGCTATTCCAGAGCTTCGGAGCTAAATGTGAAAATGCTCTCCCTCCTTTGGTGGATCTGGATATCCTAGGAATGACAAGAAGCCTCGAATTTAGTGAGTGCCTCGAATAAAGTGTATTAAAGAGCGCGATGGATTATAGGGCGATAGAAGATCCGTTAAATAGACTGGAGCTAAACCATTTAGAGCTTTGTAAGTCAGTAGCAATACCTTGTAATTAATACGGAACTTTATAGGTAACCAATGTAGTTAACATTGCAAACTACTTGTCTTGCCTATAAATTTGATACAGAATTTTGTTTCATTTTATCACTTCGGGGTAGGTACGCAAAACGAAATTCACAACGCTTTATCTGTAGAGTGGGAAAGGGATCCTCCATAGGGAGAGGCTAGTTGGCCCTTCAGCACTGCATTGTCATCGGGTCCAGGCGAAGCTCCTCGTGAGATCTGGATACGGCCTGGATCCGGCAGGCTGCGGGAGAACCTCGGGATAAAAACCTCTTTGATGGTGCCCTCAAACTAAACATCTAAACCTCTGTTAATCTCAATAAGATGTGTAGATGTGACAGAAATAAAGTCAGTCTGGTTAGTTATAAGTGAAGCTGGTGTTGCTGTTTGTGGAGTTGTTTAATGAGACCTTATTTTTATTTTATCTTCAGATCATCTAAGGCTGTGGCTAAAGAAAGTTCTTATTACTCTTTAATTGAAAGAATGTTTCAGGAGCATCACACTAACATTTAAATAACATTCTAGTGACATTCAGGAAACTGGACATTTTTCACGTTCCCAGAAGCAACACTGAATATTTGGAGAACGTTCTTATAATAAAAGTCTGTTAGCTGGAGTGTACTTGAGTACTCCTTGTCTTAAAGAGGATCCTGATACTTTGGTCTATTGGAGAGAAAACCAACGCCGTTCTCCTGCCCTAGCTCAACTCGCATGTGAATACATTGCCGTACCAGCTTCCTCGGCACCGGTTGAGAGATTCTTCAGTGTTGCAGGAAAGATATTCAGACCAGAACGGTGCAGACTCAGTGATAAAACATGTGAAGAGCTATTGAGAATTAGCATTGGAATAAATGATAACTGCATTGACAACGACTTTGTGTTATTTTATTACTTTGAAATGAAAATAACATTGGAACAAAACTAGTTAAACAACATTGAGGAGTAGGCTAATTTATATCAAGAATTTGATCATTATCTATATTTTAGAACAAAATGTATACAGGGTTGAGGAGTGACTAGTTACGTGTAATGAAATTATTAAATTACTAAATTAATGTAGTTGTAGTACTGAGGTAAAATGTGTAATTCAATTAGTTACTAATCAAATTAAAAGGAAATTGCTTTGCATTGATAAAGTAATCCAAACTACATTTTTTATTTTTTATTTAACCTTTATTTAACCAGGTTAGCACATTGAGAACACTTTCTCATTTACAATGGCGACCTGGCCAAGATAAAAGCGTCGAGGTACAAAAAACATAAAGTTGCACATGTAATTACAAAACAAAGAAGACATTAGAAGAATTACAAGACATTTAGAATTTTGTACAAACAGTGCAAAAGGTGTAAAAAAAAACGTGAGTTGGGTTAGCATGTACAATGGTCAGACAATAAATTTGCTAAGAGTAATTTAAAGGATTCAAGCTTTAAAGATTTTTGAAGTGTATTTCAATCATTAGCAGAGAACTGGAAGGAGAGGCGGCCAAAAGAAGTACGGGCTTGAATGAAGGCTAATAGAGGGGGTTACTCTGGAAATGAATGATCTTAGATCGGGTGGGGTGTTACACAGTAAACATTTGTAAATGAGATGATGCCAATCTATGATTGTGATACCCATTCTATGATACCCATTTATAATGGGTAACTTATAACAGTAAGCAATTACATTTCCAAAGTCTAACACTGAATGTATGTGAGAGTCAACACATTCTTTCTGTTGTGTGACTGTGGAATTTCTTTAAATTGCCATGAATTTTAATTCCACTTCCTGCCACTCCAATTCCAATTCAACTTCCTGTGGGGCGGAGTCAGTTCAAATTCCAATTCATGAATTGATTGGAGGCCAATTCTGTCAGGTCCATTAAGTCAAGAACACACATGACAATAAAAATGATTATAAAATTATTGAATAAATTGCAATTCAAGTTGATAAATTCTGAATTAAATCTTTGGCGGTATGGCTCTGTTCAGTGAGTCCTCTGACCTTTCATGAGCACCATGAAATAGCAGAGAGTCAGAATACAGCAGCAGCATTAGGGAACACTCACAGTTTAGGACTGGGAGAGCTGAACTATTCCCCCTATATGAACAGAGCAGCAACGATGACAATAGAAAATGTCACGTTGTACACGACAGGAGGAGCTGGGGAGGTGGCGGGTTGCAGCAGCAGCAAGCAGTTGGAGCGAACTAAATCTGATTAAAATAGGGCGCCCTGTTTGAGCGTAGTCATTTATCAGCGAGGTGAGTTGAACAGCTGATGAGACCGTGTTGGTAGCCAATAGCGTTAGCAGCGTCTTGACTACCTGGCCTGTCAGAAATGACACTGACGCTCAATTTCTGAAATTCCGAATTTTGCACAAGCCTGGATTTTGTAATGTGATTTGGATAGTTTGAGTAGAAATTAGGCGGGTTTTGTTGTGAAAACCTGGCAACCCTGCCGCAGATTTTTTTCCTGACAGTAAAAGCAGTGTTACGTCATGAAAGCGCAGACTCAGAAGAAGACCGCAAGTATCTTAGGGTGCCATTTGGGACAGGGTCAAAGTTGAATTCAGGATTTGTGTATATAAGTACTACTAACCTATTTCAGATGGCTACAGAGGGAACAGATAGAACTTCTCATTTTTATTCTTTCATTCATTTCTTTTGTATTTAGTAATTAAGAATGTGCTGTGTTAATTAGCTTCACTGGTTAAAGCAGGTGCTCTTGTCTTTTCTTCCCTTGTGATGTACATCCGAGTGAAATGGCTTCTTGGCTGTGTTCGAATTCACCCGCTAAACCCTTAATCACTATTCCCTACATTACTCCAATATAGTTCAGAATGAAAACGAGTGAGTGAATTCGTGCATCGAGTGTGCCGGAAGAGCTGCCGCTTTTGCATAGTTTGTACTTACAGTTTAATAATCATTTAAAACTTGATGGCAGCTCCAGTAGTAATGAAAAGATTTATGTTGAATTCTGTCATGGAAACTAACATATATAAACTAATTTAATAATCAATTAAAAAGAAATGTATACCTGTATGATATTATGATGTTATGCTGTAGCCACATTGACCCAGCGGTTTAGAAAATGGATGGATGAATGATTCAGATGCAGGCACAACCTTCAGATTGAAAGAGTACACTCGATAACCTCCTCTATGTTTTCAGACACTACAAATGGCTGTACCCTCAAATAGTGGCGAAAATGGGGCGATTTCGGACACAGCCCTTGATTGTGTCTGTGTGGAATTGATTGGATGGTTGTGGTTTGCTATTGGTGGATCTCAGGTGAGTGACAGGTTATAGCCCCGCCCACATCTTCAGAGAAGAGAAGAGAAGAGATGCTGCAAGAGGAACTTATTCTGATTATTCTGATGAGACACTTTAAAAAACTTTGATGTGACAGATAAAATATTTATAAGAAATACTGCAATATTTCATGCAAAAACAATGGTCTATTTGTCAGTCTGTTATATAGCCTAATGTAAACTGAAGGCTATTGGCTAATTCAAGATTTCAATACTCTTGGCTAATTGCTTATTGATATGTTCTACCTTCTTATTTCAATACAGGACATATGAAAAAAAAACACACACATATAGCCTATATATTTGAAAAGGAATACAGAGCCAAAACGCAACGTTATTCATGATAGGCTATCTTTCTTTAAAGGGAAAAGGGCTTGGCATGTGACCACGGAATTTTTTTTATAGAATGAATGAAAAAATGTCATGATAACGGTCATATATCATTAGTTAACACAGACTAGAGGGCGAAGGCTCACGTGGGTTTTATTTAACTCTTATATTGTCAAAAGCTAAGGGTAAAAAGAACAGTTAGAGACATAAATATGTGCAGGAAAGCTGTTGAAAGCGATCCTGCAGTGCAGAATGAAACGGCTGGTCTCCGCACCATGTGACCCGCAGGAGCCGCTGCTGAACCCCGAACACCGCTGCCCCTCGGTGGGCGAACACAGAAGAACACCTCACAACATGCTGAGTAACAAAAACACAACGCTGGTATTGCTGTATGAAATCAAAACGGACCATTTTTTTTAACTTCCTAAATACATAGAATCAATTTTTAATGTGAACACCATCAGCGTTTATCACAGGTTCAGTTTAAAGTCTGTTTAGAGAGGACGGCGTCGTCTTAGCGGCCCCTATTATAATAACAAATGAAGTGAATCAATCAAAACTAACTTTAGCTTGAAATGACATTATTCAAGAACCGCTGTAAAGCCAAAACAGGTCTCTGTTACCTTAATTATATGTTTATCTCTGTAAAGCTGCTTTGAAACAATCTACATTGTTAAAAGCGCTATAAATGAAGATGACTTGACTTGACATTCCTGGTCTGATTGTAAATTATTCATATGTGCACATTATTCCAAATAAGATGATTTGACTTCATAATCCATCATCATAATGTAATAACTTGCTCCACCTCTGAAATGAGCAGTCAAGTGTGAGTTATTAATTATTGTAATAGACAGAACTCTTCATCAGTCAGTCACTGTTTCAGGCTATAGGTGTTGAAGACTTTTTAAAATCTTCTACACAGAGTGATTTAAGATGGTCAATGTTAATGTAATAAAGATTAAAGCAATAATAGCAAATTACATAAAACAAGAGGAATGTTAGCTACTCTACACCATCAAATCAATTCGCCAGTGATAAAATTAAGTCATGCCCTGCATTTTTTCTTGCTGAATATCCTTCTAGACTCGGGAATGTCACGTCACAGTCGTCAGATGTCATACTGACGTCAAAGTCACAGTCGTCAGATGTCATGCTGACGTCAAAGTCACAGTCGTCAGATGTCATACTGATGTCACGTCACAGTCGTCAGATGTCATACTGATGTCACGTCACAGTCGTCAGATGTCATACTGACGTCAAAGTCACAGTCGTCAGACGTCAAAGTCACAGTCGTCAGATGTTATGCTGACGTCAAAGTCACAGTCGTCAGATGTTATGCTGACGTCAAAGTCACAGTCGTCAGACGTCAAAGTCACAGTCGTCAGATGTTATGCTGACATCAAAGTCACAGTCGTCAGATGTCATACTGACGTCAAGTCACAGTCGTCAAAGTCACAGTCGTCAGATGTTATGCTGACATCAAAGTCACAGTCGTCAGATGTTATGCTGACATCAAAGTCACAGTCGTCAGATGTTATGCTGACATCAAAGTCACAGTCGTCAGACGTCAGTCACAGTCGTCAGATGTTATGCTGACATCAAAGTCACAGTCGTCAGATGTTATGCTGACATCAAAGTCACAGTCGTCAGACGTCAAAGTCACAGTCGTCAGATGTTATGCTGACATCAAAGTCACAGTCGTCAGACGTCAAAGTCACAGTCGTCAGATGTTATGCTGACATCAAAGTCACAGTCGTCAGATGTTATGCTGACGTCAAAGTCACAGTCGTCAGACGTCAAAGTCACAGTCGTCAGATGTTATGCTGACATCAAAGTCACAGTCGTCAGATGTTATGCTGACGTCAAAGTCACAGTCGTCAGACGTCAAAGTCACAGTCGTCAGATGTTATGCTGACATCAAAGTCACAGTCGTCAGACGTCAAAGTCACAGTCGTCAGATGTTATGCTGACATCAAAGTCACAGTCGTCAGATGTTATGCTGACGTCAAAGTCACAGTCGTCAGACGTCAAAGTCACAGTCGTCAGATGTTATGCTGACATCAAAGTCACAGTCGTCAGACGTCAAAGTCACAGTCGTCAGATGTTATGCTGACATCAAAGTCACAGTCGTCAGACGTCAAAGTCACAGTCGTCAGATGTCATACTGACGTCAAAGTCATAGTCGTCAGACGTCAAAGTCACAGTCGTCAGATGTTATGCTGACATCAAAGTCACAGTCGTCAGACGTCAAAGTCACAGTCGTCAGATGTTATGCTGACATCAAAGTCACAGTCGTCAGACGTCAAAGTCACAGTCGTCAGATGTTATGCTGACGTCAAAGTCACAGTCGTCAGATGTTATGCTGACGTCAAAGTCACAGTCGTCAGACGTCAAAGTCACAGTCGTCAGATGTTATGCTGACATCAAAGTCACAGTCGTCAGACGTCAAAGTCACAGTCGTCAGATGTTATGCTGACATCAAAGTCACAGTCGTCAGACGTCAAAGTCACAGTCGTCAGATGTTATGCTGACATCAAAGTCACAGTCGTCAGATGTTATGCTGACGTCAAAGTCACAGTCGTCAGACGTCAAAGTCACAGTCGTCAGATGTTATGCTGACGTCAAAGTCACAGTCGTCAGACGTCAAAGTCACAGTCGTCAGATGTTATGCTGACATCAAAGTCACAGTCGTCAGATGTCAAAGTCACAGTCGTCAGATGTTATGCTGACATCAAAGTCACAGTCGTCAGATGTCAAAGTCACAGTCGTCAGATGTTATGCTGACATCAAAGTCAGTCGTCAGACGTCAAAGTCACAGTCGTCAGATGTCATACTGACGTCAAAGTCACAGTCGTCAGACGTCAAAGTCACAGTCGTCAGATGTCATACTGACGTCAAAGTCACGATGTAACCTAAAGAGTGACGGATCTTTTTTTCCCTTATTGTGATGTGCATCCAAATTATGTGACATAGGCTATTATTGAAAAATAAAATGGTAATACTTTATTTTACAGTGTCCTTTTTATATTTAGTTGCTTTATTATTAACTATAACTATTAATAACTATAATTATGCATAATTAAATGCAACTAACCCTAAACAAGACCTAACCCTATAAGTACATGTTGTTAAAGGAATAGTTCACCCCAAAAAAAAAAAAATAATAATTCTGTCATCATTTACTGAACCCTAAAGTTGTTCCAAACCTGTATGAGTTTCCTCTGAACACAAAGGAAAATATTTTGAATAATATAATATTTGTAACCATATGGTCATACAGTTCATACAGTTTTGAAACAACTTCAGGGTTCAGTAAATGATGACAGAATTATTATTTTTTTCAGCGATTGTTGCTTCACTTTCCCATTGAAAATGTTATTGTTGTTAATGACTTTCACAAAAAAACTATCACATGCATAGTGTATTTCCTTTTCGCCAAAGAGTACAGGAGCCAGAGTAAAAATGCGTATAGGCCCCCAGTAAGGTTTAGTCCAAGGTCAAGTGCATCTCCTGCACACGTGGACAGAGGAACAGTGTAACAGCTTGGTCACTGCTATCAATCATGGTTAAGAGCCAGTAGGGCTGATATACAGTCTGTCCACATGGCGGTGCCCACAGGGAGAAATCTGTTACTCACCAGCTAAAACACACACACACACACAGCACTGGTTCTCCAGACCAGTCACTGCGCTCCAGCAGAGGCACTGGAGAGAAACCAGACACACAATGGCCATAGTTATACATCAAAACAGAAATGCTAAAGGGACATCCTGCATTTGCCTTTAAGACAAGAAACATTTAAGACAAGAAAACACTGCCAGTTTTGAACTGAATATTTTTTACTGTGCGCTGATATATCAGCCACTTAAATACAATAAGGATTTCATCAATGACAACTTCTGGATATAATGTCTGGAATCATGCCAAACTATGACTGGATTTTAATTATTGCAATATTTTGTCATTTCCACTAAACTAAAGTAACGCATTCCTGCGGCTTACATTTAAAGAGCCACAAATGATTTTTCATAGCATTACATCAAATTCACATTTTTACATTTTACCTCTAATAGATGAATGCATGAAATTATGGATTTAATTATGAATGAATTATTAAACAAATGCATAGAACATCTGCATAACAGCAATTACACTCCCACCAAAATCACTCATCTACTCGAAATGTGGGAATTTTCTTAGAACAAATAATATGAAAAGAATTTGATTCATGCCCTTTAGTCCTAAACGAGAGTAGTCGTGATGTGTGTGAGACTTAATTGGCTTCAAGTAAAGTAACTACCTTGTGAATAGGCCTTTCTAGGTAAACTGATCAAGTTTGGGGTTTTCCCTTAACAAAGGTAGTGTCACTGACTAGGAGCTTCATGCCATCTGAACTAGGGTGAGCTTCTACCACTCTACGCTTCCATTAGTTTCTTTGAGCGTCGTCTACTTGCAGAATCACGATGTCGTCTACTTGTGAATTTCTAGATGTTTTCTGCCATTGTTGACGTTGTTGGAGAGTCTCAGTGGTCTTGATAAAGAGCCTGTTAAGTCTAGGATCGATCCAACATCAGGCCAAGGTTCTTCCTCCATATCTGCTGCATGTCCCTCCAATTCCTACAAGCCCTTTGAATAATGAATCCTGAAAGCGACAGGCATGTGTCGCAGATCTGGTTCAGGAGTTTGCACTGGACTCAACTCTTACCTAAATGACCTTTTCCTCAGAACAGGTGCTTTCTGTGATGGATCAGCTCATTCAATTAGTCTTGGGAGGCCTCATCATCAGACATTACTTCCTTGTCTAATCTTGCATGATACCTCAATTTCTCATTGATGATTCTGTACCGTCGTTATACACTCTTCAACCTCTTTTCTTGAAGTTCTCGCCCCTTTTCTGTTCGGGTTCTTTCACTTCTTTGAAGCCTCAATATCAGCTCTTCTGCATGGTCTTGGTCTGTAACTTCGTTGAACAGGTGATTTGGCATTTTTACGGCAGGCTTCAGCATTTGAGTCAGAAATCTTGTTTTGACCATAGAATGTATGCGACCACTGAGCCTAAATTAAATGTGTGTGTGTTAAATTAAGCTTGGTTATATGTGAATGTAAGCTACAATGGGCCTGAAAGTAAATAATCAGGTTTATAATAACCGTATGAGTTTCTTAACAAATCAGGATTTTCTAAATACAGACTTCAATATTGCATCAGTTTAATCTTATCTACTTGTAAATGGCTTACATTTTAGAACAAGAAATATAAAAGTAAAATAATTACAAATTGCACTTCACAGTTAATAGTGTATACAATTAATAAACCTTAACAGCAGAGAATGTATTCAAAATGTATTAAATGACTTATTCTTACCAAAAGAAAGGTTTCTATATGTGTAGTTTCCCTTTAAGCTTCATTTAAATTGCACTTAAAGCTTGATTATATCTCACAAGCACAAAATATTGGAAAATATTGGTTTCAGTCATAATAATATTATTTTTAAACCTTTAAAAAAATAGATCAAACACCAGCATGATAGATTTTCCAAAGCAGGATAAATAGACTTGTCCTATACGATTGTGGATTACCCTTTCATTAAAACACTGCATTTGGATCCTCAACCTGTGTGTCTCGGAGCAGTTGGTCATTATCAAGGTCTCCAGGACAGGCTGTTGTGTTGAAGACGGTGGAGGGTCGAAGACCTCTGATATAAAGGACAAAGCAGAGTGTAGAAGCTAAGGGTTGGTATGTAGGTTTACAGCCATCATAATGCCTGAAACATCACTAAAAACCACAGCTGACATTCATTTGGTTTTTGTTTAAAGAGAGCTGAGATGGTTTTTTCCCCATCTGTAGATAAAGAAATAATGTTGAGTCTTTTAATAATGGAAAATAAAGCACTGTAGGACTGATTGATGCCATTGCTGAGATGTTTAAAGCAGGATGTATACAGCTGCCAAATAAGTTTTCAATTTTCTCACTGGGATTTTTAACTCAAAAAGGGTTTGTTCTACTAACTTCATGTAATAGGCCATATCTAGAAGTTTTTTTTCCATCCATCAGGGACAACTTGCTTGTATTCTACAGATCACTGCATCTTCCCCACACACACACACACACACAGCAGTGGTGTGTGTTGTGTACATTGGATTAATGATTACTCCAGCATGGCTGTCATTGCTCTCGACAGGAACCCAAAGGCCCGAGCGGATCTGATCCAGATATAGAGACGGCAGATGCTCTCGGCTGCGTCACATCTCACATCTGCCAGATCAGTCAGGGTAGAGCTCAAAGGTGACGAGCAGTGGCCCGTCCTCAATGCACACGTGTGAACAACTGCTTACGACACACTATGAAGCCTATAGGCTGTTACTTTGGCAGCCAAACTGAAACCAGTTTTTGATTTTGATATCACATAATCCTGTATATGCCTTCTTGCACCAGAACGAGGGTTTCAAATGTACTTTACGAGAGCAAAGAGATGTGTCAGTGTCATTTATTACCAGTCATTATTCCATTGACCACAGTAGCACAGGCACATTTAAAAAAGGTTCAACAATATCTTAATGTTCCCTTTAAACAAAAACGACTTTGACTTACAAGCATATCGCTACTCTACACACTCAAACATGTGGTTAGATCACTGCAAACATCATGAAAGCATTGTGACATGAAAAACATGGACGTTTAGGCCTGGGATGCACATGACAGTTTCATAATTCATGTTTTTCTAATGATGATGGTATTCTCTGGCAGTATTTCCCAGCCTTGAAGACAGACATCATCAGTACATCAGAGATGTTCTCAGCATCCATAACACAAACCATATGACTGCAGATGGCACTCCACATGAAAGAAGCTGTAAATGATGTTACAAATGACAGGAGTAAACAGTGTTCTGAACACTGTACGCAATATTAAGGCAGGGTTTGTAGCATAGAAATAATTGTATATTTAATCACACATTTGTATTTATTTATTTCAACCTAAAAGCAAAACATAAAAATGAGCTCTACAGACTTTGGTCACTTTTTGTAATCCATTAGCAAACAATCAAATAACATTGAAAATTGAAAACATTGGGAAAATTACATTGTAACGTACAACCAAGAAGAGTAAGTCATGTGCTTTTCGTCAGAGCTTCCCCAAGAGAAAGCCTGTTTAAAATGCTTCACACGTAATTCAGGCTGTGATCAATTTTAATACTTCAATACATTATGTTATTTATGAGTAAACATTCATGTTACACCAATTATTCTTATAAAAAGCCAAAAGGCAATGTAAAATGCAAACCAATTCAAGGCAGAAAGTAAAAAGTTAGAGCCATGCTCATAGGAGAGCTCAGTTTTCCCTAGTACACAAAACACAGAGTTTATGTTATACATATTTGAAGCCTGAGTGCATGTGTTTATGTAGTCGCTCTCACTGATCCCAGATCTGTATTGTGGGTTATGAGGGGAAGTCACATGTCTATCCAACTGTTGCAGAGATTGAAGTTACAGACATTTGTGGAATAGTATAGAATTAAACTAAATTTGTAGACGAATATAATCATTTCTGTGACTGGCGCAGTGGTGAACTGATCATCGGCATCATCTCTCGTTCTGTCACTGTTTGTGGAGTGAACATCCACATCCACGGCTCATGGTGTTTTCCCAGGGCTGGTCTGTAGATATTTGAACACTTCAGATTTACTAGATTATTAAAATGTGGGCCAACTACACCATTAAAATTTGTCTTGAACTTTATTTTAATATAAAAAAAAAATCAGTAAAATGTGTTTTTGGCATGTGACATTTGAAGAAACAAAATTAAGTTTAGATATATTTTTCTTTTTACAAAATCCTTTGAAGGATTTTTACAAAAATATATATTTCTAATACTTTCACACATTAAAATTCTTTCATGATGGCACTTATCAAACAACATCAAAGGGATATCATATATCAGCAGGATTTGAATTCTACGAATCTTTTAAAATGATAATAATGATCTGTCATACAGCGGGAACACAAGAATAAGGCTTTGATTAAGCTTGCGATGGCTGAAAATCCCATCTATGGGTAGAGGATGCATGATGTTTTCAAGGCTACAGCCATGATGTAGATAGACACACATCTTCCTCCTTCATGCGCATCCCACAACACTCTCTGATAGCAGGGGTGAGGAATTTGTACCAGATTCTCCAAAAATACGGCAAAGGATTAACACTTGTGCTTCATGGCAAGCTAGAGAGAGAGAGAGAGAGAGAGAGAGAGAGAGAGAGAGAGAGAGAGAGAGAGAGAGAGAGAGAGAGAGAGAGAGAGAGAGAGAGAGATTTAAGTAGAGTAAATTTACTGTAGAATTACAGTACAAAATGTCTAATGATGTCAGTGAGCTCATTCATAATTGCCCACAGTCTCCTGCCCTTGCATCATTTAATAAATATGTTGGTTAATTTGATAATGCATTAAAAAGAGTAAACTATATTTCCATACACTATTGTTCAAAAGTGTTTTTTTTATTTGTTTTTTGTAATAAAAAGTATTATTTTGATTTGTATCTGTGTATGACAGCAGTCGCCACATGAAGGCAGCAAAACAACACAAATAGTCTTAGTTTAGGAAACCCTACTTGAACTGGGCAAAATGTCAACGAGTAAACACAAGCACGTGGCACACTTTACCTTGTGTGCAGTGTCAGCGAAATGCTGTGCGCTGTTCTTCATGTCACTGGTCTTCTCCTCGACGCGGCCCAGTCTCTCGCCACGCTCGTTCAGAGCCTGACTGGCCTTCTGCACTGCACTGGTGACGCTGTCCGCTGCCTCGTGAAGGATACTGGTCCCTACACAGATGAAGAGAACACAGTGACACAACTTACGGTTGCAGTAACACCACTATCCTTGAGGAAAAGTAGTACACTTCAGCATACTTCTAAAAAAAAGAAACAAAGAAATCACTCTAAAATAATAATTTACTTTAAAAGAATATACTTGTTAACAAACATATATTCATTACTTCAATGAGGTCATTGTTTCTGCATTAAATTATTACATTGTTTAAATTAATACATTTTTAGCTAACTGTGATTTGAATATATACATTTCTGAACAACATAACTTACAGTATCCTCGGATAACAGATCACTCTAAATTGTAATGTGGACTCAGGCATTTTCTGTAAAGCTGCTTTGAAACGATGTGTATTGTAAAAAGCGCTATATAAATAAATGCACCTACACTTTGTAAAAGTCTTCCTAACCTTGTTTGGAAAGAAGAAACACTGTCAGTTTAAATCTAGACTAAAAACATCTTCACATAACACAATATCACATTTCTGTAATTCAAATCCGTTAAAGGATTGTTAGGCTGAATAAATTAGGTCAGCCGGAACTGAGAACACTTTCTATAACACATGGTGTACTCGTTACATCATAAGAAGAATGGCATCTACGCTAATATTAGTCTTTATGTTTATCCAGAGGTTTACTGTAGTCAGCCGTATCCGGGTTGTATCCAGATCAGATGTGGACCTGCGCCTAGACACGACCACAACGCATGATGTAGTCAGCTGGATCTGGGCTGTGTCTAGATCAGATGTGGACCTGCGCCTAGACACGACCACAACGCATGATGTAGTCAGCTGGATCTGGGGCGTATCTAGATCAGATGTGGACCTGCGCCTAGACACGACCACAACACATGATGTAGTCAGCTGGATCTGGGGCGTATCTAGATCAGATGTGGACCTGCGCCTAGACACGACCACAACGCATGATGTAGTCAGCTGGATCTGGGGCGTATCCAGATCAGATGTGGACCTGCGCCTAGACACGACCACAACGCATGATGTAGTCAGCTGGATCTGGGGCGTATCTAGATCAGATGTGGACCTGCGCCTAGACACGACCACAACGCATGATGTAGTCAGCCGGATCTGGGGCGTATCCAGATCAGATGTGGACCTGCGCCTAGACACGACCACAACACATGATGTAGTCAGACGGATCTGGGCCGTATCCAGATCAGATGTGGACCTGCGCCTAGACACGACCACAACGCATGATGTAGTCAGCCGGATCTGGGGCGTATCCAGATCAGATGTGGACCTGCACCTAGACACGACCACAACGCATGATGTAGTCAGCCGGATCTGGGCTGTGTCTAGATCAGATGTGGACCTGCGCCTAGACACGACCACAACACATGATGTAGTCAGCCGGATCTGGGCCGTATCCAGATCAGATGTGGACCTGCGCCTAGACACGACCACAACACATGATGTAGTCAGCTGGATCTGGGCTGTGTCTAGATCAGATGTGGACCTGCGCCTAGACACGACCACAACACATGATGTAGTCAGCCGGATCTGGGCCGTATCCAGATCAGATGTGGACCTGCGCCTAGACACGACCACAACGCATGATGTAGTCAGCCGGATCCGGGCCGTATCTAGATCAGATGTGGACCTGCGCCTAGACACGACCACAACGCATGATGTAGTCAGCTGGATCTGGGCTGTGTCTAGATCAGATGTGGACCTGCGCCTAGACACGACTACAACGCATGATGTAGTCAGCTGGATCTGGGCTGTGTCTAGATCAGATGTGGACCTGCGCCTAGACATGACCACAACGCATGATGTAGTCAGCCGGATCTGGGCCGTATCCAGATCAGATGTGAACCTGCGCCTAGACACGTCCACCATGCATGATGTAGTCAGCTGGATCTGGGCTGTGTCTAGATCAGATGTGGACCTGCGCCTAGACATGACCACAACGCATGTAGTCAGCCGGATCTGGGCCGTATCCAGATCAGATGTGAACCTGCGCCTAGACACGTCCACCATGCATGATGTAGTCAGCTGGATCTGGGCTGTATCCAGATCAGATGTGGACCTGCGCCTAGACATGACCACAACGCATGATGTAGTCAGCCGGATCTGGGCCGTATCCAGATCAGATGTGAACCTGCGCCTAGACACGTCCACCATGCATGATGTAGTCAGACGGATCTGGGCTGTGTCTAGATCAGATGTGGACCTGCGCCTAGACATGACCACAACGCATGATGTAGTCAGCCGGATCTGGGCCGTATCCAGATCAGATGTGAACCTGCGCCTAGACACGTCCACCATGCATGATGTAGTCAGACGGATCTGGGCTGTATCCAGATCAGATGTGGACCTGCGCCTAGACACGTCCCCAACGCATGATGTAGTCAGCCGGATCCGGGCCGTGTCTGGATTAGATGTGGACCTGCGCCTAGACACGTCCACAACGCATGATGTAGTCAGCTGGATCTGGGCTGTGTCTAGATCAGAAGTGGACCTGCGCCTAGACACGACCACAACGCATGATGTAGTCAGCCGGATCCGGGCCGTATCTAGATTAGATGTGGACCTGCGCCTAGACACGTCCACAACGCATGATGTAGTCAGCCGGATCCGGGCCGTATCTAGATCAGATGTGGACCTGCGCCTTGACACATCCACAACGCATGATGTAGTCAGCTGGATCTGGGCTGTGTCTAGATCAGATGTGGACCTGCGCCTAGACATGACCACAACGCATGATGTAGTCAGCCGGATCTGGGCCGTATCCAGATCAGATGTGGACCTGCGCCTAGACACGACCACAACGCATGATGTAGTCAGCCGGATCTGGGCCGTATCCAGATCAGATGTGGACCTGCGCCTAGACACGACCACAACGCATGATGTAGTCAGCCGGATCTGGGCCGTATCCAGATCAGATGTGGACCTGCGCCTAGACACGACCACAACGCATGATGTAGTCAGCCGGATCTGGGCCGTATCCAGATCAGATGTGGACCTGCGCCTTGACACATCCACAACGCATGATGTAGTCAGCTGGATCTGGGCTGTGTCTAGATCAGATGTGGACCTGCGCCTAGACATGACCACAACGCATGATGTAGTCAGCCGGATCTGGGCCGTATCCAGATCAGATGTGGACCTGCGCCTAGACACGACCACAACGCATGATGTAGTCAGCCGGATCTGGGCCGTATCCAGATCAGATGTGGACCTGCGCCTAGACACGACCACAACGCATGATGTAGTCAGCCGGATCTGGGCCGTGTCCAGATCAGATGGAGGACCATCTAGACACGACTACAACGCATCCCTGAAGTGCCAACAGAGACATCCAATCCAATCCAATCCACTTTATTTCTATAGCACATTTTATAAACAGGAAGTTTCCAAAGTGCTGCACAGACAATTCAAACATACAAATCAATAAACATACAATAAAAACAAAATAACAAAATAAAAACATCTCAATCCTAAGATACAGTAAAGATATGAAACAATAAAAGACATCACAGGACCACACAACTCACGCGGAGTTAAAAGCCAAGGAATAAAAATGTGTCTTTAGACGAGACTTAAAACTCTCAACTGTCGAGGCAGTTCGAACATGAAGGGGCAGAGCGTTCCAAAGTTTTGGTCCCACCACAGAAAAGGCCCTGTCCCCTCGAGTTTTTAGTCTCGTCTTAGGAACCGCAAGCTGGAGCTGGCTCTCCGACCTCAGTGACCTCGCTGGCGCATAAATTTGAATGAGGTCCGCAATATATGTTGGGGCCAGTCCATTCACAGCTTTAAAAACAAACAATAAAATCTTAAAATCAATCCTAAAACGGACAGGAAGCCAGTGCAATGAGGCGAGAATTGGAGTTATGTGTGTGCGCTTTTTGGTTCCTGTTAAAAGTCGTGCTGCAGAATTTTGGACTAACTGTAAGCGTGAAAGTGCGTTATGATTTATACCGGTATAGAGTGCATTACAGTAGTCTAATCGAGAAGAAATAAAAGCATGTGTAGCTTGTTCAAAACTGTTAAAAGACAAAAATGGTTTAACTTTAGCTAAAAGGCGAAGATGATAAAAACTAGATTTCACAACTGCATTTATTTGTTTATCAAATTTAAAATCACTGTCTATTTTAACCCCCAGATTTGTTATAACAGGATGCACAAAGTCATTTAGGCGGCTCAAATCTATCTTGGGGTTAGTGTGGCCAAAAAGCATGATCTCGGTTTTACTCTCATTTAATTTTAAAAAATTTTGTGCTAACCATGCTTTGACATCGTTTAAACAGTCAAGTAAAGGTGTCAGGGAGCTGCCTTCATGCTTGCTGATTGGCAAATAAATTTGGCAGTCATCAGCATAAAGATGATAGGAGATGCCATGTTTTTTAAAAATTAGTCCCAGTGGAAGGAGATAAATTGAAAAAAGAATAGGACCAAGAATTGATCCCTGTGGGACCCCACAGTTAAGAGGCAAATTTGATGAGGTAAAGTCGCCCGTTTTAACAGAGTAGCATCTCTCGGAAAAATAAGAATGAAACCATTTTAAGGCAATCCCCCTGACTCCCACACAGTTTTCCATACGAGATAAAAGAATTGTATGGTCAACTGTGTCAAAAGCAGCAGTGAAATCTAAAAGCACTAAAATGGCTGAATCACCAGAATCTGTCATTAAAAACAGGTCATTTAAAACCTTTAAAAGTGCAGACTCAGTGCTATGAAATGCTTTAAAACCTGACTGAAAAATATCTAAAGTGCCATGTGCTTCCAAAAAAGATGATAACTGGATCAATACACATTTTTCCAAAATTTTTGATAAAAAAGGAAGTTTTGAAATAGGGCGATAGTTTGAGACATTCGTGGAATCAAGTCCAACTTTCTTAATTAGTGGCTCAATCACTGCTTTTTTACAAAATGCAGGCACGACTCCAGAAGACAGACTACTATTTATAATTTCTTCAACATGAGAGCCAATCGTTTCCCACACATCCTTAAAAAGGCGTGCAGGGACAGGGTCCATAGGGGATGTGGAGGGTTTAATTTGAGAAACGATCTTTGTAAGAGATGGTAGTGAAACTAGCTCAAATTGACAAAAAATACCAGAGCAATGCATGTTTGAAGAGAAGTTAAAAATAGAGGGTGATATATTGGCTCTGATATTTGAAACCTTACTATTAAAAAAATCCAAAAATGTCTCACAGATATCAGTTGAAAATTCAATAGAGGTGGATTGTGGAGGGTTCAATACAGACCCAATGATTTTAAAAAGAACACGTGGATTGTTGGCATTTTGAGAAACTATTTCTGAAAAATATTGTATTTGTTTAACTTTAACAATTTTTTGATATTTTCTCCAACTCTCCTGTAAAATCTGATAAAACACCTGAAGCCCATCCTTTTTCCACCGGCGCTCTGCCCTTCTACACTCTCGTCTGGCTGCGCGTGTGGCTTCACAGTGCCAAGGCTCAGACTTTGGTCTAGGGCGCATAGCTCTAATTGGAGCTACAGTGTCCAGGACCTCAGAACAGGTGGACAAAAAAACATTACTTAGTTCCTCTGTGTCTAAGGCAGCAGAGTCGCCGTTTGCATGCACATGTGTAATAAAAAGAGTAGAAAAACACAAGGAAGTGTCGGGCTTCAGAGTACGGCCATAACGCACGGGACCGGGTGTTTCAACTAACTCGTTAAAAACAAATTCAAACATGACAGGACAATGATCCGAAAAAATAGCATCAAACACTAATACATTATCAATAGGCAACCCATAGGACAGTACAAGATCCAGTAAATGCCCATGTATTTGTGTGGATCCTGCAACATGTTGAGTTAAATTAAAACCATCAATCAAATCTAAAAACTCTTTCGCCATAGCCTTTAAAGGGCAGCAGACGTGTACATTAAAATCACCAACAATTAAAATCTTATCATAATTCGTCCTTACAACTGCAATAAAATCTGAAAAGTCCTTTATAAAGTCATGATTATGCTTTGGCGGCCGGTAGATCACCGCGCACAAAACAGGATTTCGCGCACCCAGTTCAAAGCAACTTAGCTCAAATGAAGTAAAGGCCATCGACAATGGCTTACAATGTAAATGACTCTTTAATATTGTGGCAATACCGATTGTTTGTGACAACCTCGTCGACATGACAGCCATCGGCACTGATCCTCAACAAATACCAAAAGAACCAGACTGGTCCTCCACACAGACCCTATGACCAGCTTCGGCTCACCATAATGACGGTCTTCGTTCGTTGTTTTTTCTCCACTGTCATCTGATGGAGTTTGGGTTCATTTCCACTGCCACCTCTGGCTTGCTTAGTTGGGGACACAATATTATTAATCTGAAGTTTGATCATTACTGATGCTGTCGTATTAGGACTGAACTGAGCAGGACAATAACATCACTGTTTTCTGCAGAACTACTTTATAGATGACATTAATTTAATAATTGATGATGTTTACAACAGCACTGAATCAACACTGAATGACTTCAGCCGAACAATGACACTGTTTTCTTTTAGAGCAGCTGGACACCCGAATCGAACTCTGTTTCCATCATTGAATCATTTTCCTGTTATCACTGTAAAGCTGCTTTGAAACAATCTGTATTGTATAAAGAACTACATAAATAAAGGTGACTTGGCTTACTTGCATTAATGTCAACTCGTTAAGAATTTTAAAATCACATGCATTAACGCATTTTAATAAACATTTAATGATGAATTTGTAATTTAAATGGGCTTTCAATAAAACTTGGCTGCCTATACAGTAAGAAACAAAGAAAAAAGTTTTGCCAAATAGGTAGGAAAACTCCCAGGGTCACTTCCACCAGTGGGTGGTTTTGCATTTTACCACCCGTGTGAACACACGGCCAGTGCGGAGTCGGCTGGAGTTGGTGTTGCCGACGAGCAGGACTTTTAGCCAATAAAGAGTGATAGCAGGCAGACATGATGATTCATGAGTGATGGGTTTTTAGCACAATAAGATTTTGAAATTGTAGCTGTCTATTCAACTTGTAAACGTCTGGATCTGCACTCAGCTGCTGAAAGAGGTCTGAATCAATCAAAGTTCTGCGTTATGTTCTACAATGTGTACTTCAAGAAAGACGTACTGTAGTTCTGTTTGAAGTTTAATCACGAAATTAAAGCGCATTATTATAGCGTCGTTCATATTTTAAACACGAATGACATTTTCGGCTTTTATGGTGTTTTTTACTGTCATTTGCAAATATCTGATATTTAATAGTTTATACCAGTTTGGGTAGAAACATTTTTGACATATATGCTAATTTTCTTTTACTGTTTGCGCCACGTTTTGATCCGTTTTCCTGATGTATTGTTCTCTTGGCAGATTCATTTTTATAATTTTATTTTGTCATCATTATTGCTGGAAATCGTTGACCCAATCTGGCAACACTGCCAGAGTTAAATTTTACTTTGCTTTAGTAAGAAATACAAACTTTTGGTCATAATGGTGTCCACTTGTATTGTTGGAAGAATTCATTGAGTTTGGCGGGAATGAGTTACTTTCGTAACTTCGTGACAGAAAATCTGAAAAGCCTCAGTGATTGTGGTCAACATTTCAAAGTGGATGAAAATGAACACAAAATGAACCTATATGTTTTATAGGACAAATGGGAGGGACAAACTGAGAGAAACTGCCCAAAGCAAAACCCCGTCGCATACAGGTAAGCAAGATGTTGCCATAGTATTTTTTATCATAATGCTGTTTAAAGAGTAGACAAAGTGTGATACAATTTTCAGAGATAAACCTACTCTTACAACAGCTGTTGTGTTAATAACCCTCTGTCAATCCGACTGCCTGTGCGCAAGGATTAATAAAAAAGCAAAAGTATAATCTGTAGTTTTCCCGAAAGACGTGGATCTGTCAAAAGCTGACAAATAAACGCGAATTAGGATCATTCCAGGTAACACGGAGAACGAGTAAACATTGTTCATTTACATATACTACAAACACTGTAAGAATACAAAGTGGGTTGAAAATCAGTGAAGTTAAACTTTAAAATACTTCTAACACTGCCTTTGCTTTAGCTTGTTAAAGGTGCCCTAGAATGGTTTTTATTTTTATTGTATAATGTTTTCTGGGTTGCCCTTATAATGTTAGTATGTTTTTTAGATCAAAAATAGTCATAATTTAGAAATAAAAGGCATTTTTCCTAGCCTGATTTTAGCCTCTGATGTGAACGCTCTGTTTGAAGGGGCGTGTCTGTGTGTAACCGGCCTCTGCTGTGATTGGCTGACATGCTTGCAAATGAAATAGCTACGTATTACATGTGAAACTCTCTCGAATACTTTTACTACAGATATTATACGTGTTTACTATTACAGCTATCGAGATTAACATCGTGAGATGTTTTTTAAGTATTTAGATCTATTCCCATCACATAAAATGTTGCCGTGATGAGCATTGAGCAAACAGATGACAGTGTGTTGATCGCGAGAATAAAGATCTTATTGCAACGCAGTTTCTGCACTCTCTCTAATGCTTTCACTAATGCAAACACGATGATGTAAATACAGTATTGAACGATTTTGAGAGAAAGATTACCTGTCTGAACTTGAACAATTACACATCAGAAAGTGTTGCTTGGTAGCTCGATCGATCGAGGCCAGCTCTGTATATTGGCCCAAGTTGAGGAAACAGTCTCGTCGGTGAAATGTTTGGAAATTTCCAGAGAAAATAAAACTAACCCATTGTTTCTTCAGAGGCTCGGATGAAGGAACTAAATACTTTAGTGTTCATTTGTACATCCAAACACTGATCCACTGCCATGCTTCGGCTGCGCAGTTCCGCCTGTCATTGAACATGGGCTGGCATATGCACATTTTTGGAGTCGTACATATTAATGAGCCCGACTGTTGCGTCACAGTCGGTGTTATGTGGAGATTCACCTATTTTTCAGGGGTGTTTTTCAAAAACGAGATTTAAGTAAGAAGGAGAAAACAATGGTGTTTGAGACTCACTGTATGTCATGTCCATGTCCTGAACTCTTGTTATTTAACTATGACAAAATAAATTCAATTTCACATTCTAGGGCACCTTTAACACATCAAGATGAGTGTACTTATGAGCATGACAAAAGATTATTAAAACATAATGATTTAAATATACTTTTTTAAATGTTTAATTTGACATTATTACAAAGTGCACTTTAAAAAAACTAAGTGTCCATAATAGGATGTGCAGAAGTAACATCATGTTCATGAAATGTTTCCAGTATTGTAAATGCCTGTTAGACCACATAATTTATTCCAGTATCCATCCATGGAGTCGAGGACGAAACTGGTCCTGTAGTGACGTCGGACATCCCCACGGTTTTCGTCGCACACCGGAGCAGCTTCACCGTATTTGTTTTGCACTGGTGTGAGACTTAGACCGGAGGGGCCAGGAAGCCTCGGTATTCTTCAGCCACACACGACTGATCTCTCAGCTCGCATGACCGTATCATGAACCTTATACAGTACAGACCGACAAATGTTGCTTTCAACACTACATGTAAACTGCTGCTATATGCCATGTATTAATGTATGGTAGCTTGTTTATTAAAGGTTTATTAAAGGTAGCTTGTTTATTAAAGGTTTATTAAAGGGTTCATGACATGAGAAACCAAATTTGCCTTGAGACGTCCTCCCCATTATAAACGAAGCATTTATTTAATCAAGCTCTAAATACAGCTCGTTGTGGATCCATGGTATGAAGTGACGTCACGGTACGAAGTGACGTACCAGTCGTTTGCATATGACCGCCTCCAGCGCAAGACAACTACATCTCATTTCGCATCATCGCACGCGTTGTCGTGCAGCGAGTGGGTCTGTTTACAAGATGACTGCGATGCCACACTGATGTGCTGTTCCTGGCTGTGGACAAACTACATGTTTGAATACGCTGCTGAACGATCCAGACGTCAGGGAAAGCAGTGGATGCAGTTTATTTGCAGCATATGCAGCCCGCCAAAACCTTATTTGTAGGGATGCACCGAAATGAAAATTCTTGGCCGAAACTGAAAACCGAAAAAGAGGAAATCAAGGCTGAAAACAGAAAACCGAAATAGTCAAGTCAAGTCAAGTATATTTATATAGCGCTTTTCACAATACAGATTGTATCAAAGCAGCTTCACAGTATCAATCAAAACAACATAACAATGTTTGTTTATTAGTGGAAAACAATAAAATAAAAAAAGACATCAAGTTTGGAAGGGCTGATCAATGTTATTAATGATTGGTTAATTAATTTGAATATCCCCAAAATACCGAAAGAAATTACGGCAATTATTAATACCATTGCATTTATGGCAATGACTGTGTACTAAATTCAAGGCATTGAAGTCAAGGCATTGCAATTGCATAAATTAATATTAAAGTTTCAAAGAATAAATCAATTACAAATTATGCAAATATGTATTTAGCACATTGCAACAATGCACAGAATAAAATAAAATTCAAACTAAAATGTTTAACTTGACCCAACTCATATGTACATTAAATAATAATGTAAAGGCCTACTGGGCAGCAGACTTTAGTCCAAAATTAAATGTTCTCTCATAAAAACAAAGTGCATTTAGGTCAAGTGCATTTTAAATGTTTCTCTGTAGGACTACTACAAGAAAATGCATTCAGAACAAGTGCAAAGTCTGCTTAAGATACAACAATATTTTCTCTGTAAGTCTTCGACATAATAGTGTATCAAAACAAAGACTGCCATAGCCCATATGTTAACTGTAGAATTCTATCTATAGATTCTATCGAACCCTGGTGCGTTTGCGTGCATATTACGTCATCGCAAACGTGCACGGCGCATGATAGAAAACAGAACATGGGTCAATATATTGTGTTTTTTTATTAATTCGCTGCTATTATGTGCAGTTGAGTAAACGATACAGGTTTACTCTGTGTGTGTCGCATAAGGTGGCGTTCTGCTGCTTGCAAACGGACTCTTTTGAGGAGACAGTGGATTTACAAATTTGTTGCCCTGATTCCACGCGCAATGCGCGAATACACTGCCGGCTCACTCTCACTCGTAATTCATCAACACTATCATCCCATACAAGTGTTTTATTTAACAGAATACATCCCAAAAAGCTAAAACCTATGCGCAGATCACTTTACTTCCTGAACAAGTGCGCACCCGAGTCCGTGTTGTTTGCACATTCACGCGAACCGCGCCACGGTTCGGGAATCGGGAGCAACCTCCTACAGGTAGTCTCGGGTTTTTCATGCGAACCGTGCCCCGTTCTGAACTAAACTGCCAGTGTGTAAGCCCCCTGAAGTACGTCCACACCGCAGACATGTTGCTTAGGACAAACACGTGCAGGTCACGGTTTCTGTTTATGTCATCACAACATTTCGGCCGTATTGTTTCGGTGTTCAAATTTTCGGTGGCCGAATATTCGGTGCATCCCTACTTAATTGATCGGTGAGTGATGTAGATGGGTGTGACTGGGCGCATGTTACTAAAAGAATGAGCAGAGAGAGAGAGAGAGAGAGAGAGAGAGAGCCCCAGCCGAACTGCCTTAATTCTACGTGGCATTGATTCAACAAGGTGCTGAAAGCATTCTTTAGAAATGTTGGCCCATATTGATAGGATAGCATCTTGCAGTTGATGGAGATTTGTGGGATGCACATCCAGGGCACGAAGCTCCCGTTCCACCACATCCCAAAGATGCTCTATTGGGTTGAGATCTGGTGACTGTGGGGGCCATTTTAGTACAGTGAACTCATTGTCATGCGCAAGAAACCAATTTGAAATGATTTGAGCTTTGTGACATGGTGCATTATCCTGCTGGAAGTAGCCATCAGAGGATGGGTACATGGTGGCCATAAAGGGATGGACATGGTCAGAAACAATGCTCAGGTAGGCCGTGGCATTTAAACGATGCCCAATTGGCACTAAGGGGCCTAAAGTGTGCCAAGAAAACATCCCCCACACCATTACACCACCACCACCAGCCTGCACAGTGGTAACAAGGCATGATGGATCCATGTTCTCATTCTGTTTACGCCAAATTCTGACTCTACCATCTGAATGTCTCAACAGAAATCGAGACTCATCAAACCAGGCAACATTTGTCCAGTCTTCAACTGTCCAATTTTGGTGAGCTCTTGCAAATTGTAGCCTCTTTTTCTTATTTGTAGTGGAGATGAGTGGTACCCGGTGGGGTCTTCTGCTGTTGTAGCCCATCCGCCTCAAGGTTGTGCGTGTTGTGGCTTCACAAATGCTTTGCTGCATACCTTGGTTGTAACGAGTGGTTATTTCAGTCAAAGTTGCTCAGCTTGAATCAGTCGGCCCATTCTCCTCTGACCTCTAGCATCAACAAGGCATTTTCACCCACAGGACTGCCGCATACTGGATGTTTTTCCCTTTTCACACCATTCTTTGTAAACCCTAGAAATGGTTGTGCGTGAAAATCCCAGTAACTGAGCAGATTGTGAAATACTCAGACCGGCCCGTCTGGCACCAACAACCACGCCACGCTCAAAATTGCTTAAATCACCTTTCTTTCCCATTCTGACATTCAGTTTGGAGTTCAGGAGATTGTCTTGACCAGGACCACACCCCTAAATGCATTGAAGCAACTGCCATGTGATTGGTTGATTAGATAATTGCATTAATGAGAAATTGAACAGGTGTTCCTAATAATCCTTTAGGTGAGTGTATAATTGCACCTAAGGGAACATAATAAAACAAAACAAAAAAACATGTCATGACCCCTTTAAAGGTAGCTTGTTTCCGCCACAGAATAAAATGGTTTACATCTTGCAATTCTGACTTTATTTCGCAGGATTGCGAGATATAAACTCAGAATTGCAAGAAATATAAAGTCACAATTGGGTGTTTTTAAGTCAGAATTGCAAGTTTATCAATAGATGATAATTTAGTTTATTTAATAGATGGTGTAATCCCGGACATATTACTGTGAAGGAGCGTTCCTGTAGCCCAGATATCGAACTGTTAGCTGTGAGTCTGCGTCCATACTATCTGCCGAGGGAGTTCACATGCGCTATTATTGTGGCGGTTTACATCGACGTGGCGTGTGACGTCATCCATTCAGTTACTGCCGGACTACAAACAAAACACCCGAATGCTTTTATTGCAATTTCTGGAGATTTTAATCACACGTCTCTCTCTGCTACTCTCCCAACATTTCAGCAGTATGTTAACTGCCCCACCAGAGATAATAAAACCTTGGATTTATTCTATGCAAATGTTAAGGACTCATACAGCTCCACAGCTCTCCCCCCTCTTGGCAGATCAGACCACAATCTGGTACTTCTCACGTCCACATATACACCTATTGTTCAGAAGCAATTGGTGACCACTAGGATTGTGAGGAGATGGACAGAGGAAGTGGATGAGGTTCTGCAGGGGTGCTTTGAATCCACAGACTGGGAGGTACTCTGTGATTCCCATGGAGATGACATTAACTCCATTACAGACTGCATCACAGGGTACATTAATTTCTGTGTGGACACTGTTATACCCACCAGGAGAGTGCGATGCTTTCCCAACAACAAACCATGGATAACCAGCGACCTGAAGGAGCTGCTAAATAGGAAGAAGCGAGCTTTCAGGGATGGGGACAGAGAATCACTAAAGACTGTGCAGAAGGAGCTGAAAGTGAGGCTGAGGGAGAGCAAGGAGGCATACAGGAAGAAGCTGGAGAACAAGCTTCAGCAAAACAATGCAAGGGATGTGTGGTCAGGAATGAAGACCATCACAGGGTTCAAGGTGAACGGAAATCAGGCTGAGGGAGGCGTGGACCGGGCCAATGAGCTGAATGTGTTTTTCAATAGGTTTAGCTCAGCTGTCCCATCCCTTGCCCCCTGTCACACAGGGACCACACCCTCCCTGCCCCCTCAGCTGCTCCCCTCTCACACCTCCTCAGTAATCAGGACTGGTGACACACACAGTGCTTTCCCCCACCACTCAACACCTACATCCTTCTTCCCAGCAGAAAGCACCGTGCCGCCCTCTACCTCTCCCACCCTGTCTGTCTCAAGTTGCCAGGTTAGGAGGCAGCTGGAGAAACTGCACCAGAACAAGGCTCCAGGTCCGGATGGTATCAGCCCCAGAGTCCTGAAGGCCTGTGCAAACCAGCTATGTGGGATTTTACAACACCTCTTCAACCTCAGTTTGAGCCTGGAGAAGGTCCCACTGTTGTGGAAAACATCATGCCTTGTTGCGGTGCCAAAGAAGTCTTATCCATCTGCCCTCAATGACTACAGACCGGTCGCCTTAACATCTCACATCATGAAGGTTCTGGAGAGACTGGTTCTGGCCCACCTGAGACCACAGGTGGCCACCTCCATTGACCCACTGCAGTTTGCCTATCGCCCTGGGGTTGGTGTGGAGGATTCTATCATCTACCTGCTTCAGCGAGCTCACTCACACCTGGATAAAGCTGGCAGCATTGTGAGGATCACATTCTTTGATTTCTCCAGTGCTTTTAACACGATCCAGCCTTTACTGCTGCGGGAGAAGCTTCAGAAGATGCAGGCGGACAACTCCACAATTTCTTGGATTACGGACTACCTGACAGACAGACCACAGTTTGTGCGACTGAGGGGTGGTGTGTCTGAACGGTTGGTCAGCAGCACAGGAGCACCACAGGGGACTGTTCTCTCACCATTTCTCTTCACGCTATACACTTCAGATTTCCAGCACAACTCAGAGTCCTGTCATCTCCAAAAATACTCGGATGACTCTGCAGTTGTTGGGTGTATTAGTGGTGGAGACGAGTCAGAGTACAGGGATCTGGTTGACCGCTTTGTGTTGTGGTGTGGGGAAAACCATCTCTTCCTAAACGTGACAAAGACAAAGGAGATGGTGGTGGACTTTAGGCGGACCAGAATAACAACACTAAACAACGTTCGCCTTCTGGGAGCGGAGGTGGAGGTGGTTGAGAATTTTAAATATCTAGGTGTGTACCTTGACAACAGATTGGATTGGAAGTGCAACACTGAGGCCATCTTCAAGAAGGGTCAGAGTAGACTCTACTTCTTGAGGAAGCTTAGGTCTTTCAATGTATGCAGCAGGATGATGCATATGTTCTATCAGTCTGTTGTCGAAAGCGCAATTCTCTTTGCAGCCATCTGCTGGGGCAGCAGTATCAGAGTCAGTGACAGCAAGAGACTGAACAAGTTAATAAAGAAGGCTGGCTCTGTGCTGGGGTCTGCTCTGGAGCCTCTGGAGTTGGTTGTGGAGAGAAGAATGTTACACAAATTATACAACATCATGGATAACACTTCACATCCTCTGCACAACCTGCTGGTCGGACAGCAGAGTGTATTCAGCTGGAGATTTTTACAACTCCGCTGTAGCAAGGACCGTTACAGGAAGTCATTCCTACCCACTGCCATAACAATCCACAACAACTCTCTGGGCAGGGAGAGGAGACTGAGGAGACTGAATGACACTTGAATCATAAAGGACATCACATTATTTTTAACATTATATTTAACACTCAATGTTCACATGTCATACTAACTGCACATCTTTGTGCACTGTTGCACTTGTGCATACATCTTATACTTGTAAATATATAATGTAATATTTCAATTTATTTTATTTTATTTTATTTTTTAAAGAAATGTGTACATTATATGTCAGTCTATGTAATATGTCAGGTTGGTATTCTGTGTCAAATTGCTGCTGCAACACCGCAATTTCCCCTTGGGGATTAATAAAGTTTTTCTATTCTATTCTATTCTAATTGCGACTTTATATCATGCAATTGTGAGATAAAAAGTCAGAAATGTGAGATAAAAAGTCACAATTACCTTTTTTATTTTGTGGCAGAAACAAGCTTCCATATAATGTGTTGTAGTATCATGTGAAAAATAATGTGAACTTTAAAATGACATTTCAGCTAGAGTTATCATAAATAAACATTATATATGTGACTTTCAGCTCACAATCAGGTGTGTTGATGTTTGCTCAGCTTTAAATGGATCAGTGTACTGAACCCTGCCAGGCAACAAAACACAGGCCTCTGAACCCACAGCAACCGCCACTCCATTTCCCACAATAACACAGGCCATCCTCTCCGTGAGTCAGACCGCGACTAAAAGAATGAAGACAAGAAGCAACACTAAAAGCTGTTATTTATTAAGTGGGAGGAATAACTGGCAGGGAAGAGAAGGAAGGGTGCTTCCCCAAGACAACGTTAAAATAGCATCAGCACCCTCCTCGACAGAACAACACTTTAATTGTAGCATACAAATGTAAACTGTCTGAGCTTTAGTTTTGGTACTGTGTGATATAACTGTTTGCAAAGTTTCAAAGATCAAAGTGTATATGAATGGCATTATTTTCTCCCAAATGAAAGAATTAATTCTGAACTGCCTGAAAGGAGTGAGTAATTCTAATCTTGTTTTCTGCTCGAACCTGTGTAGGTTTGTAACTAATTTGCATAATGCCAGGCTATGGTTTTCATTGGCTGTCCGCAAACAATATTTACTTCGCCCTGCCCTCAAACACTGTAGTTGTAGCTGAGACTGGAAGAGTTTGGTTCGTATTTGTCCATGTCGAGAAGACGTTGTTTTCTGCACTGCAAAAGCTAATCCACTTTACATGCACTTTAAGAGGATGAGATTGATACAGTAAAACGGACACCATCGTTACTGTTCGTTTCACTGTGTACTGTATCAAGTGCTGAGGAAGATCTGAAATTCAGATGTGTTAATGGATGTTACTATTCTGACACATGCTGTAAGCAGTCGACCAATCACAACAGACTGGGCCGTCTGACCAATCAGAGCAGAGTAGACCAATCACAACAGACTGGGCCATCTGACCAATCAGAGCAGAGTAGACCAATCACAACAGACTGGGCCGTCTGACCAATCAGAGCAGAGTAGACCAATCACAACAGACTGGGCCATCTGACCAATCAGAGCAGAGTAGACCAATCACAACAGACTGGGTCATCTGACCAATCAGAGCAGAGTAGACCAATTACAACAGTCTGGGCCATCTGACCAATCAGAGCAGAGTAGACCAATCACAACAGACTGGACCATCTGACCAATCAGAGCAGAGTAGACCAATCACAACAAACTGGGCCATCTGACCAGTCAGAGCAGAGTAGACCAATCACAACAGACTGGGCCATCTGACCAATCAGAGCAGAGTAGACCAATCATAACAGGCTGGGCCATCTGACCAATCAGAGCAGAGTAGACCAATCACAACAGACTGGGTCATCTGACCAATCAGAGCAGAGTAGACCAATCACAACAGACTGGGTCATCTGACCAATCAGAGCAGAGTATACAGTAGCTGCGTTTACATGGTTCAATCGGAATTAAATCAATCCGATTGATGAATCCGAACACGGTGTTTACATGAACGATAAATAAAGTAATCGGGTTGATGTGAGCGTTTATTTGTCACAAGATTCAAATCGGAATTGATTTTTTGACATATGCGCACACTGCACGAATATGCCACTGTTTGCGCATAACTTTTCTCTTCTATTGGTTCTTTATTCGTTTTAAACAGCAGACTTAATATTTATCCGTCTCCGGTCATAATTTGGAGATGAGGAGTATGAACAGTTTTGCCGCTGCTTATATTGATCACACACTGGTGGGCCGTCGTCCTGCTCCACTTCACAGACGCTGAGTGAAATGAGAATTTAGACGCTGAGTGAAATGAGAATTTCAATCCGATCCAAATTTCAATCGGATCGATTAAGGCGTTTACATGAAGGTTTTTTAGTCTGATTGAGCTGTTAATCCGATTATAAGGGTCCATGTAAACGCAGCAACTGAGAAAATAGGTGATGCTGCAATGTATATTATGAGAAAACTAAAGTGTTTTTGACCTTGGATGCATGCAAACCTATTGCAGGAGAATCCAAAACAAACTGAGAATCTTTAAAATAGCATTATAGGGCATAAAATAATAAACAAGGTTACAATGAGAACGACAAAAAACGGAGCAGATGCAATTCCATGAAGGATTGTGATGGAGACGCTGATCAAGTGATATTGAGAACCACCACCCAGTATTTTCCACGTAACCTAATTTATTTTAAAAATGTATTTGTTAAATTTTCTATACTCAAAGAATCCTTTAGGTATTTTGAATTGATTACTGACCAACATAATTGATCATTTAAAAGTCTTATTCCAAGTCCAATGCAGTTGCAAAAGTAGGATGCACTGTGAAATTAATGACTTGTTACACCTCTGATTATACATCCAGTAATATGCCAACAAGCAGGAAACAATTTGAAATAAAGCGAGTGTCAGGGTTTTCATAGCAAGAGAAGCTGTTTTTTTTGCCTATACGAGGAAACTCAACGGTCTTCACGGCAATCCTTCAAAATAAAAGTTCAGTTTAATTTGACAGAAATATATTACTGTTGTACAGTAGAATTTAGAAGAGTCTCAATGTAATAATAATACTAACACTAATACAAATAAATTATGATCTCAACTTTAAGGAATAATAATTTTTCTTCCATGTTTTAATTTTAACAGTAATTACAATTGAGCTTTAAAGCTCTGATTGTGCAGCACGTTGTTTGACAAAAAAAGTTTGTTCAATTTCATATGATTAAAATAAATGTAATTAATGTTTTATGTCTTCATTTGGTTACCAGAAAAAAACAACAGAATTTGTGTGAAAAAAAAAACATTTCATAGATTAAAAAAAAAAATATTGTATAAGTTTAATAATTGTTTATAATAAAAGTTTCAATTAATTAGACATGATTTTTGATTACAAAAATTTTTACACCAGGTATCCGTAACACGCCCGCTCCGCGACACTAGTTTCGCTAGCATCACTAGCACCCCCCCACACTGGTCTACATTTAGTCATGTAGACCAGTGTTGTCAAAAGTAGTGACTTCGGGGTTCTTAAACACCTCTGATTGGCCATTGTGTTGTAAAAAGGGAGAGTGTACAGTGTGTTTGGACGTGGCGTCTCACCTCCCAGCAGTTTGGAGTGGCAGTTGATAAACTCGGGTTTTCTTTCGGGGCTGAACCGCTGACATGTGTGATGGAGGATCTGGACAAACATGCACTTCTCTCCAGCTGAACCTGCTATCCACTGGTCAGATCCATGCTCAAACATCAGGTCAAACTCAGCGCAATCCTAAACAGTTTTGGATGAAGGGAAGTAGACAAAGATCAATACCATCAAAACACCATTTCAGAAAGATGTAGATGGAGGAAGAGGCGGATGTACTCACTCGCATGGGGTCGATGCCGTTCACCTGCCGCAGCTGACTGATGGTCCACTGTGTTCTCCGAACAAAAGATGATGAGCCCTCGAACTGCTTCACTTTTGTGAGGAAAACTTGTACTGGTTTCTTATTGGTAACTGAAACGAAAATGAAAACACACCACACTACTGGTCAATAGTTTGGAATAATTACGATTTTTAATGATTATAAAAGAAGTCTCTTCAGCTCTTTTATTTGATCAAGAATAGAGTAAAAACTGTATTAATAACATAGACTGTATTAATAAATATTTATGTATGTACTTTTTTTTTCTATTTGAACATTTAAAATGTATTGTGTGTAATGTAAATATAAAATATAATTTATTCCTGTGATTAAAATCTGAATTTTCAGCATCATTACTCCAGTCTTCACATGATGTCACATGATCCTTCAGAAATCTGTATAATATGAGGATTTGATGCTCAAGAAACATTTATTATTATTATCAATGTTGAAAACCAGTGATTTTTGGTTTTGAAGTTTTGAATGGCAGTAGATAATAATAATAATAATACATATTGTAATTCAAAAAGGATTAATTAAATTGATGGAAAGTGACAGTAAAGATATTTATGTTACAAAAGATTTCTATGTCAAATAAATGCTCTTCTTTTGAAATGTTAATTCATTAGAGTATCCTGAAAATATGTAGCGCAGAGAATATTATGCAGAAAAATAAACACTGATAATAAGAACCATTATCAAAAATTGAGCACTAATAATAAATTAATAATAACTGAGCAGCAAATGAGCATAATAGAATAATTCTGAAGGATCATGTGACACTGAAGACTGGAGTAATGATGCTGAAAATACAGCTTTGATCACACAAGCAGATGAGACTTTCAAAAAAAAGAAAATCTTGCCAACCCAAACTTTTAATCAGAAGTATACACACAGTACATTCAGATTTTTCGACATAATACAGAAACAAAAAATACTAAGAGATCTGATTTACATATAATACGGAGATACACAATTTGTGGAAATCATCTGTCTCTCTAGCGCTCTTGTCCATATCAAAGACCGTGTTTACAGAGCCACCACACCCGGTTCTGCTGCGCCCAACATCCGGCCCAAGGCGTACTGTTCGAGGAATTCCTGATCCTCAACTGTTTGTTCAGGCCTCTGTGTACAACACTCCCTTTCCTCACTCTCATTCCCTTCATCTGTGCGAGGCAACTCATGTCAGGGACATCTCTGATCCATCGGCCCAGCTTTCAACATTTGTACAGTCCCGGGAGACTCCAGACTCTTTTTTTTTTTTTTTACATGATCAGTCAGAAATTAAGTTAACAGTGACATTTTAGTTTTTAGTTTTTTTTACCCCTTATCCCAGCTTAATGCACCCCCCCCAAAAAATATATATAATAATAATACTACAAAATAGTCAAGTCAAGTATATTTATATAGCGCTTTTCACAATACAGATTGTATCAAAGCAGCTTCACAGTATCAATCAAAACAACATAACAATGTTTGTTTATTACTGGAAAAAAGATCCACGTTTGGTAGGGCTGATCAATGGTATTAATGATTGGTTATTTAATTTGAATATCCCCATTAATGCTATTAATTAGAATAGCACAGATAAAAGGGAAAATAAATAATTACACAAATCAATAAAGAGTTAGGTCTCAGAGAAGAAACTAAATAAAGAATGTTTAGACTTTACAGGACTAGTAAGTTACAACACACAGAGGTAAAATAGTTTTTTTATAACACATTCTCAGTTAGGGAGTAGACTCCAGACTCTTCTTGATGAAACTGAACACTGCTCAGAAGCTCAGGGTGTGTGTGTGTGTGTGTGTGTGTGTGTAGGAATATATTCCTCAGCCATCCACAACACTCAATATCTTGACAACTTTACAAAATAACCATGCACATTATCCCTATCACAACATCTGAGTAAATCTACACAAACGTTATATCTTGCAAAAGCAAGAATTGCATATGGACAAATAGCAATGACATTTCTGAACAAAATTTGAACAGAATGAGTGCTATTTACTTTGGCTGAGCCAGTCAGGTGACCAGGAATGGTCAACCCCAAAACACAAATTCTGTCATTATTTCCTCTCGTTCCAAACATATATTACTTTCTGGTTAAAGCAGGATTATGCTACTTTTGAACTTTTGCTCTCGGGGTCCTCCTACAGTTCGGAAACAGTATTGTCTTCTACTACTGTCGTGAAATCTGTCATGGTTACACACATGCATTTGTTGACAAGTCGATACCACGAACTCTGAAGGAGTTCTCAGACTGAGCGGAGTTGGGTAGACTGCCAGCGTTGCGTGTGAAATGTCTTCATCCCAGGTACACTGGCATATATTTCAGCATGTCATATGAATATAGTTTCATGGGCTTTATTTTTTTCAAAAGCCAAAAGATCGTGTAGCTCACGTTTTCAAGCCAGCGTCTTGATAGTAGCCTATTGGCTACTGTTTTACATAATGGAAATGCTAATTCAATTCAATGTTTGTGTGGTAGGTAATAGCCATCTTCAATATTATAATATCAAGCTACCATAGATGAATCTGAAAAATCGATTTGCATTATAGCCTGAGGCAAGACACTTTCACCAGAAAAATAAATAAACAAACATGACTATCAGCCTGCAGACATTAGGATAGTTACCCTGAACGATTATTTTGTCTGTCTAATCATGCATTATTTACTTGCAAGAATGTAATGTAGCCCCTACCAAACTTGTACACGCCGTTTAGACATAGGCTTACTTATGTTTTTGTTTTTTTTGACGGCCCTGATCCGTCGGGCACGCACACCTCCTCCTCCTTTAGCTCACGCCAGCGTTCTCTATAGGACCTATAGGACGAGGACTAATATCGATCCTCGTCCAGTCTTTTGTCACTCTCCCTTTTTCTCTTTCTACTGTCCTCCGACAAAACCTTTGACTTCTTGGTTTTACTTGCTGCTTCGGCCATGACAACAACAGACAGAGGTAAAAAAAAAAAAAAAAAAACGCTCGTTGGGCTCTAACGTCAGAATTTGAGGAAGTGATGTATTCCGTAAAGCAGTCGAATTTTGTAGTTCTTTTGGTGGTCGGGTTCCTACCCGAACCCCGAAGTTACAAAGTGCCAGTAAAAGCGATACAGACCCGTCAGGCTATGGCAGACCTGTCATTCAACCTATTGTAAGTCAATGTACCATCTCAAGGGTTTTGGAAAAATATTATAAGGGTTGAAAAAGCTACATAGTGCTGCTTTAACCTTTATTTTGATAGTCCCTTTACACATTCTGTTGACTAAAAGTAACGTTACACCTACATGTCTACTATCTCTCATTAGAGTGTTAGTAGAGTATTAGTAGACTGGTAGGGTTAGAATAAGTTGATATGTAAACGTAAAGAAACTTATATTCAATAGTGTCTGTTGGAGGACAATCAAAATAAACAGTTAGCAGATATTAAGCAGACAGTCTATTAATACTCTAATGACTGCTAGTTGACTAATAGCGGGACTACAAATGAGGCGTTTCAGGCAAGGGTTTTCTGTTGGAGTAATTCACCCCCCTTTGGCTTTGTAACAGATTGATTACATGCACAAACAGCTTTATTACACATTAAAGGAAAGGTAAAACAAAAATAAAACCATGACAGGAGCCATTGAAAGTAAGTGAAATTTGTAGTTTCCAATTGTTTTAGTATCTCTTGGTAAATAGATATTTTATTTGTGATTCATTCCATTCTTAGTGTCAACAGGCCTTTAAAAAGCAAAACGCTCTCCTGGAGCTCAGCAGTAGATGATTTCCAGAAGGCTACTGTTGAATACTCTCAGTGCGGTTTCCCCTCAACAACCACACAATGTTTTTCAAAATCTTCAGGACTCCTTTGATACCCAGAGCCATGTGACCGTCCATGCGGAGCACTGTATAATGAAACAGACTGACTCCTGGAACACAGTGTTGCTGTGGGTCTGTGGGCTGGAATGCAGAAACTGCATCTGGGTGTGTTTTAGACTTTCTCTGAATGGAAGCACGAAGGCCAAGTGGTGATGGGTCTTATTTTCTGCTCTTGGCGCTAGATTTACTATGGCTGGCTAACCACATGTATCCTTAACACACCACATAAACTTAGCTCGTTTTAACAGAATATTTGCACAGTATCTGGAAATTAAATGGTCATTATCCTCAAAGAAAAAGTTTACAATCGTACACATTATAAATCATATTGGGGCGGAGGTAAAGCGAATGTGGCGATTGGGGTGACGATGTAATAAATTAAAATAAACAGATCTAATCCACACACACACACAAAAAAAACTGGTGAAATGGAACTTAAACCAAGCAAACAAACAACAAAGCTGAATACACACTGTGGGAGTTTTTCCAGTTTTGGGTCATTTAGTGTGGCAACAAAAAGGAGGAGCCTTTGCAGGATTCAGTGAAGCCAAGATAAAAACTGTAAAACAATCCCAAACAAACAGTGACAGACATTGACTCAAAATCAAGCCCCGCCCATATTTTCCCTTCTTCCAGAAGCCGTTTCACTCAGATATATACGCCTCAACAGGGAAGAAAAGACTATTGCAATTTCCATTTAAATGAGACACTATTGAAGCTAGTTGAATTGAAGCAGAGGGCTAAAATCGGGGTCGAAAATGGCTTATTATTTCTAAATTAAGACAGTTGTGATTTTAAATATCCTACTAACATTATAAGTGCACCCCGAGAAACATCATAAAATAATGTTGTTTATGACCCATTTAAGTGAGCAAGGTTGTCTCACTGCACCATTGAGGATGTTCAGAGATGTGTTCATGGCTCTTCAGAAAATGCCAAGATGATGGATACATGTACAGAGCAGAGCTCAGCAAGAGTTCAGGACTCAGTCTGATGAATAGGAACTCCTAATAGTCGCTCCACAGACTCCAGATGATCACAGACCAGCCAAATAGATCAGCACAAATGAGCCTGTGGATCCGCTCCAACCAAACCATTAACCCTGCAGACCTCAGGCTGAGGCTAATGAACAACTTCCTGGAGTACAAACATATGATCTGTGGGCATTTAAACAACTGAACTATTTGACTGTTACAGAAAACTATAAAGAACATTTTAAAGTAGATCCTAAATAACTACTCTTTTTGTCTCAAAAGTTCAGGGTTAAAGAAAAACTAGAAAAATAAGTTAAATACAACTCAAGTGTGTTTGTATCCAGTGATCAGGCCTGGTTCTAAGGGGTAATGACCCTCAAACACAAGCAAGAACACCCTCAGTTGATACTGTAGTAATATATTGGCAAAACAGACACTTTGCAAACGCTCCAGTGCATTTCCGTGTTTGCGCTCTGGAGAACTTCAAAATGTATCCATTTTACAACGTGTTTTTGAAGCGGTGAGTAATGTAGCCAATCACAGATATAGTTGTTGATCTCTTGAACGCAATGGCCAATCGTGTTTAATGGGGTCCTGAACTGGATTTTTAAAATAATTTTAATATTGTTTCCTGAGGCGCTCTTCTAATGTTAATGATTTTTGCATAAAAAAATGACAACTTAGAAATAAATGGCTATATTATAGAATAATTTTCAATCCTGATTTTAGCCCTCTAATAGGACACCCTGTTTGAAGAGCGAACATCTTTGCATATTAAATAAATATTGCATATGGAACCCTCTTGAATACTTTTACTACGTTTTGACTATTATAGTTGACAAGATTAACGAATCGTGAAAAGTGTTGATTATAGCATTATATTTAGATCTAATCACATGAAAGGTTGCAGTGATGAGCATTGAGCAGATGACAGACTGTTGATCACGTGAATGCAGTGATCTCATCATTGCGACGCGATTTCTGCACTCTCACAAATGCGTTCACCATAAATAATCCAAACATGATGTGAATACAGAAAGAGAGTCATTGATTACATAACGGGAGTTTTGGCAAGTGTCCAGATAAACTCGCGCTGTGTGATTGACAGCTTCATATATTGTAAAGGGAGCATTCTTTGATCGCTTTCTGTATAGAATTTAATCGGATAATTTTTATGCTACTGAGAAAAACAAAGTGAAGTTGATTGTTTAGTCACGGTCTCAAAATTGTTCAATACTGTTTGCATCAGTAAATCAAGCCAAAGAAAATCTGTCTGAACTTGAATAATTACACATCAGAAATCACTGATCACAGATCAGGCATTAAAATGAACACTGTTACTTACATGTTTGTGCTGATGGATCCATATCTTAAAAGTCTGTTTGCAAAGCCTGCACCGAGATTGCGACTGAATTACCAAATAATCCACAGTGAAATGTACCGAATACAAACAAATAATGCACTGCTGAGACTTTCCCATAGTTGAAAAAAAAAACTCTTTCCTAGCATTAGGATCCTTTGGAAGGTAATGTTACTGATCCTGTGTCGATCATTACTTGTTCTCATGTCACTATTAACTAACGCACCAGTGGGCGGAGCCAAAGACATGGTGATGTAGACGTAGGCGGTCTTTCGAAGCAATATCACGTCATAATTCCACACTTTTTAGGTCCCTTTTCTGGCCTTGGTTTCAATAAAAGCTGTTTATGGAATAACAAGGAAGTTTTGAAACTTAGAGGATATTTTCATCGTATAACTACCTCTTAACTGTCAAAAGATCAAGTAAAATTTGAATTCTCAGTTCATGGCCCTTTAAGTCAATCAGAATCCACTCACCGCTCAAAACGGCAGAGTTTTTAATTAGTGCCAAGTTATGCAGGCTCGCGAAACCTCATTAAAAACAATGTAGACATGATGTAAGATATTTACTGTGCATTGTTGGCAGCTTCATTGATCATAATGGAACTTTGTGAGATTGCGATGAACTGACAAAGCAACAGTGTTTTAGTGATAAATGTATTTCATAGGGCCCTAAACTTGTATTTTTTGTTAAACTTAATAAATTGTTATTAAATTGTATAAGTTTCATGAGTTCAATTAGAGCAAATAAACAACATATACAGTTAAACCTGTATCAGGAATGGCCCATTTGCTCCTCAGCTTGTTTCTTTCAAAGCATAGGGCTGCACGATTTGGGGAAAATGTCATATTGCGATTATTGAGGTCAATATTGCGATTGCGATATGCAATTGCGATAAAATGAATGGTTTCATGAGTCAACTTCCTGGGGTTCTCAAGAAAAATGCACACAGATTAGTGATAATGCTGAAATGTGTATTTCTCAACTCAAACTAGCAACAACAACTAAATGATTGATTCACTGTTGGTAACACCTATAATGATCAATAAGCCATTGTTGTCTGGATAAAAATGACAACAATGTCATTTGTTGTCCCCCCCCCCCCCCCCCCGCCCCCACAATTTTAAACATTAATTATAGCCATCCAACATTACAGTGATTCCATCATTACAAACGAAAGCTATACAACTTTTAAACTCATAAACCCATTAAACTCCCACATACCATATTAAATGTGCCCTTCCTGTCTAACAGGACATATACAGATATTGAATAAAGTTATCAAACAGTCTGTGCTGCATAAATTATAAATTATATATAGACTAATCCTTAAAGTTACAAAAGTTCTTTAGTCAAGAGTAATTTTCTCTGTTCCCTTTGTTCTTTGGTTAACTTTAACGACAGAGATCATCAGTGGCTACTGTGTACTGTCCCTTTAAGAGCAGCCGCTGCTGACAGAATCTCACACGCGCCTCATTATAAAGTGTCATTAGGCCACAGCCACACTGAAAATTATTGGGTATAGGTCATCTATGATTTACTGAATGGCCTTTGAACATGTTTTCTATGTATGATTAAAGTTAACAAGAACGTAACACAGACTTTATCCATCAATCACAACATGAAGGGTCATCGGCACAGGGAACAGAGCCAGTGTGCGGTTCACTCCGACAGGAAGGTGAACGTGAGTTTAGTTCCTCTGCTCGTCTCTGAGGACGGGCTTAATTAAAGTCAGAAACACAAGAGTCTGTTCCGGTTAAGCAGCACAAAACAGCTTAACACGAAACTTTTGCAACAATGAAATCTTGGACTAAGGACAAAATCAGGAGGATGAGAAAGAAAAAAGAATGAAAAGACAACAGTGGATTATTCTGACATCCCCGTTCCGGTGTCCTCCCCGTTCCTGTCCAGGGAAACAAGAGCCTTTCATCGCCTCACACGACACCGTTGAGCTGATGCTCATTTATCACACGCCGTACAAGAGCCCAGCAACAAGTATTACAAATATAAAGATACTGCCAATTTCATGAAAAAAATCTTGCACAATTATCAAAGGGAAAAGCATTAGCATAATACAAGTGCCAATGTGCAAAGTCATGTTTCTGTTGCATGTTATCATAATTTCAGCTTCTAATAAATCACATGTTTGATGGATTTCATATCTTATGTTGAGTTTAAGAAGATGGCACAATTCTAATAAACACTTTAGAGAAAATATTGAAGAAAGTTCATGGAATCACACCTTAATAAAAGAAACTTGCACTACTGTTGAAAACATTTTTTCCCCCAAAATATATTTATTGACATTTTGTGCAGATACAACAACTTGTATGAAAATGAGGTGAAACACAGTTACTGCTTTGAACTAGTGAAATAGTTACTTGAAATAGGTACTTATTACATCTGAATGAAGGAAAGTTCAAGAAATAGTTCTGCTAATTTCTTCAGTGTTATCTACACAACAATTTAAACTTTTTAGAGAATGAGTCTGACTTAATGCCAACAGTCACAAGTCTAGATAACGAGGATGAAATATAGATAGAGCAGGTCTGGGTCTCTGAATTATTTTATTAATGGTAAATAAATCTAGTCTTGCCTCGATCAGTTTGGCCGATTTGGCACAAGTATCTAAAAAAAAATGCAGGAGTTCTGAATCTCTACATACCTGACATCCACAAAAACTTGACAGAAGAAATTTTTTATAATTCTAATAATTTGACTGGTGATCTTGTAGCAAATCAACTTTGCCTGAGAGTAATGTTATTACAAAACTGTAACGTGCATTTGATTTTAACTTAGAATACATGTTATATGCAATGTAAAATATGTAGTTACACTTTATTTTAAGGTGATGGTTACACGTTACATGTACTTACTTTCTAAGTACATGTAGTTAATATTACATAAATCAGTAAATCAATATTTTTACAATGTCGTACCTTAAAATAATGTGTAACCAAATAGGTTAATATCATATAACATGTTTATAACATAATATCTGTTTTTTGTCTTTCATGTCTGTGCGTGTACAGAAATTTGGCATGATAATAACAACAACATCATGCCCTGCATGTAATCATTCCTCTAAAGCCACCGGGAGCCACAGCTCCACTCAGACCTCTGCTTTAACACTCAGTTTACAGCCAATCACTACTTTTCCTTTTATACAGTTTTCTAACCCTTTCTGAAAATCCTCAAAGAATGTTCCCAGTTTCCCAGTTTTTAAAGTGTGTTTTTGCACCATTTTATTCAAAGTATGTAGGCATCCGTTTTATTGTAGTATCAAGATACTATTAGACTATAGTTTTATTAATATTTTGAATTAGGTTTTATTTTTATATTTTATTTTTTTCATTTTAGTAAAAGTTTCAATAATTTTACTGTACATTGTAATGTTTATTAGTTTGTGTTTTTAAAAAAAAACATGTCTATACTGTTTTTTTTATACTGTTTTAATTTTTATTTTAGTTTTAGGAATTTTAGTACATCAATGAAAATGCTAAATGTTGCCTTGGCCATATACTAAAATTAAAATGAGTTTAAGTGTTTGGTACCACTTAACTTGAAGGCTTTATATATAATGTATTAGAAAAGTAATTAATTTAAAACCCATTATACCTTGTAATGCACATTATAATGCAAACATGATCTCATGAATAATTGTAACAACAGTTATAATATACATTTTACAATTATCAGTACTTATCTACATTGGTACACCTTTCGAAAGTATAATGCATTAAAACACGACAAACAACCAATTTCAGTTGTAATAAAGAATCTGCAACTATTACAATGCAACTGTGGTTACAATTATTTTTTGCAAATATACTGTATAATGCTTTACAACGTGCATCATGAAGGCATTATACAGTACATAAAGGCTAAGTAAAGTGTTAAAGTTTTTTCATATTTTATGCAGTTAATGTTTATTTCAAGTAATGAAAATGTTTTTATGGGTTTTAGTTAACTATAATAATGCTGCCAATGAGGCAATGCAGAATAACAGTTTATGAACACTGTTAAAGTCTTTGCTGCTGTGTTAAACCTGTGTCATGTCTACATAGTTTCACAATGTCCAATTAAAGGTGGGGTATGTGATTTGCAAAACGGCCGGCAGATTTTGAAAATACACAACTCAAATGGTCCTACCTTCTTTCCTCCAACGCTGGCCCTGATTCGCGTGAGGGGGATGGGGGGAGGGGGGTGTGGTACGACCGTTTGATTGACGGACTTACTGTCCAATGATTCTAGGTGGTCTTGGAAATGATTGGTTGGAGTTTTTCGAGTCCTGCCCATTCCACAAATGATTCAATTGCTTAATTTTCATTTCAGAGCTTCTAACTCAGTGGCTATAAGTGGGTTATGAATAGGATTTCAAGTGATTTTGAAAAAATGGACCAAAAAGAGAATCACATACCCCACCTTTAATGATTTGAAATTATTTAAATTTCTACTGATGTATTTGCATCTAAAGCCGGCTATTCAAGCCACACATCTTTGGATGCAAAATTAATTTAAATGAACTCAGTCAAGCATTTCCTTGCAAAGACAAATATCATATCATCATATCATATCAGCAAAAAGATTGGCTTCTATTATCACTCACTTAACTGCGTGAATGCATGCCACACAAAACAGGAGTGATATAGTTGTGCTCTAACAATGCCAGTTTTGACTCAACTATTCATAAAGGACAGATGCATGCTGGAGTCCTGTTATTTCACCAAAAGAGACTGAATTCAAATCTTTTTTTGACAAATCGACATGAAACTGGCTTCCCCCAAACAGCTCAAGCCAATGCTTAATCAGAAGCTCTCCGAGAGAAACGCCTGTCTAAATCTTGTCTAACCTTTAGACGTGTTCACACTGAACAGCAGGAACACAACACACATAACACAACACACACCGTCCTGCTGCGGCGGACACTGACACATTTAACAGCGTTTCAGCAACTGATCAAACTTGTATTTAATCTGTGTCTGACCATATAAAGACAGTGTCTTTCCATCTACATCATACTTCACAACACTGTTTAGTGTAGTAGATTAATGCAAAAACCTGACGCTATAATGTGGATTTGAGTTCATTTTCAATAATTCACTTCATTAAAAACATATATGACCTGATGCACAAACATTAGCTACAGAAAAATATGAATTGCTATTAAAATGTAAACTGATTGACTCAATTTAGTGAAACTTACTGTAAAACAAGAGTTCAAGAGCTGTTTGCCCATTAGCCGTGTGTGTGTGAAGTGAGAGCATATGTCAGTCATGGTCCTGGTGGGCAGAGGTCTAAACCACAGGCCTCTGTGAGGTGTGTGTGTGTGTGTGTGTGTGTGTTAGTCCAGCAGCTTCTTGTGCACACTTTCATTAAAACAATTAACACAGATGTCAGTCATAAAGACTCTGCTATGTGAAATATGCAGCTCATTCTTGATGAACCATCTGCCTTAACGTTTTAGCCCTACATACAGACCGCTACAGAATTTGAACAACCGCTTATTTGTGTATTTAAAGGAGCCGTATGTAAGATTGTGGCCAAAACTGGTACTGCAATCACTTTCAAATGAGTGTAGAGCGGTGTATCCCCTCCCCCTGACTCGAGGTTGCCAGATCGGCTGCAGGATCCGATTCCGACACGTTATTATCTGCAGCTGTGGGAACTAGAGCAGAGCTGGCAACCCGGATGCCGCAAAACTACTGACTCCGTGATTGGTAGATCGGTGGAGCATCAGACCAAAACACAACATGACAACATCAACATCAGTTGAGGGCTGCAACTTCACTTTTTAAAAATGACAATATCCTGGCTGGACTACTGTTGTCAGTGATATAAGTATTTGAAATGAACATGATTTCTTAAAGGGGTCATATAATGGTACATGCACTTTTACAAGTTGATTGTACTGAAATGTGTGTTGGCAGATCCTGTACACAAAATAAAGAAGAGTGAAGTCCGCACACTGAAAAAATACTGCTCCAAAGAATTTATTATATATTAAAAAGGCAACGTTTCGACCATCAGGTCTTCATCAGGCACAATAATCACTGTGGAGTAAGTTTAGCTTTAAATAGACACAGATGATCACCATTAATTATAATCACCTTGATTATGCACACATAAGGGATCATGTGACAGATACGTGACAAATACAAAGCACGTGACCACAACATTTCACGTAAAAAAAAAAAAAAAAAAAAACATACACAATAATAATAATACTATAAAAAAGGCTTGATGTCAAACTCCTCATTCAACCCTAATGGCGACAAAGTGCTTAAAGTATAAATCCAAAAACATTCCCTCTGTAATAATTTTTTCTCATAATCTCCTCCTCTTGAGGGTTTTGTTACTTTTTCTATGCCAATATACTGCAAGGCGCTGACATTATGGCCTACTTTTCTAAAATGAGACGCTATAGGGCTGCGCATGTCTCCAGTTCTAATGGTACTACGATGTTCACTAATACGGGTGCGCAATTGTCTAAATGTTTTTCCCACGTATGCAAGACCGCAAGGACACCGAATTAGATAAATCACATGAGTGGAAGAACAAGTAATAGTACCCCGTATCGGAATATCATGACCAGTACGTGGATGACTAAAAGACTTACATTTGTGTGTAAAAGCACACTGGGCGCAATTACCACACCTGTAATTCCCTGGAGGAGGAATATATTATAATATATAATAAATTCTTTGGAGCAGTATTTTTTCAGTGTGCGGACTTCAAACTTCTTTATTTTGTTTGTATTACTTAGTTGTCCTGCACCTGCGCCCAATCTGGGTGTTTGGGATGTGCACACCTTTTGTGTATTTTCAGATCCTGTACACAACCATCATATAATGATAAAAATCCATCCAGTGGTTTTGTTTTAATCTCCTTATATGTTTTCCCCTGCCTCAAATCGAGCCGTTCGAGCCTATGACGTCACAAGCTTGCACGCCCCTTTAATGAGAATTTTTAATTAAAGTATATTACAAACTTTTAATTTAGACCCTAAATAATAATATTAGCTTGTACGAAAATGGCATTATATGACCCCTTTAATGTCTAGTGACATATCATATACATTTCTTACATACAGCTCCTTTAAGCATGCATTTATTTGATTAAAGCTGGTGAAGTGGATTTACTTATTGTAGAGTTAATAAAAGTTATCATGAGCATTGTAAGGTTTATCATAAGCATTGTCAAGCAGATGTCTTAACAAATGTCGAGCGGGAAATGTTTTAAACAAGCCGTTCATTCATAACTACGCAAGATCGCTGTGAAAATACAGACCAGACAACGAGCAAGGCGCTGAAAAGGGGCGGGGCTACATACGGTCTATAAGAGCTTTAAAACAAAATAAATTTGATTAAAAAAAATCATTGCTTTTATTTCAGCAATATAGCAGCTCTACAGAAGACAATAGGATCTTTATTCAGCTCAATTTAGTTGATTCAAGTACAGGTGAAACTCGAAAAATTTGAATATCGTGCAAAAGTTATAATTTTGATGATTATGGCTTACAGCTTATGAAAACCCCAAAATCTCAGAAAATAAGAATATTACATGAAATCAAAAAATAAATAAAAATAAAGGATTTTAAAAACAGAAATGTCGGCCTCTGAAAAGTATAATCATGCATATGTATATACACTAAATATATTAGTTTCACCTTTTAATTTGAATTACATGAACTTTTGCACGATATTCAAATTTTTCGAGTTTCACCTGTATTTCCAATAACAGTGTCAGTGCTGCAAAGGTCATTTGTTTATGAAACTATTCCTCCGTGTCTCTGGCCCTTGAGGGCCCATTATAGGCTAGTGACAAATGGTCAAAAAGTGCTTTAGTTTTTGAGATACCCCTACCGGAGGTAGAACTAAACTAGAGCCCGACCGATAAAGGATTTTGAAGGCCGATACTGATACAAATATTTGTTGGTTTTAAAATTCGATATTCCGATATATCGGCCGATATATGTTTTTTTTTTTTTTTCAGAAACGTGCAACAAAACATTAACAGATTTCCCTAACATTAGTTATTTGTAGTTATTTATGAGTTTTAACTAAAATAATATGATAATGCATTTTAAAAAGAAACTTGCTGCTTTTATTGTCACAACAGTAGCAATAATTACTTGTGTATTATATTACAGTACCAGTCAAATGTTTGGACACACTTTCCTATTGGTGTGTACAAACTTTTGATGGGTATACTTTTGAATAACTCTCTTTTTTACTAAAGTAAAATTAATAATATCATAATAAAAATGTTTTTAATTACATATGTAGTACTTTTATACTATTTTAAATAAGTAGTAAGCAAAATGATGTAGGCTACTAAACGTGAAACTAGGCTACTCTTATGCAAAATGGCCCTATATAAAGTGTTATAATTATATAAATTATTGGAATATTGCTTGATGTTGTAACATAGCGTTATAGGCAGAATGAGCTTTAACACTGTGTCTACACCGGACGCGGCCGTTATTGCTTGTGTCGCAACAGCTGTTTACCGGAGACGCGGCACAGCGCCGTTACAGAGCAGAATGGGGCATCAGTTTACTGTCGGAGATTTGTCGCTCGCGCCACGGATTTTAATCAATGTTTTAATCAACCAATTGCCTGGATTTAATAAATAAGAAGTAAATATAGCAGACAATATAATCAGGACTTCTCAGCTGCGCGCTTGCAATAGCTGCAAGCTCACACAATAGGCCTACGTGACAGAGGCTGGTAGCAGAGAAATCAATTCTGTGAATTACACTGCGCAAATCAAAAGTAATAGGCTACTACAGAACCCACCGGATGAAGAAGGGTTGGCTCTCAACAGAACATAAAATATTCATTTTATTTTATTTTTCGTGTTCGCATTTATGAGGAAAAAACAATGTTACGGACGTGCACGAGCTCTGGAAGCGGCAGTAAAGTGCTTTAAAACTTTCACAGAGAAACAGAAAGCACAAAGCCTTTCATTAAGGTGAATTTCGTTTTGTATTAATTGTATCTTAATTTTAATCTATGTTTCATCAACCAATTTCCTGGATTTAATAAATAAGATGTAGGCTAAATATAGTGGAGCGGACAATAGTAGATAATCTCGACACGGATGCGCCGGCGGGTGAACTGCAACTCGTCTCATAAATGAACCGAAACTCAGCGTATAGAACTGAGAAATATATCTATATTGAAATGTCTACTTTTAAACAGAACAATTCAAAACGAAAGACAGACTGCTCTCTGCTTATGTAGCCTAATCCATATGAAATGTGCATTTCTCTCTGTCGTGTTCACTGAAGATCGCGAGTCAGCGTCGTCAACTTCATCTGCCGACACTGACTGAAAACACTTGTTATTAATCAATTAAAATGTCTCCTTGCTATATTTGATGTATTCATAATCATTACTTTTACCAGTTCTTTGTGACAGCTCTTAGGTGCTTTATTGGCAGCGCCACCCTTACATGAATCACCGCACCCCGCATTTTTTAAAATATTCATTTATCGGCCACTATAAATGCCGATACCGATAGTTAGGAAAATGCCTAATATCGGCCGATAATATCGGCCTGCCGATATATTGGTCGGCCTCTAAACTAAACCCAACAACGTTTTTCCTCATCTCTAAGGCCTCTCATATATGAAATGGATTCTTGGCTCAAAATATTTTACTGCTAAGATTGTTAAATTAACAGATATTGTTATAGACTCCAAAATCAATGAAGGACTAAAATATAGCCTGTCCGAATGGGAGTTAAGGCATATAAACTAGTGCAGATCAACCACACAAGCTCTGAGAGCTTTGAAACTTGACATGTTTATAGTCAGGAAGTTGCTTTAACTACTAGAAAAGACTGGATATGAATATCTTGATGTATGGAATAAATAGAGACATAAACACATACCTATTATAAGCGGACATGCACAAATTGAATATCTATGCAGAATGTTTTAATTTACTTTATGGTGACTTTGCCAGGGATCATCATAGAAACACATATGATGACTTATTAGAAAGGTGGGGCTGTGCTGAATCCAGAAATACCAAATATGTAAATATAGCATGACAAATCAGGGTGTTCTGTCACTCAATGCATGAGGTGTCTAAAATTAAAGAAAATGGAACACTGACATAATTTAGTCCAAAGCTCATTATCAGTGGTGAGAAGAATGTTGAGAAATTCAAATATAAGATACATTTAATTATGAAACATTTCATATGGCACCTTGTATTATATGGAAACAAAGATTGAAATCGAAAGATAACACCTTTCCATAGCACAAACAGGAGGCCGGGAGTCAGGATTGCAGTTTGACCTTAATGAGCCTTTTAATAAAACTATAACTTAACAAAATACTAAATTAAATCACTGTCTTAAATCAAACAAATGGTAATCAAACAAAACAAACACTCTGAGGGGGAATGAGCCCCTAATCTAGCTTTGAACTGACAGAGTGTGTCTGCTTCCCGGACAAGGAATACTATTCCAAAGTTTTGGTGTTAAATAGGAAAAGGATCTACCGCCAGCAGTCGATTTGGATATTCTAAAGCTGATATTCTAAAGCTTTTGATATTAAGAGCTCGCTCAAGTACTGGGGAGCTAAACCATTTAGTGCTTTGTAAGTAATCAGCAATATTTAAAAATGTATATGATGTTTAATAGGCAGCCAATGCAGTGTTGACAGAACCGGGCTAATATGGTCATACTTCCTGGTTCTGGTAAGAACTCGAGCTGCTGCGTTTTGAACTAGCTGTAGTTTGTTTATTAAGCGTGCAGGGCAACCACCCAGTAGAGCATTACAATAATCTAGCCTTGATGTCATGAGATGGAAAAATGCGGTTTTACAGATACTAGACATGTGACTTTCAAATGAAAGAATGGCATCAAAGAGCACACCCATGTGATTCAGCCATACTGAACTTGTGATCGATAAGACATCTCCATTTACTGCAACTTTAGTGCAAATTTAGTGCAATTCCACTAATGCCAACATAGTTTTCTAGTCTATTTAAAAGAATGTTGTGGTCAATGGTGTCAAATGCAGCACTAAGATCGAGTAACACTAATAGAGAGATACAACCACGATCGGATGATAAGAGCAAATCATTTGTGACTCTAATGAGAGCAGTCTCAGTACTCAGGAACGGTCTAAATCCGGACTGAAAATCCTCGCAGATATCATTTCTTTCAAGAAAGGAACATTTTCTAATATCTTTGACAGAAAAGGCAGATTTGAGATCGGCCTGTAATTGATTAGTTCTGCAGGATCAAGTTATAGTGTTGTTCTCTGGGAGATTTGAGTGACGAAAGTCACAGCGCCTTTTCAAAGTACAGTTAAGTCTTACGAGGTTTGAATTGCAGTTGCTTAGGAATTATTAGACAGACACAGTCGGATAACAAACACTCTGCGGCAGATCTTCAGGTGTTAAATAAGGAACGGTGAAGGTTTAGGAGACTGCACTTCATCTAAGAGCTTTCTTTTAAACAGTTATTTCGACTTTATACCACCAGACGCAGGAGTTAATATCACTATGGTGTCATGAATAGTGCAGTGCCTATATATAAATTGCCATTAAACTCTCACATCAGCAAATACCAAAAGTAATCTTTTCATCTGTTATGTAGGTTGGACTCTAAGAAATGTTTCTGTTTAGCATCAAACTCTTGTAAATCCAGCCACACTGACAAAGTGCACATAGAGAAATGTTTCAGATGCAAAAAGAAACCAAGGACAAAAGCAGGGAAGAACAATACTAGGAAACATCAGAACAAAGACTGAAAAATCGAGCATGTGCAAAAACAAGGGTTATAAGGCTGAAGTAAAAAGCCTGCAAAGCTTTATTTCCAAGATATAAGTGTCATTTTGGCAGACTTGGCAGATATATGCGATTAGCGAGGGTTTTATAAAATGCCAATGGGACAATTTCTGAAGGACTGCCACAATTCACATAACGTAGAATGAACTCAATAAGAATTTAATTTTCAGTTTCATGACACTGAAGCCCTTTAGGTCACAACACTTTCTATGAATATCCTTCTAAAGAAAACGAAATAGAAATATTTGTCCTGTTTCCATTGGGCTTGTAGTCCAAAAAGCTGGTTTGTGAAGTATGTGAAACATAGATAAGAGACACTTTCATAGCAAAACCAAAAGCACATTCATACCAGACATTCCAGAACGGACAAAGACACGTTTGTGTTTATCTACCCTCCAGCCCAAGTAAATATTTGCTGTGGATAATTCTTAAAATGAATACCAGAAATTATAAGAAAAAGAAGACATTTCACAGTTTTTAAAGCAATTGTAAGACAGTAAATTTGAATTATGTTGCAACTTCTCAAAGTTGCAAATAATAAAATAATGTTAAATTAAGAAATTATTCTAAAATTCAAGAATTACGAGGCATAACACTAAATACTAATTATATAGTCAATAAAAAAGTATTAATATTTTTTCAAGGTGTCATTTAGGATGTAACACCATAAAACCATAATACATAAAAGAAAAACAAATGGAATGAAATACCAGTCAGTGGTAGATAACAACTTTAAATAAAAAGCTTTAAAAAAAATTTACACAAATCCACGAAATGTGACTTAAAGGCACAGAAACTGTGACTGCTGTGCATGTGACGAACCACAGACACTCACAGACTCTGGAAAGCAGCACTTCCTCTTTGGAGGACTGGATGATAAAAGCCAAAACTCGTGTGATGGTGGATGCTGATTTGCACAGTCAGTTTTTGTAGAGTTTGTGTTTATCGCTTTAGTGAGGTCCAGGCAAAACTGGAAAATCCCTGTAGTTCTCAAACCATCTTTAAGAATTACACATGGGCCTAATCTTTAACTTTATTTCTGGAAGTTTAAAATGTACTTTTACTTCTACTTTACTTAAATATTTGGAGTTGCCCTAAAGGGACTAGCTGACTATGTAGACAATGTGACTGGTTCAACAACTCCGCTATCTCTACACTAGATTACTCAAATTGCTTAAACAAGGAAGTCAAGGAAGCACTTGATCTGTAACCAATGGATCACTCTAATGCACCATCTGACGGAGAGAGAATCACATGCACACACCTTCAGATAATGTTTATTTCATTGTGTGTGACTTGAATTTCTCAGCCTGTCTGTGAGAATGTGCACTGGTTTACATGTTCATATTCATCTGCAATATTACAGAAGCATTATTTTAATAGGATTGGCCAGGAATGAGGGTTTGCATTACAGGTGAAACTCGAAAAATTTGAATATCGTGCAAAAGTTATCATTTTGATGATTATGGCTTACAGATTATGAAAACCCCAAATTCAAAATCTCAGAAAATGTGAATATTACATGAAATCAATATAACAAAAAAAAAGGAATTTAAATACAGAAATGTCAGCCCTCTGAAAAGTATAATCATGTATATATAGTTAAATATACTAAATATATTAGTTTCACCTTTTAATTTGAATTTAACTTTTGCACGATATTCTAATTTTTCGAGTTTCATCTGTATTTTGGATCAGTCAATTTGCAACAGTAACACAGCCAAACAGTTGTTGTTGTTGTTATTATTTGTATTAATAATTATTATTATCTCAGTTATTTATTACTAATTTATTAGTGCCCCATTATGCTTTTTCAGATACCTTTCATGTAGTGTAATAGAGCTGTTTGTGAGTGTAAAAGCTCTGCAAAGAGTTGTCGTCTCCCAAAAGAAAAGTGATTCTGAACTGCCTGAAACGAGTCGTCAGTAAATCCAGTCTCACTTCCTGTTACGTACCTATGTAGGCTGGGAACTAATTTGCATAATGCCAGTCTATGGCCTTGATTGGCTGAACAAAATCTACTTCGCCATATTGCGCCCGCTCACCCATGGTACAGCAGCAGCTCCTTGATTATTACACAGGAATGAGAGTATTGTTCCTAGCCATATTGTCCTAGAAAATCGCAACTTGTCATTTTCCGTCGGTCTTAGTTCACGATGTAACTACAGAAGAGGCAAGTTTTAAATAGGAAAAATATCCAAACTCTTTGGTCATTTTTTTCAGAGAGATGCTAACGGTCTAATCAGATTCAATGATCTATGCTAAGCTATGCTAAAAGACCCGGAGATCGGCTGAATGGGTTCAAAAACGGTAAAACTGTTTAACTCTAGGAGTTGGAAAATGAGCCTATTTCCAAAAAAAGTGGAGTGTTCCTTTAACGGCTGATAATCGGGTGACCAGATCGCAAAACAGAACACAAAGCCGACAAAGCTTAAATTTATGGTCTCACGCACAACTCGCTCATTCGTCATGAATCCAAACGTTTCCATGGCTGCAATGTAACATTTAATTGCTAACCTATTATAGCTTTTATTATATGTGTTTTGGCGGACCACCGCCGGTGCTACTCAGGTTGTCAAGTTTACCGGCAGCCCTACATACTAATAACCACCATTTTATAAAATCAATAAACCACTCCATTTAACCACAGTAAAATCATTCTATTAACAATACTGATATAGTCCATATTTCCAAGAAGTCTCGTCTCCTGGCCTTTGCCTAATAACAGTGCTACATTTCAATAGTAGTGAAGTCAGGACTGTCCTCTGTTGTTCATTTTCTCCAGTGTTTTCAACTTCCTTTGAATCAGAGTTCACAGAAACACACACACACACACATCCTGCAGTGGAGTTTGGGATTCATTAGTCCGCAGTGACAGAGCCGTCGAGCCCTGAGGCGTCCAGCACCACAACATTTATTTCTTCCACCGTGATTCAGTTGGACCGATACTCTGTGCTGGCACCGGGACGGAGGAAACGCCTCACACTCATTCTAGTAATATTTTTTGGAAAGCAGTTGCTTTCTTATGTTGATCATAGACAGATCAGGAACAGGTGTTATCAATCACAGGCGGATGGACTGCACATGCTATAAATCCTTCTGTAGTCTTGAAAAACAAACTCCTGACTATAGAAGTGAAGTCTGGTTCACTAAGCAGCTTATAGACAAGAACCGCTCACATAGAAAGATGTCTGACATTTAAAGAGGACATATCACGCCTTCTTTAGTGTGTGTAATGTTGCTGTTTGAGCATGAAAAGGCTCTGTAGTTATTCTCTACATCAGTGTTTCTGAACTCCTGAAACGCCTCCATTGTAGTCTTGAGTTTGTTCCTGGAACGAACATCACAATATTCCTCATTTAAATAATTCATAAGCAGAATAAAGGGGCGGGGCCTGGTTGAGTTAGTTAGTAGTGTGTTAAACTGGTGGTTATGGTGAGGGGCGGGACATTTCCCAAACACACTCAAGTTCTTGACCAATCACAACACACTGATCCAGCCAACCAATCAGAGCACAGTGTGCTTTTCAGAAGGAGGGGCTTCATAGAGACAGGAACTAAACAGAGCGTTACTGACAGACTGGGAAGAGAGGAGCCGCAACAATGGAGAATATGGGAAAATAATGTGTTTTTGGAACATTCAAACTAGAGATGCAATGGGAATGGAAGATTGGACAATGGAAGATTGATCGGAATTTACCGATTTTCACGTGATTGACCATGACCAGCCGGTCAGTCTGACATATGCCGATTTTATCCCGGTCAAATGCACTCGGGCACCGCATGATTAACATTTACTCGTGAATTACGACCGTTTCACACCGCAAGTGTGAGCAGCACGTATTTTTTTCCGGTGTGCATGTTAATCAATGAGTGCATTCACACCATAAGTGTGAGCAGCGCGTATACAGCAGTGAAGGTGGTTTCGGCGGAGAGTCTATTTGTGCTGTGCTGCTCACGCTCAATTAAAGTGAAAGCACAGTTTTGAGCCCAAATTTCACACAAAAAGTGCCCAAAATGCACAGAATTTGCATGTCTAGTGTGTTTTAACAAGAACTGGAGTAGGCTATGTCAGAAAAGAAAAGAAAGACTCAAAAATATTTATAGAAAATGTACCCATTTAAACTAGTTTTTATTATTCAGTTTCCCAATGGTTTCCCTGCACTTGCTCCACTTGCCCGAGCGTACCTCTCTGCACCGTACAAGTGTTGACAGTGAGCGCTTGTTGAGCCTGGCTGGACATGACTGGACAAGAGAAGAAACACACTATCTGGTGACAAAGCAGAAATGCTTCTGAAGTGAAGAAAAACTTGCCATTGATGTACAAGTGATTGAAATAGGCATGTGTGTTTTGAGAAATATCTTTATACTGCAAGGCAATATTTATTTTATTTGTTATTTATATATTTATTACCATTACCGGTTTTTCCTGTTTTCATACAGAAGTTTAGTTTGCTAAATATATCAATTGTATTGATGGATATTGGATGTGAAAAGGAAATGGTTCTTCCATAACACTGCACTTTAGATGTGTGTGAATTTCCCACACCAGGAGTGATTTTTATAGTTCTATTTTATAGCGATTATCTGTTCAAAAAATGTTCTATGTTCTAAGCAAAATGTAAAATGTTCTATTAAAGAAAACATAGAAAATAAATATTTGTGTGTGCTGTAAAGTGGTTAGAAAAATAAAATCAGAATCAGCTAAAATCAGAATCAGCAGGTCAAACTCAATGAGAAATCGGCCTAGAAAATTGCAATCAGTGCATCTCTAATTCAAACATTAAAACCTATTCTAGTAAACCCCAAAAACTAAATCAAGACTTAGTAAGTGCATGATATGGTCTGACAGGGTGTGTAGGTCCCAACGAGAAGAGATGTACGTTACACAATCAAACCAAAATCGTGATATGGGTTTGTGCAATTATCAAATCAATAAGGCTCCGATTTAAAGGCATACTATGCAGGAATTTTACCTTAATATAACAGCTTCAAAGTAATTTCGGTGGTAAACAAACTCATAATAGGGCGATTCATCCTGGTAGTAAAAGCTTGGGGGGGTCGCCGCTGGAAATACCAGCAATGCAAGTCTGAGAGGGGCGACCCTGACAAATCTCGCGAGAATCGCGACTTGCTTTACGGCAACAACGTCACACACAACAACAACATATGAAGCACGAAGACACTTGCGCTCATTTCAGATGATGGAAAAAGCAAAGAAAACGCGGTAGGAAGAAAGTAGGAAAAGGAAGGCTTTCACTCGTTGGCGCAAGTTAAAAAGTAGCACTGGATGCAACAGCGATGCTGACCTGGCGATCTTGTTGATGGACTAGTAAGTAAATATCTTACTTGTAAACTTGTTTGCGTCATATGTTGTATTGCGCAACTTGCGCTTGCTTGTAGTATGCCATTGTTTTTATGATGCTGTTCATTCATTCATTGGTGATAATTAGACCAGTCCAATAATTTCCACATATGTTTAGCTAGATTTCGATTATCTAATTATCTAGTGTAAACGAGCACAATTTGCAAACTATTATGATAAATTGCAATAATCATGTCTAATGATATCATAACGGCCAATGTTATGAAATAATGCGACGTACATTTAACTTTATTGATGTCATCAGGCATTTTGTAATGTTTACATTACAATCAAAAAACATAAATGAAATTATACATTAGGCCTAGACTATAGGCTATTTACTTGTGATTTAGCTGCCAAACGCGATAGGCTACTTTATTATTATAAAGTAGTCTAACACTTATATAAGACATAGGCCTATTATCCGATTTTGAACATCATTAGTTCAGTAGACTATGCAGTATATGCATAGCCCAATATTTTTATGAAATCGTGAAACATTACCTGGTCAATATCTTCGGTGTCTTGTGCCTGTTCCATGACCAACGCTACTATCCTACCGAACAGGGATGGAAATTAGCACCCGCCACCAGCCGCCACCAGCCACCACCAGCACTCACCTACCGGCCACCGTGGCGGGTAAATAAAAATAACATCATGCAACGTTCGTCTGTTAGGACAAATTAGTTTGAATAAACGAGCAGACACTGATTAGCAAGACAACTAGCAGTGAATGTGCTTTCCATTAAATTAATCACACACACAGTAAACAAATCCTTAACAAAAAAAAACAGGGCTATTCTGGTGGGTGCGGTGATGCTGTGGTGACGCGTTCATGTAAGGGTGGCGCTGCCAAGAAAGCTCCTAAAATCTGTCACAAATAACAGGCAAAAGTAATGATTATGAATATGTAAACTATAGCAAGGAGATATTTTAATTATTTATTAATAAACAAGTATTTTCTTTGTCCGTGTCAGTTGCAAAGATGAAGTTGACGATGCTGATGATCTTCGCAGTAGTGAACGCGCAAGAGAGAAATGCACATTTCATACGAATTGCATAAGCAGAGAGTCGGTGTCTGTTTTCTTTCGTTTTTAATAGTTCTGTTTAAAAGTAGACATGTCTGTCTGTGAGGCAAGGCTACCTTATACGCTGAGTTTCGGTTCATTTATGAGACGAGCTCCAGTTCACGCGCCGTCGCCTCCGTTTCGTGATTATCTACCGTCTGCTATATTTAATTATTATTTATTAAATCCAGGCAATTGGTTGATGAAACATTGATTAAAATTAAGATACAATTAATACAAAACGAAATTCACTTTAAAGAAAGGTTTTGTGCTTTCTGTCTCTGTGAAAGTTTTAAGCATCTTTTAGTGCCGCTTTCACAGTGGTCACGTCTGTAACATTGTTTTTTCCTCATATGGGAACTGAAATGAATATCAGTTCATGGTTTGTGTGTGTAGGCTATAAGAGAGAAAGAGAAAATGCCAGTATTTCATTGAGACTTGAGATTAAATAAAATGCTTAAGTATTGTAGATCTCGTATTAATTTTCACATGCAGTTACACATTGTCGGTTAAAAATAAGAAAGTGGCTGGTAAAAACATTGAGTGGCTGGTAGATTTTGAAATCCACCAGTCACAGTGGCCGGTGGACAAAAACGTTAATTTCCATCCCTGCTACCGAACAGGTACCGGTGTACAGGGTGGGGGGTGTATTTACGACAGTGCAAGTATTGCACAGCGACTCTGGGGGTCACTGTTTGACAAAAACACAATTTCTGCATAGTATACCTTTAAATATATAAATATATGAGCTGCGGGTTTCAGAGTGAAGCACTGTGTTCATTACATATGAGCAGCTCATAATTCACATAATTTAGTAAATGCTCGATTCAGAGTAAATCCTGGATTATTTTCCCCGTCACAATTGTCCACAAGGTTATTATAGTTATTTACAACCGAAACCATTAAAAAAAACTTTCATAACTTGAAATAAAATAAAATATATATATATACATACAAAACCCCTCAAACAAAATGTATTTCAGCTAATTGCCAAGGCATTAGCTTTTTCTAAAAGTGAAATAAAAAATAACTATATAGACAAAAATGGCAAAAACACAAATTAATTTAAACTTTAACAAATTAAAATGAAAACAAAATATGTATATATATATATATATATATATATATATATATATACACTCACCGGCCACTTTATTAGGTACACCTGTCCAACTGCTCCTTAACACTTAATTTCTAAGCAGCCAATCACATGGCGGCAACTCAGTGCATTTAGGCATGTAGACATGGTCAAGACAATCTCCTGCAGTTCAAACCGAGCATCAGTATGGGGAAGAAAGGTGATTTGAGTGACTTTGAACGTGGCATGATTGTTGGTGCCAGAAGGGCTGGTCTGAGTATTTCAGAAACTGCTAATCTACTGGGATTTTCACGCACAACCATCTCTAGGGTTTACAGAGAATGGTCCGAAAAAGAAAAAACATCCAGTGAGCGGCAGTTCTGTGGGCGGAAATGCCTTGTTGATGCCAGAGGTCAGAGGAGAATGGCCAGACTGGTTCGGGCTGATAGAAGGGCAACAGTGACTCAAATAACCACCCGTTACAACCAAGGTGGGCAGAAGAGCATCTCTGAACGCACAGTACGTCGAACTTTGAGGCAGATGGGCTACAGCAGCAGAAGACCACACCGGGTGCCACTCCTTTCAGCTAAGAACAGGAAACTGAGGCTACAATTTGCACAAGCTCATCGAAATTGGACAATAGAAGATTGGAAAAACGTTGCCTGGTCTGATGAGTCTCGATTTCTGCTGCGACATTCGGATGGTAGGGTCAGAATTTGGCGTCTACAACATGAAAGCATGGATCCATCCTGCCTTGTATCAACGGTTCAGGCTGGTGGTGGTGGTGTCATGGTGTGCGGAATATTTTCTTGGCACTCTTTGGGCCCCTTGGTACCAATTATGCATCGTTGCAACGCCACAGCCTACCTGACTATTGTTGCTGACCATGTCCATCCCTTTATGACCACAATGTACCCAACTTCTGATGGCTACTTTCAGCAGGATAATGCGCCATGTCATAAAGCTGGAATCATCTCAGACTGGTTTCTTGAACATGACAATGAGTTCGCTGTACTCAAATGGCCTCCACAGTCACCAGATCTCAATCCAATAGAGCATCTTTGGGATGTGGTGGAACGGGAGATTCGCATCATGGATGTGCAGCCGACAAATCTGCGGCAACTGTGTGATGCCATCATGTCAATATGGACCAAACTCCCTGAGGAATGCTTCCAGCACCTTGTTGAATCTATGCCACGAAGAATTGAGGCAGTTCTGAAGGCAAAAGGGGGTCCAACCCGTTACTAGCATGGGGTACCTAATAAAGTGGCCGGTGAGTGTATATATAAATAAAAATAAAAAAATCTAAATATTAATCAAACCTATAAAAGTATCTCAACACTTCTTAGATACCACAGATCGTGCAGTTCTAAATTAAAGTTTATACCAATTATTAATAAACCAGAGGAATCATTCATGAAGTTACGAGCCACAGTTTAATAATTAGGGATCAAATCACTGAGCCGCAGTAATAGAGGTAAGTAACGAGGGAAGACTTTACCTGATAAGCAAATGAATGTGGTGTAGTCACCCTGGCCTCCTGTAGCCAAGAACGGGATCTTCTTCTTCGTCCTCCTCTTCACCTGCACGGCTGCCAGCATCCGCTCATCGTTCGGAAGAAAGACCGCCTTGTTGAGGGCCGATTTGCCGCTCATCGTAGCCGATGGCACAGGCTGGGCGACAGCAGGGCTCTTAACTCTGACGACACAACAAATGAGACCGAGGCCGTTTCTCAATATGAGTTTGTACTACATCATCATCATTATCATCAACCATTAAAATCTTGTTCCAATACTCAAGAATGCCAGTACAGAGAAAGTAGCTGGATGTGTTCTTGATAGCAAGGATGCATCGAGTGCAGTCATCATCGCACTCAAGAGATTACCGCAAATATGTGACGGCCTGTGAAAGCAAACCTATGTCGTAAAAACATAACTTTGATAAAATTATAAATACCTGGAGAAAGCCTACAGTAGTTTTTAATTGGCATATTTAAAAGAATCTTAATGTTGACAAAGTGCCTTAAATACATACTCATTTACACAAATACAAAAAATAAAAAGATAACAATAATGCAAGTAAATATTTTAATGTTACGACACCTGTGATGTTATGTTATATTTATTGAGCTTTGGATGGTGATGTCCCACTGCCTAATATTTGTGGAACGGTCAGTTAAGCAACAAGAAGATCACAGCACATCTAATTTCTGACAAAGATGCGTTCTGTGTCTTTGTGTACTTCTGAGTTTTGTTCACAAGAATGCAAGACCGGTTATTGCGTTCTTAGAAATGAGAAAGCCAGTGTCAATATCCTACAGGACCTTTTCATATGTGACCTATTGAGTTATTAGTACCATGATTAATGGAATCATATGTGGAATTATTATTTCTCTACATACATCACGAGTTTGGAGCTTTAAGGATATAAGCACTAATGTTCAACTATCTAGGCAACTTTAATTTTGCAAGACTGTTGTGTGAATCCCCAGCATACACCAAAAGTGTGATAAGTTGAGCGTGAAAATCTTCAACCATTTTGAAACTATATTAGTTGTGTTAGTAGTGTGTTGAAACTGGCGGTTATGGTAAGGGGCAGGACATTTCCCAAACACGCTCGGCCAATCACAACACACTGATCCAGCCGACCAATCAGAGCACACTGTGCTTTTCAGGAGGAGGAGCTTCATAGAGACAGGAAGTAAACAGATGCCGGTTGCATAAATATAGCCATTACATATTTTAAATAATTACTTTGCAACAGCTAAAAATTATGTTATATATAGGCTAGTATAACAATAACCTCATGTCACAATTCAATATTATGATACAGAACTCACAATACGATATTATTGAGATACTCCAAGACGTATGGTAAAAGGTGAACAAAAACTTTACTGTGGAATAAAATGCTAAATTTGATATTCCATTGTGTGTGTAAATGAATAGTTTTGGACTTGGAGCTGGAAACCCAACGCACAGGACAATAGAGACACCATAATAACAATATTCAGGATTCTGAAGCTGAAAATACAGAATTATTGTAGATGAATATGCTTGCACTCTTTCACTGACTAGATATATTTAAAATAATGTAGGCCGCTTTTTACTGGTAACATCAGACATTTGGCATTATCAGGACCCACAAATATTCCCCTATTGCATTATTATAAATTATATTTAACATTACATATATTAGTTTAGTGTAGTACTTAACTATTGAACTGAATTGTCACTATCCACGATACATATACTGTTTTGTATTGCGATATATTGTCACACGATATATTGTTAGACCCCTACTATATAGTATTAATGTGTGTAGTGTGAATATAGTCTGGGCATACTACATTAATCATATTGTCATTATCATGAGAGTTGTGTCACTTCACTGTTATTCCCAAATCCTCTCCCGTGGCCTCATGGGAAAGTAAAGTGTCCATCATACACACACTTCAGAGTCTCGCTGGAAATAGTTCATCATCTGGGTACTTTTTGCCAACTCATTTAGAAGTACTGTGAATTTGGAACATGCTTATTTTGTCACATACCGTTTTTCGCCTACTATATAGTAGGGAAGTGTGTGATTTTGTGTCTTAAGTATGTACTAGTATGACCAAATAGCGATTAGTCAAGGGGTAATCAGTCTAACTTTTTGGTTTCAAATTAGACCAATATACATTTATCTAGCTGACTTAAAACAGTTATGAACAGTCTTAAAGGGAAAAATGTGATGACTAACTTTTAAGACAAGTCTTAGCAGTTTGTGCAACCGGCTCCAGGGGTGCGTTTCCCAAAAGCATCATTAGCCAACTATGGTCGCAAGTCGCAAGTGAACTGTGTTGGTAACGATGTAACTTGCAACCATATTTAGCATCTAAAAACGAACCCCAGAAGTGTTACTAACACACTGGGAAGAGAGGAGCTGCAACAATGGAGAATATGGGAAAAATAAGGTGTGTTTTTGAACAGTCAAGCATGAAAACATATTCTAGAAGAGCCCAAAAGCACACAATCAAGACTTTAAAAAGGGGCATTATATGGTCTCTTTAAGTTAAGGGATTATTTCCATTCCAGCCGGTTTTATTGCTAAATAAAGTCCGACAGGGTGATCAGGACCCTGACGAGAAGAGGTAACAAACGACTGAATGTATTATTGGAGAATTAAGCAGACAAACAAAAGCTGTATATTGCAACTGTTGTTGTTGTTGTTGCATTCATAATGTATGAATATAAAATACATTATACATGACACCTGTATCAACTTCATTTGAAACATAATTTGATAGCAGACACATCATGATATTATAAAAAATTGGACCAAACTTAAATTCTGAATACTGACCTAATATTACAAATAGTTAAGACAGATGAATAAAACAACTCGCACACTCGTGCCAATGCAACAAGCACACACACTCAGTCTGTCAGCTGGCATTGTGGACTGGCATATGGGAGGCTGCACCAAACTCGTGATCCCTTGTATAACACAGAACAAAGACTTGTAGTTACAGTCACAATGCCTGAACAAAGGCCACACAGCTCCTGTTAGCCAACAGCCGGCCTGGAGGCAATGGTTTTGTCATGAAAAGGTCAGTGCTGATGTTGTCTTGTTTGCACTCTGTTGTCTCACCTAAATGAGAAACAAATGGCTTTTAGATATCTAATTTGTCGATTTTCCACTTGATGTCAAACTGGCTCTTTGCACACCCTCAAAACACATGCCCATCAAACTCTCCGTCAGACCATACAGTGTCAAAGCATCCTGACTCCTGGTCATAATAAAACATTTTAATGTTCTCCTGCACTCATTTTAGGGGGATGCAGCCACATCTTTCCAACCGGATTAACAATGCTGTCAGTAACCTTCAAAACCTGTAACCTCCCTTTACATTTGCTGAAATAGTAGCAAGGGGAGATTGAAATCATTTCAGATATCTTACTGCTAGTCACTGAAAACCTTCTTTAGATCGTGGCAAACCCAGTCACAGGGAACATAAAGCAGCGACATACGGCACAGAGTCTCTAAAAAAAAAAAAATGAAATCAATAAAATGTCAAATTAACCAGTTGCAGACAAACTGATGCCATTTTATTTGGTTTCTTTGAATCATAGTAATTCAGCATCTTTATGCCATCACACACTGGTTCTGATGTAACAGTGAGAAGTTCAGATATATAAGGTCAGATATCATAGACAGTAAAAGAAATGGACACAGCGACCCCATATATTTCAACGGAGAAAAGTGAAGTCAATTAGAAGCACTCCCTTCCTGATAGCCAGGGTTACTGCGCCGGCTCACACTGAGGTCGACGACGTGGATGTGACGTGAGCAAACATGTCTGTCTTCTAGTAGCTGTGCCGAGAGAAATCGGAATAATTCCCTTCCGAATATCGCAGAGATGGAGAGCGTGAGTATTAGCTGTCCATGAGCTAGCAGCAGGAGACACTTTATGACTCTCTATGGGCTTCTCCCTTTACTTTATCGCCCTTTATGACTCCACGTCCCCCCGATTGCCTGCGAGCGTCTCCTCCTGTCTATACGGACTGTGCGACGGAGAGTCGAGTGGTTATGACGCAATCGTTAGCCTATTTTTACAAAAACTGCTTCTACGGGGCCATGACGTAAGATACAAGGTAATGGAGCCTTTTATACATTGTCGTGTTTCTTTAGAAATAAATAATGGACAAATGGAGTCTTTAAACGGCTCAGATGTAAGGTTATTCACTGTCAAAGTGACGCCAAAATGAATGGGAGTCAAAGGAGTGCTAACAGCAGGTGATGGTCTGCTACAATGGCGCCGCCCAGGGAAGCTTCAGTCACAGGTGATGCGAATATTGTTGATCATCTCCTAACAAGTCCATATATTAAGGTCTGGTTAGATTAGATGGTCAGCAGACAATCGGATCTCGTCATCAACGCGTTGGATAGAGGATAAATGGGCAGGAATAAAGATCTGAGCGACTTCACTCTCAGAAAAAAAAGGTACAAAAGCTGTTACTGGGACGGTACCATTTCAAAATGTTCTAATATGTGCCATTTAGGTACTAATATTTATCACTTTTGGTATCAGTATGTACCTTTGAGGTACTAATGTGCACTATTTAGGTACAAATATGTACCTTTTGAAAGGGTGCCGCCCCAGTGACATCTTTTGTAGCTTTTTTTCTGAGAGTGTTTGACAAGGATTTGAGAGTTTACCAACAGTGTCCGACGAGGAACAAACACAAACCAAGACAGAGTGTTGAGTGTCCAAGGCTCAATGAAGGCCATCCCGTTTTCTTTTATATCATGAGGACATGTGACCCGTTTACCTGGAGAAATAATGAGACCAGGATCACTGTGGGATAACGATGAGCCGCTGGAGGGAGTGTGATGCTCTGAACAATGTTCAGCTGAAAACTCTGGGTCCGGACGTTCATGTGGACGTAAATTTCCACTTATTAAAAGATTGTTGCAGAGCAGGTCCAGCCCTTCATGACTCTGGTGTTCCTGGTGGAAGTGGCTCTTTCAGCAGGATAATGAACCGTCACACACACACATTGATCAGGAATGGATTGAGGAACATGATGAAGAGTTTTTCCCTGATGAGTTTTTCCCTGAACGAGTGCAAGATGAAGGTGTTTCCCTGGCCTTCAAACTCCCCCGATCTCAAATCCAGTTGAGCATCAGTGGGTTGTGCTGGACCTTCAAGTTCAATCCACGGCGAATGGGGTCAGCAAAAAATCTTGAGCCGGGAATCGAATGCGCCATATGCATCATTTAATGTACTGACCATGAGGCTTATTCCTCAAACACAATAATGTACATATACTGTAAAATGTCATTTATTCCTGTGATCAAAGCTGTATTTTCAGCATCATTACTCCAGTCTTCAGTGTCACATGATCCTTCAGAAATCATTCTAATATGATGATTTCCTGCTCAAGAAATATTTATTTATTACTTCTAATTGGTCTATTAAAGTTATTGTTTTTTTTATTGTATATTTGATCAAATAAATACAGCCCTTGTGAGCATAAGAGACGCACTTCATAAAACAAAACAAAAAAATCTTAATTATTCCAAAAGTTTGACTAGTATCACTGTACATCATAAACCAAGAGAATACTGAAGGAATTCTCCGGGAAATATGAGTCAACTACAAAACACTGAGCATAATAAAACCACAAGCATTTACAGAAAACTCAGTTACATAAAAATACAGAAAGAACAGGACTAGCAAGATAGTTTGACCTCTTATGCAACGAGCACAAGAGGCAGAAGTACTGGATAGTGAAGTCAAAGCAACGTGTGTTTCCCATCAGCCAGAGAAGGGGCACTTCACACCCCAGAGCGGAAAACATGACGATCAGCTCCGAATCCAGAGTAAGGAAGGAAAACACATGAAGCTTAAGGCCTGACACTGGCTAAAGGAAATACTTAATCAAAAGCAAACGACTGGTCCAAAACAGCCAATTAATGGCACAGAGTGCATGAGTAATCATTATCTCACTCATGACTAAGGTGTTAAAAAAAACAAAAGTAGTCGTTAATCGTTGTCTTATCAACCATAAGGGCTAGCAACAAAATACTTGGCTCAAGATGATTCAATTGCACCCTATGATGTCATTTACAGAAAATGGAATTCCCAAATTTAGAATTTTCTGAAAAGGCTACTTTTTCAAACTCATCCTAGAAGGTTTATCAGATTTGAACCTAAGGCTGTGTGTCCACCAAAGCGTTTTTAGCCATAGATGTCACCTTGGCTATGGCAGTTCATTAGAACGAATGCGTCAATAGAGCCGCCATCTTGGAACAGGGGAGCCCTCCTCTTTAATGCATCATCAGCGTCAATGTAGACAAAGGTCTAACGGAAATAAAATCACCATGAATGCGATTTTCTCTGCTTTTTTGGTTCGTTCCAAAGGTCAGACATGTATTTATCATTGATTCCAGAAAAAATAAAAAATAAACATTTTTAAAAAAAAAACATTCTTCCTAGTTCGTATTTCATTTGTGTGAACATCATACGCAGCACAAAAGTTTGCCATCATCCATGAATTCAAAGTACAGGCAGAGATAGCAGCGTTACCTAGCTACTTCCCCTACAAGCTACAAGACCGCTGTTCCAAGATGGCGGCGGTTTTGACGCATGCTTAGAACCCCAAGGCGATATCTAGTGTAAATATCTATGGTTTTTAGCCAGCTGAAAACACTAGCCGCTCTGCTGGAAACGCCTCGCTGTGGGCGCTTGAGAGCATTTTGGCATCGCAGCGGTTTTTCAGTTGAGAGAGAGGCGTTGTTGCTATGATACAGAATATCCACGGCACAGTTTACTTGTTCGGTCAGCTGTACTGGTTGATGTCCTTGTACAGGGTATCTGCACATTTTTTAACAGCAAATTTAATGACTTTTAAGACGTTTTTAAGGCCTCTAAAAGGCAAATTTAAGACTTTACCCACGACAAAAAAAAAAAAAAAAAAAAAAAAAAATGTTCAGCACTAATTGACTAAATGACAGTGTTAATTTTGGCAGCCATTTTTGTTTTAGTCTTCAGATGAAAATGCTTATTGGTCTTAGTCACATTTTGTCTTTCATAGTTTTAGTTGACGAAAGGTCATTGCATTTTTAGACATTACTTTTAGTCAAACTGCAGTTACCAACATTAATTTTGGTGGCTATTTTATATGTAGTCTTTAGACAAAAAAAGTCATAATTTTTCGCTTTAGACCAATTCAATTAAGCTTATGAGAAATTTTTATCAAGGTAACAGGCTGTATTGACATTGCACTCTTTAGCGCAGTAGCACTTGTTCAATTCTACATATCCCTGTTCCTTAGTTCAGTGGTTCTCCAATTTTTTTGAGTGCCGTAACCCCTCTTGCAGGGGCTAGGGACAATATTTGCCCCCTTTAATAATTTTTTTCAGTTAATTTTTTACCTTTATAAATACTATAAATAATGCTTTAAATAAAACAATGTTCAATAAAATATGCAATGATGGTAAAAACGAAGTGATACTTTTAAATATTTTATTAAAATCGCCAGTAGGTGGCGGTAAGTCACTGTATTTATGAGTGAGTCATCGAGTCATTTATTCATTCAGTAACAAAGCAAGTGGCTGTATTTATGAACGGATCATTGTATCTCACGATTCGATCAAAGCCACAGATTCGTTCTCGAATCACCGATGTGTGCTGCAGTTCTGCTGTGGCTTTCGTTGCAAAATAACAATAATAAGCAATAATATGATCAACATTAAAAACACTGCTGAATATCAGAATGCATTTTGATCGCAGATTTAGTCGCACAAACATAGCAAGCGGCTCGTGACAGAATAAAGACCAACTGAATGACACTTTAATTAATTTAAGTAGAAAATCTCAAATGAAGATCACTGAACTCCAGCTACTTGTCTGTGTTTTCAGATCATCCGCGCTTCTTCAGCAGTGTAGAGAGAGCGCGCGCGCATGGTTGCCAGATACTATTGACAAGACCGGGTAGAAAACGTGTTCTTTTAACAGAAAAGCTCTGACTGGGGATTTAAATCTGGCAACCGTAAGCATGAACGCTCGTACGGATGACGAGTCGGACAAGAAATTTAAGGTCCCACATGAAATTTAAGACCTCCTTATCGGAAATTTCATATTTCAAGACATTTTCAGGCCTTAAAAATCAAAAGTTTTATTTAAGACGTTTTAAGACTTTTTAAGGACCCGCGGGGACCCTGTTGTACCGAAAAAAATTTTGTGACAGTTGGTCGGTGTGGTGTTAGCCCCGCCCCTCCTCCACTGTGATTGGTCGGTTGGGTAAAAAGTCACAGTGATGAGCGCTGCGTTTTACCCAAAGTTGAAGTTTCTTCAACTCTCGGCAACCAGTAAAAAAACGCTTAGCGCTTCAGTGTGAAAAAAAAGCTCAGTGCCTCGTTATGCCTATGGCGTTTTAAAAATGTGGCGTGCCCATTGAAAACGATTGAAAAAACACGCCAGCCGTGTGAAAAAATCTCTTTGGTGGACACACGGGCTAAATGCTTTAGACCATGCAAACGCGCAAACTAATTTGACGAAGAGCACACAAAATGGACGTGAGGCTGTATCTCCACAACGCTTTAGCGTGTTGAGATGAATCTTGGTGCATGCCATCACAAGCATGACCAGAGGCTACATGCAGCGTTTCGGCACAGCACCACCTACTGGTCAGGTTTTACACAAAAAAAAGTGCAGCATACCGCGTCGAATGATACCCAATTTTCCAATGTTGACCATTTTGGGCGTCAACATACTAAACTCAATATGTGTCATTGACTACATTTACAAGCTGTCAATATTCGTGTTATGGTCGGGTTAAGGACACTATTCGGGTTTCTGAAACATTCGGAATAACCCGTTTACATGCGTGAGCAGAGAGAGTTACTCATACGTGGAATTTGTAATCAATTGGCAATATCCCGATGTAAACGGCAACGCACGGTTAGTGTCTCGACGTACGGACAACCTTAAGACGCATGGTGCATCATTTCCGATTCTTCTTCCTGTATCCAAAGAAAACAACAACAGCACGCGGATAATGAATAGTTTTGGCTTTCACAACTTTGGTTTCAAAACGAATCCTCCTCGCTCCAAAAGTATGGTGCTGTGCTGCGTCTCGCCATGTTTACCTCTACTTCTTGTCTTCTTCTGCCAGATGGCGCATACAAGAAGTTCATCTACTCAAAAGATCAAGATTCCTTGCGAATAGAACATGCGCAGAACACAAATCAATGTTCCTTTTGATGGGGATGTGCCGATATGCGTTTACATGACCAAATATTTGGGTTAGAAAAGGGGTACCCCAGGGATAATATTCAGGTTTTTAAATACCGGTATATGAGCATATTCGGGTTTTTGCCAGTGTTACATGGCTGTGCGCGACCGGGTTATTGCTAATATTCCGGTTTTGAACGGGTTTTTGGCTGCATGTAAACGTAGTCATTGGCACCATGCCACTGGAGGAACTTACAAATACAATAAAATTTAAAAAAATGCTATTGATTAAATGATTAATCCGAATGAAACTTGTTAAATTTCTTGAGTCATACCAAGAACATTGATACCAATTACACCATGGTCAGTCAAAACTGTTGTCTGACACATTCAATTTCTTTCAAACCCTATTCGCTGGTCCGATTTTCACCAAAAGTGGCTCAGATCATCTTCAGATCATGCCAGTAAAAACAGTTATTAAAAGATGTTTGATTGTCCAAATGGTTCTTGAATAACACACCCACTAAATTAATGTCATGATGGCAAGCTGATTCTGAGGCTGTAACAATGCAACGCTTTGCCATATTAACACACACACACAGCTATATTTATTATACAGGGATTATAACTGAGACAACGGTACTTTTTAATCCATAAGTAACTAATGCGCTAGTTTTCATTCAAAATAAATATGTAACATAATTAGGTGCTTTAGTTATTGTTAACAGTCACACACACCTTTGTGCTATTCCTGTTAAGGCAGTATTTTAGCATAAACACTAGCCATAATCTAAACAAAACTAGGACAATACTCATATTTGCTGTTTGTCTGTCTTTAATTTCTTCATTCTGCCAAAAAAACAAAATCACACTTACTACATTACAGTACATTCACCCCAGCCTGTTTAACTTAAAGTCCCCCAATAGTCAATAAGAAGAATTTGGAATTTGGAACTTTGGATCCAAACTTTTGGAACTTTAAGAATGTGGAAGTATCGTGACTACTGTACTGTCCTCGCGTCAGCGGGGGTTGAATGGGGCTCGAGCGGATTTTGTGGCGGTCTCTATTCGGGGAATGAACCCAGCGCTATGATTGGTCGATAGGGCTGCAACTAACGATTATTTTGATAATCGATTAATCGGTCGATTATTTTTACGATTAATCGGTTTATGTACTTATATTTTAGTTTTTCCCATTTTTTCCAAAGTAAATTATTAACAAAGGGTCTTTATCATTCAGCATAGACTTTTTAGAGATTTTAACCATTTTGCATTGTCATATCATCCTCATCAAAAACATACCTGGAGTTGTGTTTTATTATGTGTAGTAATCCTTTGTCAAGCTCTTCTGCAATCATAACACTGTACTCTAGCAAATTTCACAAGATTTCGAATAATGTTTTCACCATGGCAGTCCTTAGGGCTCCTAAAGTAGTTTAACATCCCGAACAAAGCTTATTAAGGAATCGTTCAGAACATATTTTCACGAAGAATAAGAATAAAACAGAATAAAATTGCAGTAAATTGCATTTTATTATTTCTTGTTTATCTTGTTTTGTTCATACTTTATCCTGTATGAACAAAATGACGGAGTATGTTTTTATGTTTCCACTGTTCGATCGCGCCCGCGCATCTCTCTCTCTCTCTCTCTCTCTCTCACACACACACACAGTTCGATCGCGCCCGCCTCTCTCGCTCTCACACACACAGTTCGATCGCGCCCACGCCCCCCTCTCTCCCTCTCACACACACACAGTTTGATCGCGCCCGCGCCTCTCTCTCTCTCTCACACACACACACACACACACACAGTTCGATCGCGTCCGCCTCTCTCCCTCTCTCTCTCTCACACACACAGTTCGATCGCGCCCGCGCCCCCCTCTCTCACACACACACAGTTCGATCGCGCCCGCGCCTCTCTCTCTCTCGCGCGCGCACACACACTCCAGCATTGCAATCTTGACATCGCAGCCTGTTCATTATGCTGCGTTCACACCAAACGCGAATAGAGTTTTAAAGTTTTATTTATTTTTATACCGTGTATTCTCCGTGCAAATTCGTGCACCGAACCGTGACGCCCGTACCGTTTCGGTTCAATACGAATATTGTACCGTTCCACCCCTAGTTTACATGTTACTCTTCTTTTTTGAAGGCTCAAAGTAAAGTGCTCCCACACTTTGGATGACTTCGTTCGATTAGTTTTATCTTCCGCTTTTTTCTTTCTCTTTCTCGAGCTTACTCCACTGCCTCCTGCCTCCGCCATCTCACTGAATGCTGCAGAGCCAGAGAGAGACGCAGGCAGAGCCGCTGTGCGGGAAGCACGTGACATAAAACGAGGCCAGCTATTGGCTATTCGCTACTTCTCCTGCTGTACTGGCTAAGTAAAACCTCCGGTGGCTCATTACTGCCACACTTTGGTCACCGCAGATTTAAAATATTTACGAAATGAGCCGCTTACGGCAAATAAAAGTTATTTAGCAACTAATCGATGACTAAATTAGTTGACAACTATTTTAATAATCGATTTTAATCGATTAAATCGATTAGTTGTTTCAGCCCTATTGGTCGATCTCTTCTTTTGCTGTTGATTGAGTGTACTGCACGTGCACAGAGGTTTTTGCGTAGTTTAGAGTGACAAATCGTACCTACCAGGCTAACCTACCAGTACTTTGAGGTCAAAATGCATACAGATTGGCAGGTCTGTGTCATTAGCTATATTTCCATCCAAAGTTCGCAAGTTTAAGCGCAAAATTGGAATAGTGCATAAAACATTTGCAAATAAAGCAAGTTTCCATCAAGTGAGCCAAAGAGAACAAAATCGCCACTTCCTGATAAACTGGCACCGGATAAAGTTACTGCAGTACGAAAAGCCACTGTATAATAATTTTGTATATATTAAATTAAAAACAAAACGCAATAAATGCATTCCTGAGGTTTGCCTGCCGTTTGGGAACAGTTTTGGGAACTGGTCATTATACCAAACCGTTTAGACAACACACTTTGCTTAGGCATTTCAGAACAACAACAAAACCTGTTTATCGTAGTTTATGCGCATGTTTTCTTATCGGATAAAACGTTTATCCGACTCAATTGAGCGCATACGTTTTTATGCAATTTTTTTTAATTTATGCGCATTTTGGCGTTTTCATCCAGTGTTTCTTATGCCAACGATGAAAATGCTCATAAAAACAGGTGGATGGAAACATAGCTATCGTCACCTCACACTGACCACACAACATCAATTTGGTAAAAGTGCCACCAATTGGTCAGAACTGAAGCAATTTAATCATATTATTTGTATTTATGCTTTAAGACATTTTTGGTAAAATTTTTTGGTTCATTAGTTAACATGAACTAAGCATACTTCTTCAGCATATATAAATCTTAGTTAATATTCATTTCAAAATGTACTAATACGTCATTAAGGTTGTATTTCTTAACATTAGTTAACGCACTGTGAACAAGCATGAACAAACAATGAACAGCTGGATTTTTATTAACTAACATTAACAAAGATTAATAAATACTGTAATAGGCTAAATGTATTGCTCATTGTTAGTTTATGTTAGTAAATACATGAACTAATTAACCTTATAGTAAAGTGTCACCCTATTTTTACTGAACCATTTTGCCTCTTTTCTAAGTTTCTATTTTTATGATTCAATTAGTTATTAGCTTTTCATCAATCTCCAGGCGTCTGTAAATCCCAGTTTGAGATACCCTGAATCAGCCGTAAATGTAATAGACTTCCACTGCTGTACGGTACATCATCTTTATCTCACTCAGAAATCACTTTTCTCTGATCAATTCTCAACATTTAACATATCAATTTTGGCAAGACAACATACAAAATGTATGCTTATATAATTTCTGCTATATTCAAATATACTTATGTCACTGCGGTGACACATTATACTTTATACATTTTTTATACATTATACAATATACTACTAAAGCGAGAGGTTGCTGTTACTTTGGAATGGTACATAAATACAAGGGCTGTCCATCTGGTGTGGTGATTCAGCAGTAAGTGAGAATTATTACCAAGAACCCAATAAACCCAAGAAACTTGATGTGGACTTCATTATATTTAGACCAGCACTCCTGAAACAATCCCCTCATAAACCCTAAATCAGAGCAGGAGCATCGAGTCGAGAGAGAGAGAGAGAAAAAGCCAACTCAAGCAGTTTAATCACACAGTAATAGAGTACGATTGATGGCTCTGGACTCGGTTTGATCTGTAGCAAATACTGAAGACCATTTATTTTACTCTCACTAACCCTTACGTGGTGTTGAAAACCCTGTTACACCTTTTGTGTTCCCGCTCAAAAATGGCCGGCCTTTTAAAAATAGTTTGATATGCTTTAATATTACCAATTCTTCGATTCAATCTTTTTGTCAACTTGTTTTCTGTCAATTAGCACAGGTTTTGTATTTCTTTTTTTAAACTGATTGATCGTCCTCATTGATCTGAGCTTATGCACCTCAGTTTTTAAGTGAAAAAAAGCTTTATTTGTGGATAAATTTGTCAATATTCAACAAATATGGGTACACTATCACACTAGAGTGCTTTAATGTTTAACCAGGAAGTTTGATTTTGAAATGTGTTTATTTTGAACAAACAAGAAAGTCACACTTGTGATTTTCCTAGACACAAAATTACCGGCCTACACACACAAAAAAAAGCTTAAAAATCTCATTATGCTATATTATATTGTTTTTACTATATTACACAAGTCCGAGGCCTTTATCTTTGCAAGCACTGAAGAACACATTAATACATACATTTTTGTTAAATAATTACCAATAATTGTATTTTATATAATTTAGCCAAACTTTATTTACAACTTAATTTAATTGACAGATGAATGTGATTTCCACTGTAAAATAAATAAATAAATAATTATCATTATCATCACACCAAGTGATTTTTGCATCACAAAAAGGATTATAAATAAATAAAATATATTTTTGCAACTTGAGGGACTATAATCTACACAACTCTCTCTCTAGTCACTTTGTGTAATGTATGTTGTCAGTAAAAATGTAAATTGTTAGTTTTTGTTTTTTTGTAAAGCTACCAGGAGGGTATTTTCAAAACATGTCCTCAGATTTTCATTTTGGTTGCAAATCTACAGTCTGTAATATTTGGTTTACGTTGCGCTGGTTATGGGACATGACAGTCATCTTATAGCAGTGTGAATTTAGACATGTGCAAGTTTTCCATTGCTGATGCCACTGTAGAGCAAACACAAAGTTTCTCGTGGGAACGCAAAAACATTGACTTATTATTTTTCCTTCCATCTCATTTTTTCCCCCATCATCATTCCTTCCACAAGGAATCCAATATCAGGGTTTAGTGGGAGATATTTGGCTGGTCATGTGATGCTACTGTAAAGCTGCTTTGAAACATCTGTATTGTAAAAAGCACTATATATATATATATAAAGGAGACTTGACTACTGAAATGACCAGAGGCTTCAGTGACTTATTCAAAATTATTATACAATGAACATATTATATATTATAAGCACTATTCAAAACATGAGTAGGCTACATTTAAATTATAGTAAATAGATCAAAGATACAATTACAATACAAGTTGTTTGGTCTAATGTTTTTGGTAATTCAAGCAATGTTTGTTTTTATCCTGTGATGAAACTAAACTGCTGACGTGAAAACGAGAACTGAGATTTCATCATAAAACACACGCTGTCTAGAAAGGCAGCTGACAAGAGTTTGAAACACAAGTCACAGTGTTTGACTAATTTCTCTGCAAATATTCATTCCTTCTGTGCCGTTTATCAATAAAACTTTCTGTCGTAGTAAAATCAGCCTGGATTATTCTCGGAAAAGCTGGAATACGTGCTGGAGAATCACTCCTGTCTAAAGTTCCTCCAAAAGAAACTGAAAGAGCGTCGCCTGATGGGTTTGTCGCCACACACACACACACACACAATAGACATGTTGTGTTAGTTTCATAGATGTTATTGAGAGGAATCGAGCGGTTTTTCTGTCACACGATCCGTGACTCGCGTTCGGTCAAAATAAACAGGCACAACTTAAAAAAATAATAATAATAAGACTCCAGGAGCTTTACAGCATCTTGACACTTATAAGTGTTGCTCTTCTCTCACTACTAATCATCGTCTGGTGTTTTTCTTACCTTTTACTGTGAGTTCAGCTTTATTCTCTCGCGCTCCGTCTATGCTGCTTTTTCCATCTGGAAACGTGCAAAGTTTGAGCGCGCGCTTCTCCTGTCTCACACTGTCTCTGCAGCGATTAGTGCTCGTCTAGTGTTTACTCTGTAGTGTGGGTGTGTGTGTGTGTGTCTCGACAGCACAAACCGCAGCTGCTTCACTGTTTGACCGCGTGGAAATGTGCGTGACGTGGATCAGACGCGGTGAGCGCGCGCGCGAGACACTGTATAGTTCAATTCCTTAATTTCCTCATTCTGACTTTATACAACTATACAGGAGCTTTTCACGAATAGGCTACAAACAGTTTCAAACAATAAAGGAAGTCCTGGCGTTTAAAGAGATATTAGACAGCGATCAGTTATTTCTAGAAAATACTACAAATCGGAGTTCATCATTTTGTCCATAATTTTGATAAATTCGTTTATTTTTTATTTTTTACTCCGTATGTGACTAACACTTTTTTGAAGAAAAACAACTAATTTGATAACTGGTTCAGTTGTAATGTTTTAATTTAAATTCAATACGTTATTTGGATGATATAGTGTATCAGTAAACATGTTGACATCATTGGACACAAATTCCACAATTAGGTAGGCTATATTAGAAATAAATACAAATGACAAAAGACCCGTGTTTATTAACACAGCTTATTTTAAATTCGTATAACAAACAAATGTAAACGCTGCAGTTTGATTTGTGACACAACTGATAAAACATGTGTTGACATTAAATTTGCATAAGTGTAGCAGGATATTGCTCACAATAATTACAATAGTTACAAAAATTAACTCACAATATAATAAAAAAGTGAACTGAACTTTAAAGTATGGAGCTAAAAGAGTCTCAATAAAGATAAATGCACACACTACATTCACATATCCACACACAGGATTCATAAATAAGTGCCCATATGTTATTTCAACGCATCCTCATCCCAAGGCGTCATATTCTGACACTTTGACAAAGCGTCTAAATCCAACGCCCATGGAACCCTTTAGCGTCAATATAACACGCAGAGAGATGGGTAGGTTTAGGTATGGTGTAGGGTTAGGGTTAGACCGCTAGGAGGCGCCTTCTGACCCATATATATCTGCGTCTCATATTGACGCTAAAGGGTACCATGCGCGTTCGATATAGACGCTTTGGCAAAAGCGTCATTATAAAGGATCCTATTTTGTTTTGGGTGTCGGTTCATTGTCAAACTTTGGCCCTGTTTACACGGAGGGAAAACGCAGATATTTCCCTGCGGTTTGGCCTCTCGTTTACACGAAACACTGGATCAGGGCTGCGTTCAGCACCGACAAAACGTGGCAGAACGTTTTTTAAACAGAAATGGTGACGCGTTGAATGCACTGTTGTGATGACGTAAGAGTTGCACCTATGGCAGCTGAGAAGGCTTTTTGTGTTCTTTGTGAAGAATTTTCGGAGCATGATGAAGTCGGTATAAATATGTGTTTAATAGCCTACTACAAAATATGCCCGATGTTACTGCACTTGCCGCCCAGAACACAAGAGAACATCCCAATCGAGTGAAGGGATTGTGGAAACTGAAATGGAAGCACACATCTTAATAAAGACTATACTGACTTTATTTGTAGTTCATACTGTTTTATTAATACCCTGTATTTTCTTTCTCATTTTTATGAAAAGCACTTTACCATTGTTTATTTCTATACCAAATCTCATACACTTGCAATGAACACATCATTATGTTGATATCCTATATTTTTACAATAAAACTTACGACAAACATGTCTTCTAATATCCTCAGTTGTTGCGTATGGAACACATTTGTAAATTACTTCCATTGTGCGCGTTCACTTTAATACCGCGTGCTTTATACACATGTTGCTGCTGATTGGACTGCAGTTCTGACACCCCCACCAAACAAGAGAAAACGCATCTCAAACCCTGTTGTACACCGGTGCAAGCCGTTTCCAGGAAACATGATGTTCAACCCGGAAACCATAGCAAAACGTTGCGCACTGTTGTGATCTTGAACGTGCCCAAGGGATTCAGTCTCTCTAGACTCCGATTGGTCAGATGGCCCAGTCTGTTGTGATTGGTCTACTCTGCTCTGATTGGTCAGACGGCCCAGTCTGTTGTGATTGGTCTACTCTGCTCTGATTGGTCAGACGGCCCAGTCTGTTGTGATTGGTCTACTCTGCTCTGATTGGTCAGATGGCCCAGTCTGTTGTGATTGGTCTACTCTGCTCTGATTGGTCAGATGGCCCAGTCTGTTGTGATTGGTCTGATGGCCCAGTCTGTTGTGATTGGTCTACTCTGCTCTGATTGCTCAGATGGCCCAGTCTGTTGTGATTGGTCAGACGGCCCAGTATGTTGTGATTGGTCTGATGGCCCAGTCTGTTGTGATTGGTCTACTCTGCTCTGATTGGTCAGATGGCCCAGACTGTTGTGATTGGTCAGACGGCCCAGTATGTTGTGATTGGTCTACTCTGCTCTGATTGGTCAGATGGCCCAGTCTGTTGTGATTGGTCTGATGGCCCAGTCTGTTGTGATTGGTCTACTCTGCTCTGATTGGTCAGATGGTCCAGACTGTTGTGATTGGTCTACTTTGCTCTGATTGGTCAGACGGCCCAGACTGTTGTGATTGGTCAGACGGCCCAGTATGTTGTGATTGGTCTACTCTGCTCTGATTGGTCAGATGGCCCAGTCTGTTGTGATTGGTCTGATGGCCCAGTCTGTTGTGATTGGTCTACTCTGCTCTGATTGCTCAGATGGCCCAGTCTGTTGTGATTGTTCTACTCTGCTCTGATTGGTCAGATGGCCCAGTCTGTTGTGATTGGTCTACTCTGCTCTGATTGGTCAAATGACCCAGTCTGTTGTGATTGTTCTACTCTGCTCTGATTGGTCAGATGGTTCTACTCTGATTGGTTCTACTCTGCTCTGATTGGTCAGATGGCCCAGTCTGTTGTGATTGGTCTACTCTGCTCTGATTGGTCAGATGGCCCAGACTGTTGTGATTGGTCAGACGGCCCAGTATGTTGTGATTGGTCTACTCTGCTCTGATTGGTCAGATGGTCCAGTCTGTTGTGATTGTTCTACTCTGCTCTGATTGGTCAGATGGCCCAGTCTGTTGTGATTGGTCTACTCTGCTCTGATTGGTCAAATGACCCAGTCTGTTGTGATTGGTCTACTCTGCTCTGATTGGTCAGATGGTTCTACTCTGATTGGTTCTACTCTGCTCTGATTGGTCAGATGGCCCAGTCTGTTGTGATTGGTCTACTCTGCTCTGATTGGTCAGATGGCCCAGTCTGTTGGGATTGTTCTACTCTGCTCTGATTGGTCAGATGGCCCAGTCTGTTGTGATTGGTCTACTCTGCTCTGATTGGTCAGATGACCCATGCTGCGTCCGAAATCGCGTACTATGTGAGTAGGTACTACATTTAAATAAGAACGTACTTCGCGACCGTTAAAAAAGTACGTTCTATATAGTATGAATACGGGTAGTATGAATGAATCCGGACGTACTACATGCGCCATGTTGTTGTCGCGTGACATACGCGCTGTCATAACAGTGCGAAAATTTAAAGAGCCCATTCCACTGACTGCACCAACTTCGCGCTGTTTTTAGTTCTGCTTTCTGTTTTCATCAGCGTTTTTACGTCGTCCGAGCCGACAATCAAGAGGAGGCGTCGGTCAGCTGCTCGCAGATCACGCCTTTTGTGGAGTTTCTCAAATAACATTTATTTACCTAATAAATTTTACCTCATAAAACACACACACAACCCCTATGAACAATGACAGATGTTGATTTTTGGCAAGAAAAAAGCCATTTATTTGCTTGTGATATTACCATCGATAAATAAACATGAATGAATCAATAGAGATATACGCGTGTCACGTGTGTTTATCTCTACAGCCCATAACGTTACAGCCGCGTCTCCGGGTTTCTGTCATTTTCAAATATAACGACAACAACTCCTCTCCCGTGGCATCATGGGATAGTAAAGTGTCCATCGTATGCGCACTTCATAATCTCGCCGGAAGTAGTAGGTCATCCGGGGACTTTTCGCCTACTGTTTTTCGAATTCTATGATTTCGGACACACTACTCTGCTCGCGTACTGTTTTTCGCATACTATATAGTAGGGAAGTATGCGATTTCGGACGCAGCCCCAGTCTGTTGTGATTGGTCTACTCTGCTCTGATTGGTCAGACGGCCCAGTCTGTTGTGATTGGTCTACTCTGCTCTGATTGGTCAGACGGCCCAGTCTGTTGTGATTGGTCTACTCTGCTCTGATTGGTCAGATGGCCCAGTCTGTTGTGATTGGTCTACTCTGCTCTGATTGGTCAGATGGCCCAGCCTGTTGTGATTGGTCTACTCTGCTCTGATTGGTCAGATGGCCCAGCCTGTTGTGATTGGTCTACTCTGCTCTGATTGGTCAGATGGCCCAGCCTGTTGTGATTGGTCTACTCTGCTCTGATTGGTCAGATGGCCCAGCCTGTTGTGATTGGTCTACTCTGCTCTGATTGGTCAGACGGCCCAGTCTGTTGTGATTGGTCTACTCTGCTCTGATTGGTCAGATGGCCCAGTCTGTTGTGATTGGTCTACTCTGCTCTGATTGGTCAGACGGCCCAGACTGTTGTGATTGGTCTACTCTGCTCTGATTGGTCAGACGGCCCAGTCTGTTGTGATTGGTCTACTCTGCTCTGATTGGTCAGACGGCCCAGTCTGTTGTGATTGGTCTACTCTGCTCTGATTGGTCAGATGGCCCAGCCTGTTGTGATTGGTCTACTCTGCTCTGATTGGTCAGACGGCCAGTCTGTTGTGATTGGTCTACTCTGCTCTGATTGGTCAGACGGCCCAGTCTGTTGTGATTGGTCGACCGCTTGCAGCATGTGTCAGATTAGTAATGTCCATTAGCATATCTGAATTTCAGCTCTTCCTCAGCACTGATACAAACAATAACGAGGCACTTTAAATATACCCATATTTTAAAGCTTTGTATTCTGTCTATATTTTCTCAAAACACAGTGTTTGCAGTCCAAAGAAAGTCATCATCTCTGATCTCATTGTGGTTTTCATTTAAAATATGTAATTTTCCATCCATTAAGTAAGGACAGACAACAGGTCAACTGTACATGTCATTGATAAAATAATCAGTGAATATCAACCGTGTCTGAAGCCCCTTATCCGTGATTCCTGCAGTGACAACAACCAGTCCGGTCACAATAATGTGTGTTTACATTTAATCAACAACCTTATAATGCAGATATGAAAGTCTTCAGGTCAAAGGTCATACTACCTTTCATGATGACATATAGACCTTATTCACAGCAGCGCCATCTTTGATTTTGAACAGGAATGAAAGCGAGGCTGTGAGGGATAGACCTCCATCTCTTCAGTGGGTTGTACGGCTATTAAATGTGTTTGTGGATTGTTCTGCTGACGAAACCATGCAAAAATATGTTTCTGAGAAATTCCAGTAGACCAAATAATCCAGACAATATGATCTGTTTAAAATTATAAGTGATCTAGGAGCTTTATACAGCTTTTTACAGCGGATCCCATTGAAAACACAGTAAGTCTATCCCTCACAGCCTCACTTTCATACCTGTCATGGCGCTGGTCTGAATAAGGTCTATTGCATCAGTCAAACTTGCTCTATCATTTAAAGAAACAGTGTTCCTTTAAGTCAAGGTGACAGTGCATTGCGTTTTATTTACGACTATAGCAACCAGTTTGCACATTCTTCTCTTATACGTTTCTGCACACCTAAATATTTATTAGTACATACATATCTATATTTTTCTGTATTTCTTCTAGTGTTTGTATTCTGATAATAATTGCACGGCCCATGGAGACACTGTCCTGTTTTTACATTTCACTGCTGGTTATATATTATCTATATATAACTGTGTATGAGACAAATATAAATCTTAAGCTCAAGAGTTTCAAGGCTGTTTTATACAACATTCATGGATTTGCCAACATCACCTTTGTCTGTTTTAACATCTCCTCAGGATCTTGTGTGATTTCAAGCATTAGTGAATTGGTTATTTATTAGTTCTGCATTCCTCTAGGAAAGCTCTTGTTGTTTCACTGCAGTTCAGGCTCCACCACTGCGGCTGGGTTATGAGCATCTCATTCTTGCACGTTGTGTTTCTATAAACAAAGGTACATACGTTTATTGGTTCTATATGCAAGTTAATGTATGCATGTGTTAAGAAAAGTGCTGTCCCCCCCCCCCCCCCCCCCCCTCCTCCCTATGTAAATAAGGTTATTATTTGACACAGACACAGTGTCAGAGTAAAACTATATGCAAAATAAGATACACCGGTGAAGTTTATTCTGTGTATCATCTTTTTACTACTTTAATTAATTTTACTTTTAATTCCTTTATAACTTTTAATTTCCCTTGCTTTTATTTGGTTTATTTTCTATGCAAAGCACTTTGAATTGCCATAGTGTATGAAATGTGCCATATAAAAAAAACTTGAAAACAAAATTATTAACACCCATTGACCTTAAAAACTCCATGATCTAATTATTAAACAGGCAAAATTATAAATGCCACATATTTCCTCTACATTATGCCATAAACATGCAGTGATCATTTCGATTCTGTAGTCAAATATTGATTGTACCTATATATGAATTTCTTTATAAAACTAGAATTTAAAAGTGAGCGGATGTTCATGTGCAGCACGTGTGTTTAAAAAGCAGATGCACATCAATAAGAAACTTTCTTACTAAAAATGTATTTAAAAATGAACTGTTTTGCAGTCAGTTTGGCAAAACCAGCCGGCAAGATATCATGTCACAGTGGACGTTTTTTTAATCAAAATGCTGTATTAAACAAAAATGGAAAATGAAGTGTATTTTCTTGTATATTTATTTGTCTGCTCTTACAGTGCATACATCTCTCGAATCAGAGGAGGTCTTTGGTTAAAGCTGTCACAGAAGACCAAGAACATCAACTATAGTTTGTTGTGCCATATTTATGGTCATTCAAAAACAATCAAATATTCATACATCAAAATTAAAAACACAATGTGATACTTCATAATCATGAGTTAAAATAAAGATTACGCAAGAACATTCGTCTCTTCACGCGTCCCGCAGCTTATGGTTGAACAGAGCGCATGTAAACCAGAACATGACAGAAATGAGTTTTCTAAAACACCAGCAGTTTCCCACTAACTCTGGACAAAATACTCAAATACTGTGAGGTTATTGTTAAACAATTAGCACATTTTTCTACAGAATGTTGTTTATCATGTTGCTTGTTCACTTCAGTAAATCAAACTACATTTATGAGTGGCTACATTTTCAATGCATTATGATGCAGATACCAAAATGTCTAGATAATAATGTTTAAAGAGATACTCCACCCAAAGTAAAGGGAAGTTCTCTCATCCTTCACTCATCCCCGATGTATAGGACTTTCTTTGTGTCAGATAAACATTAATAATCCATCTCTGAAAGTGCATATTACGCAAGTGAATTACAGTAGACCGAAAGCAATAATTTATAGTCTCACACACACCTATCGTTTGGCTTCAGAAGATTCATCCACTGGGATCGTGTGGATTATGGCGTTTTTTCCCAATCACTTACTACATTATACCACCTCAAAGAGATGGAATATATTCCTAAAAATCTTCATTTGTGTTTATCTGAAGAAAGAAAGTCAAACAATAGAGATGTCACGAGGGGGATTAATGATGAGACTTTTATTTTTGGGTGTCGTATCCCTTTAAAGCCTTAACTTGAGCTATAATTTTTCCTTCGAATGAATGGACTCATTGTGGAACTGCATCTTTCGGCTGTAGACCGCACAAGGGTCCCAGCACTGCTCCCTCGTGGTGAGACGGGCCACTGCGGGGCTGATGGGAAACAACACGTGGAATAAAGGCCTGCCGAATCATCCTCATAAGATTTTAAATAAAAATGATTTTATTTATTTATTTGTCAGGTAAATGGCATTTTTACAATCTTAAAACAGCAGGCCATGCAACGCACTGCTGGCATCTGAGAAAACAAAACCAAATAAACAAACAAAAATAATAACAATAACCTTCACGTGTGGCTCTGAAACACCTTCATGTGGGAAATACTGACGTTCTGCCGGCCTTCATCAGTGTCTGAGCGCTCGATGCAGTTGATAAAGGCTGTGTGTTGCTGCAGCAGAATAAACGAGTGTGGATATTTATCAGTTAAGGCAGGAGAAACTCAATAAAACCCATCAAACGCTCCTCCTCACCGGAGACGGAAAGAATGGCGTAATCGACATGATTATACTCCAGCCAGGAGCGTGAGGCTGTTCCCACTTCTTCATATGCACTTATATATATTTTTCTAAAGGTCCTTAAGATCGACAGGCACCAATCCTCAAATGTCAAAAAATGGCTTTTTTTCCCTCTCTTCTGGAAAAAAATACACTTCCAAAAATGACAGAAAAAAGCAGCAAAAAAAATAACTGTACAATTTCTTTTTTAAAACCTGTGTTTTTTTTATACATTAGATACAAAACAAATCTAATACTTCATTTAACAATCCTTCATTTTGGAAAAAAAGAAGAAAAAAAAGAAAGACAATTGCATGGTTTGTGACCGATCGCTGGTGGGTATTAAAGAAATACTTTTGAATAATACTATACTGGTTCACGATAAAGAGTGATGAGTAAAATAACAGGAACATAATAATAAAAATAAACTTCCAACAGTGGAAATCAACGAGCTTCAAAAGCAGATTCATAATTCTCCTATGATGCTTCACTGCAAGCGGTTTGCTACAAAAAAGTGGGCGACTCTCCTTCTTCATATAGTGTAAAAAAATATCTGTCATTAAACGTAGTGTTGAAACTTCAGCTTATCGATGCTCACGCTAGAAGTGCTTAGAAATGGCCAAAGTGTAGCGTCATCTACTCGACGCTCAGAAGCTAGCGTAGCAAACCTTCTCTAGCGTCTCTACATTAACGTGACACGATTATCATCAAACACGAGCACATTCAACAGTTACCCGGAGAGATGCAACGTAAATTAGTGACAAATAAATAATCGGCATATTTCTATTGAGGGGTGAAAGGTCATGGCTATGTAGCGGTCGGCGGTTAATGCTTCATTTCTGGAGGGAAGCAGCACGTTCTCCACGGACTCGGCACTTCTGCTAGTGTTATGAACGCGGTTTAAAAGGAAATGGTAAAAAAACAAAAGTTTCAGTTTTCAAAGTATTACGACGTGGCCCGATGGAGCTGTTAAAGAGACAGGAAGAGTGCCGTGAGAGCGGTGTGAGCGACTCAGACCCAGCCGCTGGTCAGCTTGTAGAACATCTCCTCGTCCAGAGACTCGTTCTGGTCTTTGGCACGCGTGGAGAGGAAGATGTATCCGCCGATGAACTCGTGCACCACTTTACAGTCCACCTCAGCGCAGATGAAGGCCAGACTGGGCTCGTCCGCGAACTCCACCGTCACCTGACCACAGGACAGAGCAGATGCTAATGTGAACAGAGAAACTCACCTTTATTTACACTGCAGGTCTTGATGCCCAAATCCGATTTTTTCTGACTATATCCGATTTTTTTGACGACCCGCTTACATCATCTTTTAAAAGTGACCCGTTTTTGCATTTACACTATACAGTGCTGAAACTACCAGATGTAGACGTTCTGACCCGGAAAAGGAAGTAAAACAGCACGAAATACAATGGATGCAGATGCGAATACAATTATCCAGCCATCTTTTATCGCTTTGTATTTGTTTTTTAAAGGGTTAGTTCACTTTTAAAAAAACTTTTGCTGATAATTTACTCACCCCCATGTCATCCAAGATGTCCATGTCTTTCTTTCTTCAGTCGAAAAGAAATGAAGGTTTTTGATGAAAACATTCCAGGATTTTTCTCCATATAATGGACTTCAACAGGACCCAAACGGTTCAAGGTCCAAATGACAGTTTCAGTGCAGCTTCAAAGGGCTTTAAACGACACCAGACGATGAATAAGGGTCTTATCTAGACAAACCATCGGCATTTCACAAATACATAAAACAGTTTAAGTTTTATAAGCACAAATGCTCGCCTTGCTCTGTTCTGTGATGCGCGTTCGTGACTCACGTAATACGCAGTTACGTTGAAAAGGTCACGCTTCTGTCCTGACGAAAATGTTCTTTTAGCCTTTTTAATATTAGAACACCCAGGATACGCACACGAAATGGGCATTTAAACGATAAACTGACACAAAGACATTTGAATGTGTGTATATGGTCCTCCTTCCTCACATTCGTAAACACTGACTCGGTACTTCCGCCGACACGTGACCTTTTCAACGTAATTGTGTATTATGTGAGTCACGAACGCGCATCACAGAACAGAGCAAGGCGAGCATTTGTGCTTATAAAACTTAAACTTTTTTATTTATTTGTGAAATGCCGATGGTTTGTCTAGATAAGACCCTTATTCATCGTCTGGTGTCGTTTAAAGCCCTTTGAAGCTGCACTGAAACTGTCATTTGGACCTTGAACCGTTTGGGTCCTGTTGAAGTCCATTATATGGAGAAAAATCCTGGAATGTTTTCATCAAAAACCTTCATTTCTTTTCGACTGAAGAAAGAAAGACATGGACATCTTGGATGACATGGGGGTGAGTACATTATCAGCAAAAGTTTTTTTTAAAAGTGAACTAATCCTTTAAGCTTTTTATCTTACGTTGGCACTGCAGCCACGAGTGCTTAAAACCGTGCCTCCCCGTATCTCGTGAAATGTCTTCAAAACACGGATTTATTTCTGTAACAACCTGCACTGTCACTTCGCCCCAAACACTCAAAAGACATGAAACCTCCGCATTGCTCCACTGTGTGTATCCTTCATCCTCCATCGCGCCTGTAATAAGTCATGTGATCTCAGTTGGTGTCCACCTGAGTTGACGTCACTTTTTTTAATGACATACGACTCGCATTTACTGGGGAATATTCGATTTGTCTGCTTACATGGCACATCCGATTCATATCCGATTTATTACCACATATGAGTGAGGCCTGAATCTGATCTGAGAAAATCGGAATCCATGCGTTTTTTTCCTGCTTAAACGTTCACCGGTCATATACGATCGGATTTGGGTCAATTGAACCATGCAGTGTAAATTGGGCCTTTGTATAGCACTTTTCACAATACACATCATTTCAAAGCAGCTTTACAGAACATGCATGAGTCCACATCACAATTTAGAGTGATCTGTTATCAGGTGACTGTAAGTTATGTATTTCAGAAATGTACATATATAAAATCAGTTTGGGAAAAGGTAATGTAATAATTGATGTAGAAACAATGAGCTCATTGAAGTAATGAATACTTGTTTGTTAACAACTGATTATGACATTTAGAAAACCACTAGGGAATAACCTTTTTTTTTTTTTCATACAGTCTTGTAAACGCGATTACTTGCATTGCCGGGTTATTGATTTGCATGTAAACCGGTAAATCGGGTTATTTCAATAAACTGACTTTTGCTAGTTATCAGCGTATTGGTGTTCATGTAAACGTGCTCAATGACATCATGGGATGAAGGTAGTGATGGGGACGAGACCGCCTATGCCGAGTCCGAGTCAAGACCGAGTCTTTGAAGGGTCGAGTCCGAGTCAAGACCGAGTCTTTGAAGGGTCGAGTCCGAGTCAAGACCGAGTCTTTGAAGGGTCGAGTCCGAGTCAAGACCGAGTCTTTGAAGGGTCGAGTCCGAGTCAAGACCGAGTCTTTGAAGGGTCGAGTCCGAGTCAAGACCGAGTCTTTGAAGGGCCGAGTCCGAGTCAAGACCGAGTCTTTGAAGGGTCGAGTCCGAGTCAAGACCGAGTCTTTGAAGGGTCGAGTCCGAGTCAAGACCGAGTCTTTGAAGGGTCGAGTCCGAGTCAAGACCGAGTCTTTGAAGGGTCGAGTCCGAGTCAAGACCGAGTCTTTGAAGGGTCGAGTCCGAGTCAAGACCGAGTCTTTGAAGGGCCGAGTCCGAGTCAAGACCGAGTCTTTGAAGGGTCGAGTCCGAGTCAAGACCGAGTCTTTGAAGGGTCGAGTCCGAGTCAAGACCGAGTCTTTGAAGGGTCGAGTCCGAGTCAAGACCGAGTCTTTGAAGGGTCGAGTCCGAGTCAAGACCGAGTCTTTGAAGGGCCGAGTCCGAGTCAAGACCGAGTCTTTGAAGGGTCGAGTCCGAGTCAAGACCGAGTCTTTGAAGGGTCGAGTCCGAGTCAAGACCGAGTCTTTGAAGGGCCGAGTCCGAGTCAAGACCGAGTCTTTGAAGGGTCGAGTCCGAGTCAAGACCGAGTCTTTGAAGGGTCGAGTCCGAGTCAAGACCGAGTCTTTGAAGGGCCGAGTCCGAGTCAAGACCGAGTCTTTGAAGGGTCGAGTCCGAGTCAAGACCGAGTCTTTGAAGGGCCGAGTCCGAGTCAAGACCGAGTCTTTGAAGGGTCGAGTCCGAGTCAAGACCGAGTCTTTGAAGGGCCGAGTCCGAGTCAAGACCGAGTCTTTGAAGGGCCGAGTCCGAGTCAAGACCGAGTCTTTGAAGGGCCGAGTCCGAGTCAAGACCGAGTCTTTGAAGGGCCGAGTCCGAGTCAAGACCGAGTCTTTGAAGGGCCGAGTCCGAGTCAAGACCGAGTCTTTGAAGGGCCGAGTCCGAGTCAAGACCGAGTCTTTGAAGGGCCGAGTCCGAGTCAAGACCGAGTCTTTGAAGGGCCGAGTCCGAGTCAAGACAGAGTCTTTGAAGGGCCGAGTCCGAGTCAAGACCGAGTCTTTGAAGGGCCGAGTCCGAGTCAAGACCGAGTCTTTGAAGGGTTGAGTCCGAGTCAAGACCGAGTCTTTGAAGGGCCGAGTCCGAGTCAAGACCGAGTCTTTGAAGGGCCGAGTCCGAGTCAAGACCGAGTCTTTGAAGGGCCGAGTCCGAGTCAAGACCGAGTCTTTGAAGGGTCGAGTCCGAGTCGAGACCGAGTCTGTTGTTTTTCAAATACAGTCGAGTCTGACGCCCGTTTCACACATACTCCGTTTGCAGTGCGTATGCGGTGCATTTTTTTCCGTACCCATGTCAACAGGTTACAGCTTTCACACTGCACGCGGGTGCGGTCCGGCGATCAGCGCATACAGCAGTGCAGCGATCGTTTCCGCACCGAGTCAATTTTTGCTGTGCTGCACGCGCTGAATTAAAGTGACAGCGCATAGTTCGTGGTCAAAATGAACACAAATTGACATGAACATTTAGTAATTTCATCATAAATGTATTTAATTAAATACAATGTATAGTAATTTTACCATAAATGCATTTAATTAAATACTACTATTTTTCATAGTCATCTTTTTACTTTAAGACCGGGGTAAACAAGGAAAACTGCAATTTACTTCAACAACGCGACATAATGAACGACACTCGTCTCATTCGTGGAGGTGGAAAGGTTCTTGGTGATGCAAGATTTATTGTAAATTATGCAAAATAAAAGGTATGAGTGCTGTTTTTGTCAATTTTAAGTTTTAATTTAAAATGTTTGCGATTTTAATATAAGTAGCCTACATATGGTTCAGTATGTTACCTTGCTTGAGCAACTTAATATATAATCTATATAGAAGTAATGCATTGAATAATTCGTTGTTTAAATTGTGTTAAAACGTGAATATGTCTATTAAAGTGTGTAGCCTATGTGTACAAAGAGAATCGCACTGGTGACAACTTTTTTTAAATAAAAGTTGCTGATAACTTCTAAATTTGAAATACAAATAGTGAGTAAATATGCTTGTTTGTGGTAGCCTACAGCCGCGGATCAGTTGCGCACTGCAAACGCAGCATGTGTGAAAGCTCTATAGCGCGTGCTGCTGCTGTACCGTATACGCACCCCAACACGCACCGCATACCGCACACGGAGTATGTGTGAAACGGGCGTTAGTCAAGACCGAGTCTTTGAGGAAGCAAGTCCGAGTCGAGATTTTGTCTCGACATGTCAGTTTTGATATTAATGATTTAATATCACCCAGTGGAAAAAAAAAACTCGAGGACTCAGTCTGAAATTACGAGTCCTTCTCCCACTGTGGTCCGAGTCCGAGTCAAGACCGAGTCTTTGAAGGAACGAGTCCGAGAAAGCAGAAATCGGTCTCGAGACCGGACTCGAGTACTACATCACTAGATGAAGGTGTAACATAAAGAGCATCTGACCATCTTGATCTCCCAGTTGACGTTCCACTGTTTCATGTTGCTGAAGCGCCAGGTCTTGATGGCGTCTCCTGTGCTGGCGTCCATACGGATCAGTCTGTTGTAGGTGATGCCAATCAGCTCATCTTTCTTGCCCCCCTGAAACCTAATTTGATGAAATTGAACAATTAACAACAGAAATATGGAGAAATTAAAAGTAACTTTCAAAAAACTTTTTGAACTTCTGAGACCAAATTTCTAACAGTAACATGTCCTAGAGCTTTCTGTCCCTTCAACGAGGAAATATTATTGTCCGACAATCATTTAATCAAGATATCCGACAGAAAAATCGGGTTTTCTCGAAGAAACTTACTTGGCAAGAAAATGGGTCATTCCAAACTCTGGCAAGGACTGCCATGCCTGAATGAAGCGCATCTTGGCCTCAATGAGGCTCATCTGGGCCACATTCTGATGAGCTTCCAGAATACGGGCGGAAATCTGAGGATAATGCATATGTTGAACATTAATAAAAGTGCTACAAGCAATCATAACTTAAGCAGAAGTACAGAGTGAGCACACAGACACCGTTGTTAGGAAACAACCCCAGAGAAGAATGCAACACCAGAGACTTTAATATTAATATGAAACTGCTGTATCCAATCACCACTAATATCACTGTGAACATATGAGACACAACTATTCCTCTTGTTCAAGCAACCGTTATGATCTGTTATACATGCGACTTAACATACACAGAAGCCATTGCAATCCCAGCTACCATTGTTTAGTCCCTATTTTCCCAGAGCATGAAACATTTTCACATAAAGATATGAGTGATGTCACTGGAGCCTCCCACTGATCGATGACTTGCTTCATAAAAGCTTCTATCAGCTGCAGATCAGCTGACATGCTCAAAACTGCCTAAAAGGGTCTTTCAATTACACAGAGGCCCATTTAGATTTAGATTTTAAACATCCTAAACAAATAATGCGTTGATTACAGTGAAAATGATGGAGCCCCAATGAGAACATAAGAGTTGGGGATGAAAAAAAAAATAAGATGGGAAGAAAACTTTACATTGTCTCGCAAAACTATTGCATTTCCCCAAGAAACTTTACATTCTCACGCAAAACTATTGTTTTTCCAAGAAACTTTACATTCTCACGCAAAACTATTGCGTTCCCCCAAGAAACTTTACATTCTCACGCAAAACTATTGCGTTCCCCCAAGAAACTTTACATTGTCACGCAAAACTATTGCGTTCCCCCAAGAAACTTTACATTCTCATGCAAAACTATTGCGTTCCCCCAAGAAACTTTACATTCTCACGCAAAACTATTGCGTTCCCCCGAGAAACTTTACATTCTCACACAAAACTATTGCGTTCCCCCAAGAAACTTTACATTCTCACGCAAAACTATTGCGTTCCCCCAAGAAACTTTACATTCTCATGCAAAACTATTGCGTTCCCCCAAGAAACTTTACATTCTCACGCAAAACTATTGCGTTCCCCCGAGAAACTTTACATTCTCACACAAAACTATTGCGTTCCCCCAAGAAACTTTACATTCTCACGCAAAACTATTGCGTTCCCCCAAGAAACTTTACATTCTCACGCAAAACTATTGCGTTCCCCCAAGAAACTTTACATTGTCACGCAAAACTATTGCGTTCCCCCAAGAAACTTTACATTCTCATGCAAAACTATTGCGTTCCCCCAAGAAACTTTACATTCTCACGCAAAACTATTGCGTTCCCCCGAGAAACTTTACATTCTCACACAAAACTATTGCGTTCCCCCAAGAAACTTTACATTCTCACGCAAAACTATTGCGTTCCCCCAAGAAACTTTACATTCTCATGCAAAACTATTGCGTTCCCCCAAGAAACTTTACATTCTCACGCAAAACTATTGCGTTCCCCCAAGAAACTTTACATTCTCATGCAAAACTATTGCGCTCCCCCAAGAAACTTTACATTCTCACACAAAACTATTGCGTTCCCCCAAGAAACTTTACATTCTCACGCAAAACTATTGCGTTCCCCCAAGAAACGTTACATTCTCACGCAAAACTATTGTTTTTACAAGAAACTTTACATTCTCACGCAAAACTATTGCGTTCCCCCAAGAAACGTTACATTCTCACGCAAAACTATTGTTTTTCCAAGAAACTTTACATTCTCACGCAAAACTATTGCGTTCCCCCAAGAAACTTTACATTCTCACGCAAAACTATTGTTTTTCCAAGAAACTTTACATTCTCACGCAAAACTATTGCATTTCCCCAAGAAACTTTACATTCTCACGCAAAACTATTGCGTTCCCCCAAGAAACGTTACATTCTCACGCAAAACTATTGTTTTTCCAAGAAACTTTACATTCTCACGCAAAACTATTGTTTTTCCAAGAAACTTTACATTCTCACACAAAACTATTGCGTTCCCCCAAGAAACTTTACATTCTCACGCAAAACTATTGCATTTCCCCAAGAAACTTTACATTCTCATTAGGGCTGTCAAATGATTAATCACGATTAATCGCATCCAAAATAAAAGTTTGTGTTTACATAATAAATGTGTTTGTACTGTGTAAAATTATTTTGTATATATAAGTACACACACGTGCATTTATATATTTTAAAAAAATGTGTTATTTATATATAAAATATTTATATTAGTGCTGTCAAACGATTAAAATATTTAATCGCGATTAATCGCATTAATGTCATAGTTAACTCGCGATTAATCGCATTTAATCGCACATTTTTATCTATTCTAAATGTCTCTTGATTTCTTTTTGTCCCATTATTTTTTCTCATTTTAATGCTCTTACCAACATGGAAAAGTGGACCGGCTTGCTTTGTGCAAATGTTTTTTATTGAAAACAATATTGGCATATATACTGTTCAATTTCACACTAAAACATTCTCACTTGGAGCAAATAATCTCTCACACAATGTAACACTGTCCATCAATAAAAGGGTGAAAGAAATACTGACGAGGTCCTGATATTGACGAGGGGGCGGAGAATTCGCATCAGCTGTGTGTGTGTGTGTGTGTGTGTGTGTGTGTGCTTGGCCATCATCAAGTGGTATTTCAGACTGGACGTGCTGCGATGATGATAGCTCAGTTCACAACGACAAAACACACAGATCACTTTGGTCTTGTCAATGGAACCATTTGGCAACTTTTTAAAAGTAAACTTTCAATTTAGAATCTTATTGGCATCCATTTCGGCGTCTCGCGCTCGTCATCCACTCAAAACTGGACGTTTTGAACGTTCCTATAACATTCAGAAATAACGTTTTTATAACTTAATGGGAACGTTATGAAAACGTTTTTATAATCTAACATTGTTAGCTGGGGAAGAGGAGAGATTCGCGATTGCACTGACTGAACACGTTTTAAGTGCAGGCATATTCTCTGAGCGAGCCCAAAGAAAATTCTTACAAGAGCAGCGTGTATCTGAGAGCGTGTATCGTGTATCTTGACATGATAAAAAAAAATTAACAAGGCTGACAGTTTTACAGTCTAATCTGACATCATAAGCCTCAAAGTCACGAGACTACAAGTTACTTCTATATGCATTAGAATATTTCTTAAATGTCCATGAAATGAGCGCTTATACATTTTTCGAGTGTTTACAGCATTCAATCACTCAACATCATTCAGACAAACAGATGTTCATGGGGAGACACCAGTGACTCAAAACATGATCTTTAAATAACGATAAAAAAACGTGAAATGCGAGCTTTTGAGTTGAACTACAGCAATAAATGGTAAAGTGGTTAATAGAAGGATTCCTGAAATAAGAAACAGCACCAGTGTTAGTGAGTCACGGACATTTACCAGCTGTCAAACGAGTGACTTACCAAGTCCCTGACAAAGCCAGGCTGAGGAGGGTGGAAACAGGAGGAGGGACACAGAGAGGAAACAAGGGAAAAGCAAATAAATGAACAATGCAGCAAACAAGCAGAATAACAGAATCAAAACAACCGTTAATGCACAGAGAGAGGAGAGGGCAGGGTGCACATCAGTATACAGCAGGACAGGTTCACTTTAGGCAGGAGAGAGCGAGGAACACATTAGGAACAGGCCGATCGACCGTACATAATACACAGAAATATGACCACTGACCCCTAGAAGACTAGTCTACTCTACAACCTCTGGGGTGGGTGGGCGATCCTGTGTAGATTCATCTTTACTGAGAAAAACTCTCTAAGACTGATTCATCTTATGGTTTATTATGTTGGCTTGACAATACATATTTTCTAACAGATCTGACTTTCGAAATCCCAGTGGACTTCTAAACAGGCCCACATTTCCATGAGCTTTCATTAGTAAAAAACAAACAAACAAAAAAACCCACCTTTTTAGAGGTCTAATGTTTTTGTTTTTTAAAGAGGTTTTTTAGCAGTCCAATCAATAGTGTCTAAAGTAGTCTAATGTGGTATTATTTTATTGAGTTTGTATTGATCTATCTGAGTTTCTCTGAGTAAAACCTTAAAGTCTTGTTTGAAAGTTTCAGATGACTTTTAAAAGCTTGGTCAAGCCAACATAAAAGTTTGTCATCAAGCTTCACTCTTGCATATAAACTAAAGATATTTAACAAATAATGAAATATAAAGAAATTGCATCTTTTGTGCTGAGAACAAATCGATTCACTTTTAAAAGTCTAGAAACAGGGTTTTAAAGATATAAAAGGGGTCCAAAGTTCATGGCTGAGCTGTGGTTTATAATTAACCTGAACAATTCTTATCCCACATCAAACCACACACTCTTGCCTCCACAAGGTGGCGCCACACACACTTAAAACCCAATACTACTGGAGAAATTCCCCACCATTTGGATGACTACATCCGCTTTGTTGGTCTTGTTAAGTTAAACAAGTCGGGAAGTGAGAAAGTCATCTATCCTAGTTTCCAAATACTTTCTATCCCACGTGATCTGGGAGTAAAATCCCAGGGGAAGCCTTTGAAGAAAAGAATAGGAGCTTGTAATGCAGTGTTCAGGAATCATCTGTGCACTCCGCTGTCGTCTTCCCAGACTCTCTCTCCACAATCCCAGGCATGGCTTGTTTCCTGTATGTTCTTCCCGCCTGTTTCTGAACACCCCACCCCAACTCCTCAAACCTTCTGGCAGCTTTACGCTGGTGGGGGAGCGATGAGGACGGGAAGCCCCCCATCCCCCAGCATCCCAGCGGCTGGAGCGGGTCCAGGGCCGCTGTAAGACGACACCAGCGGCACACAGGAGCACAGTCTGAGGACTCCCACACACACACACTCCCTCCCTACTCTTCTTTTTCAATCATGTATAACCAAAAAAACATTATTTTGAAAAATTTCACCATTGCAAAATTGTCGTATTTAGCGCATACATTAGACTAATGTAGCGCAGACTATTTTGCTTTAATTTGTGTAAAAAAAACAAAACATTATCATTTAGGGCTCAGTGATGTATTTAATATTTAATATACTGCTGTTTATCACTATGTATTAGGGGTGCAACGGTACACAGAAGTCATGATTAGTGTGTAGCCTTCCTGTAGCTTAAATGGTAGAGCGTTGGCGGTTGCAACGCCAAGGTCATGGGTTCGATTCCCAGGGAAAGCAAGAACTGATACAAATGTAAATGTGTACCTTGAAAGGCAATGTAAGTCACTTTGCATAAAAGCGTCTGCCAAATGATTTGGTACATATCACGAGTTCGGTACATTTACATGTTCGGATTCCTGATTAAGTAATTTGTGTGTCCAAACCAGACGCGACGCGATAAAAACCACAGCCAATCAGAAGAGCGCGTGGGCGAGTTCTTTCGGCAAGCTCCCGGCACTCGCAACGAAATGGATAAGTAGCCTACATAATCAAATTAATGAATATTACACCATTTTAACATTATTAAAAAAAAATACACAAAAATTATTTAAAAAAACTAACGTATAGGCTACTAGCAAGCTCTTGTTTTGGGTTTGTGAATGGATCATCTCTTTTTCTTCTCCTCTTTTTCCTGTTGTAGCATTAGCGTGCGCCCCCTTCTGGACAGGAGTGTGGATGGCCTGTGACTGACTGTACGCACCGACGGTTCAGGACAAATACATGTACCATTACACCCCTACTATGTATAGTTATGTGTCTGCCTTTAGTTTTCTGTCTGTGTTCTGAAGCCTTAGCCTCTTTTATTTACCTGCTTGTTCTTGTATTTCTTCAGGTATCGTGGAGACACCAGACACTCAGGGTTGATGTCGGTGGTGATGGGCTCTATGATCTGGGGATCAGGATTCATGTGCTGCATCTTCAGGAAGGACAGAATGTTCTGGACCTCCAGGTTGTAGGAACTATCAGCCATCGTCTTTCCCTTAGAGGCCAAACGACACGCTGCCATCCACTGGGCGTACTGCTTCTCCTGAGACGGGCGAGACACCGCAGCGTTACTCTACCATCGCTGAGACACTACTACAGTTCTTTTAAAGCCCTCCTGTGGTGAAAATCCAGCTTTTAATGTTGTTTATGTCTATGTGGTGTTTTTAATATGCTTTAATACGAACCATAAATTCATAAGTCGACAGCATTGCTGAGTATTTCCTCCTTAAAACTGCAGTGAACCAAAGACAGTCTCAAAAACACGGTGTGAAATCGCTGGTGTTTCTGACGTCACAAACGACCTTGTAACCAATCAGATCAACGTGTGATCGTCAACCAGTGGATCTCTGAGTGAGTGGAGGCGGGGCTCATTTGCATATTCATAGAACCGCGTATACTAAATAAGGTAAGGGTGTCGAGTTACATTCAAGATATTTTAAGGCATGAAGTAGTTTTTTTTATTTAAATATGTCATTTTGGTGATCAAAGATGAGCTTTAAGGGATACAATTACTACAGGGGAAGTTAATATTTAAAATTTAAATTTTAAAGTTGAAGTAACATTGTTGTGTTTGTGTCATTTTTAGTAGTTACCTTTTTTTTTATGTCTATATAGTTTTTATGAATTTTTACTTCAGTTTTAGTTTGAGTTATTTTAGCACATCAAGTTAGGGTTATTATCGTTAAATAAAACTATTAAACATATTTCTGTTAATTGAAATATAGCTAAAATAAAATTACGCAGAAATCACTTGTTAGCGTCATGCACTGACCGGCTGTTGTCGTGTTTATTTCTGCTGTGTGATAGGCTGTTAGATTAATCCATATAGAGTAAAAAAATGTCCACAGCTTATCATCGTTATCAACCTAAACTTAAATCGTGATCTCGATATGATATAGTTTATCGCCCAGCCCTATGCCTACGCTATGATATCCGCTCTAAACTCGGCTCAAGCATATCAAACAAAAATCTGCAGACAAATCGGAGCAAAAATCTGTAATGTATTGCAGATATTTTAAAAAATACGTTTACATAAAAAATAATTAAAAAACAAATTCAGTTAAAGTTTGCGATTTTCTGTGAAATCTGAAAGAAAATTTCGACGGACCAAAAATCTGTTTTTAGGCGTATTTTATATAAAAATATACGTTTATGTTTTTAAGTTTTATGTTATTTCAGTTAAAGTTTTTCATATTTCAACGCAAATGTTTGTTAATGTCTTTAGATTTATTGAAACCCTGCTGGGGTCAGGTATTATATATTTTATGTTTGAAAGTAAAAGCAATGTATTACTTTTTAAAGACAAGTGATTTACTGTACAATAATGTATGGCATTCAATAGAAAAGCATCTCACTCACGATATCACACCGCAGCCAGATCTCATTCATACCATCTGCTACAGGGATTAGCAACTTGATGTTGAATTTCTGAGCAGAGATGTTCACATCTGGTGTGACTTCACAGCCTATAGAGAAACAGTGGATGAGAAACCGTGCATAAGTGGCAAACATGCTTTCTAACGGCGCATCATGTGTGTGTGTGTGTGTGTGGTTCACCTCTCAGGTTCATCTGCAGCGCTGGCGTGCCGTGCGCCTCCTCGCGGCTCTTATAGCAGGAGATGGTGATGTCCTTGAACGTGCACCAGTACTGCTTGTATCCTTTCAGAGTGAGTTTCTTTGGTCTGAGGTATAAGCAAAAGTTAGTCGAAATCAAAGGGGAATGACTTTGATGAGAGGTTATTCTCTTCTGCTGAAAGAAAAGATCAGCTCTTCGACCATTTCTCTTTAAATTAAAGGCCATTAGGGTGAAAAATAAAAACATGTCCTTCAACAAAATACAAGAACATTATAAAAAAGCTGCAGTGTGTAATTTCTTTGCCACTAGTGTTTCAAACATTTCTCTTTGCCTACCATTGGTTGGTCAAACAGGTCTGGTCCACTCACAACATTGTTTGAGCCAATATGATGTCACATCAGACACATTGGACCACTCTAACAATCACACTGAAAATCATTTTGTTGCCAATAGTGTTGTGAATGACACCGTTTACACTTTAAACAGACTAATGTTTATTAGGGGTGACCCCGATAAGTCGAAGATTCGATGCATCGATAGGAGGAGCTTGATTCGACTGCCAATCTCATGGTCGAATCTTCGCAGAGGTTATATCGGGTGCTCAATGCCTGATTTCACAAAGAACTACCAGTTTTCTGTCAATACGTTAATATAGGAGCCATAATGCTGTAAATAAAAATGTGCAAAGATAGAAGCTTTTAATAAATATTTTTTACGTGCGGGAATAAATCCAAACACCCTGTGACAGATTTAAGTTTCACGTTCAATCCGTGACCGAAAGTGAAACTTAAATCTTGGCGGCAGAGATTTAAATCTTTAAAAATGTCTGGGATAAGAACATCGAAAGTGTGGATGCACACCATCAGAAAGGATATTCTCCAAGGCTGGATTTAGCATCAGAAAAACCATGATCGCACTTCTGCTGGACAACGAGTTGGTTTTCTTTATAATAACGGTGTTCTATGGGAGGAGAATTAATGTTTAATTAAACGCGTTTCGTTTAAATTCTAGGCTCATCTGCTTCATTAATAAGGTGTGTACAGAATTTGATCTTTTAATATCACTGTCTTAGGACAAAGCCGTTAAACGTTTTTCACGTTAAGCATTTTAGAATGTATTTTTTTCCGCGCACACAATTTGAAAAGACTCAAACGGACACAGACAGAGTGAAAGACTGGATTTTTCTCTCTGGATCAGGGAGGGTACAAGTGATTTCAAATAATTTCAGCCGGTTCTAATTTGATTTTTGGATCCTGTAAACATGTTTAGCTAAACCGCCACTACAGTTTACCGTGTATTGTTGTTTCTGCAGTTAAAAAGACAAAGTTGACAATTCTGGCTATAGTTTCGGTATTTTAATATTTTCTTTATTTTTACTTTATTTATTGATCACTCGGGATTATCTAAATTAACTATTTGTTGCTTGTGTTTTGAATTTATGTTCCCCTGCACTTTAGGCACTTTGCACACATTTGTTCTGCATCTTGTGACTTGATTCTGACTTATTTCGTTTTGTATTTTATTTATTAGAAAGGTATTTTCTGTTCTTATTTAATTCTGTAAATTAATTGTTGATTATTTTTCGGTGCATCGATGTTGCGCTCTGTAGAGCCTGCTCGCACAGGCAAGATAGCCAATTTAATTTGATTTGCATGTGAAATGCAAATCCTTTCTGCAGTTATTTCTTAATTTTATTGATCCGAAATGTTTTTCTAAATGTTCTTCTATATCTTTGTGTGATGTTCTGTACATCGCGGCATTAAAATGTTAAAGCCCCGCCCCCTCCCCAACCCCACACGGACGATTCAACTATTAGTCGACTATAGGGAAGAATTGACGATTCTGATTCGACTATGAAAATCCTTAGTCGGGGACACCCCTAATGTTTATAGACAGTCTATATGCTAAACATGGCAACAGACCTTGTTTTATTTGTTTTGCTTTACACTAATAAAGGCATACGAGAAAAAAATTAAAATAAAATAAAAACTCCACATTTTTCCAATTTCAACTCACTTGAAGACTTTTACATGGTCGGCCAGTTCAGGAATGGATGTGATGTCACCCTGAGAACACAAAGTGCATTAATAAAGTTATAAATAAAGTTGTGAAAACCTTATAGATCTCTTACAGTCACGAACCACAGAACAGCTGCAAGCTGCATGGCAGAAAAATAATCACAATACACTGTTTTAATATAATTCAATTTTGTCGTTGTTGTTGCGTAAGGTCTGTTATGATTAAACTCCAATTTCATCTGCAATATAATGCTATCCAATCCCTACATTCAGACACGGAGAACATGACTATTTATATTCCTTTATTCAAATTTTATCTAATAATGGAAAGTAAAGCAAATACATTATTATGGTTTCATTTATGCAGCCTTTACTCGTAATTAATGTTTCATGTGATGTATAACCTTGTCTAATTCTAATGCTCTTTAGTGTGATATGTTGTTTGTATTTGCATTTCTTTCACACAAAAGGTGGTCAGACTGTGAAGTATTGCACATACACACACTTTCTGATGATGAAACATGCGTCAGAATGACATAATGGCACTTTTCTGCTTCATCATTCCTGATTAATGAGGTTGTTGTGTTGACAATCTGTCAATAAATCATATTTTACGCTACTATCTGAAGTGTGATAAAGGCCTATAGGTGTGTGAGTGCATGAATATATCAGACACACTGATGTGACAAAAAGTAGCAAGAATTTCTGCATGTGTGTGATCAAAGTGTAGTTTGGTGGAGCGTTTGGTCTGTGACATTGTGAAGCTCATTGGTCAGCTTGTGTTGTTTTAATTGAGCAATATAAATAAAGTTATTATTGTATTTTTATTCTAAAGCTATTGCTCTGCGTCAGTACCAGCGTGTTGGACGTCTTCCCTCCCTCTAAGGTGATCTCCAGGTCTGAGAGCGCGGCGTCAACCTCGTCCACCTCCTTCTCACTGTTGTTCATGTGGTTGTCTGAGGACATGATGGACAGCTTGTTGATGTGGTACTGCAACGAAAAACACAAATCTAAATACACACAGTCTCGCCATGTATTAACTCATCACATTGTAAATTATTTAATGCAATATTTAAAGGTACACTATGTAACTGTTGCCGCTCTAGTGGTAAATAAACAAAACTGCACGAGTCTTGCGAAAGAACAAAAACTCTGAGACAAAAACACAGTTTGGAAGATGAGTTCATAATATACCCATTCATTATATCAATTTGGGACAAAAAAGTGTTACAGTGTATCTTTAACCCTCTCCCACGTCTAGTATTTTCTCACTGAAAACTGACCTCGCGAGATGACAGATATTTAACCCTTTTCCATTTTGCATGCAACACTGTTATTGGACTTTTCCAATTAAATTTAAGTTAATTTGTCACTAAAATGTTCATGTTAAACGTCCAAATATTATTTAGATATTAAACTGTTATGCATTTGTGAAATGTAACATTTATTTTAGCTTTATTTCAATGAACAGAAATGTTTTTAATAGTTTGGGTTTACAATAATAACCCTTCTTTGACCTCATTAGATGAACAAACTTTATTTTCTGTACGAGCTTAAAGCCTGTGACTTCTTTCTTCCAATTAAAATTAGCGGTCAAACGATCCCCATGTTACTACAGTGAACAGCTGGACTACAGAAGCACATTTCACTGGTTTGCTGATGACAGCTCCACTTTCAAAATGGAGGCCTCGGATAAGTGTGGTTAGTACGTGAATGACATGCCTATTTCTCTCACCAGTTCACAGACTCGCTGTAGCGCTGCTAAACTTAGACCTGCTGATGTTTGATGTTGACGAGCTCTTCTACCCAGAGACACGGACCATGAGCCAACCTCATACAGGGTATATACAGGAATCATGGAGTCAAATGTAATCCCTTTTAAGAACTTTAAGACTCTTTCAAGTCTCCATTCATTTTAAGACCTCATCGCCAGTTCAAGTTGTAACCGGTTACATCGGTGACACTTTCACTTACATTTACTATATATTGATTGTAAGATAGCACATCTAAACAGTCTTAGTTTGTGACAATTCCTTATCAGTGCAACATAATTCAGAAGGGTGGGAACGAAGCAAAAGTTAACAAATGTATACAATTCTTTGGACAAATATACGTAATGAAAAGATGTTACAAAATGTAAAGGTGCAGTGTGTGATTTTTAGCGGCATCTAGTGGTGAGGATGTGAATTGCAACAAACAGAAGTTACGGTGTCCGACAGGAAAAGATGAGGTTTCTTTACAAAGATAAATTATGACATTAGGTTTACTTAATTATTCAGTAAAATATTATTGGTAGTTGTTCATCATTGTGTCAGTGTTTAATTCGCTGACTTTATGCTAGCTTCTTTTGGATGAAGAACAACATCGTGACAAAACGCGTTTGTCCGTTTAGGGCCACTGTAGAAACATGTGGATGTAAAGGGACCCGCGGTGTGCGTGTGTAGACAGAAATGGCTCATTCTAAGGTAATAAAAACATAACGGTTCATTAAATAAGGTCTTTATACACCAATCAAAACATAGTTATGTATATCATATTGCATTTCTGTCAACAGATACTCCTAAATTTTACACAATGCACCTTTAACACCTTGGAAAATGGCATTTAATAATTTTTTTTAATGATTTATCAACTTTTAATACTTTTTAAGGACACCCTGTCATATCCACTGGCACAACGTGGACTGATGGGGAGGGACAGATCTGACTAATTTAAACTCGCAGTACGTAAACAGAGAAAGTCGACACCACTGATACATCTCCAGAAATCCCAGCTGGAGAAACCAACACCTCCTTAGTACATCAGACTCTGTGTGGTCCCCCATGTCCCACCTCCCTGAGACAGACGCCCACTCTATATTTACATGATGTGAAGACAGTGCGGCGTCCTGAGGTGTTGTCACTCAACATTTACGAGGGTCTGAAATAGCAGGGTCATCCAAAGCCAAACGTTTGCACACTGCAGTTGCAGGCACAGAGCCCATCTAATCCATTACCAGGGCGAGAGGACCCGAGTGAAGACTGCGGACTGTCAAACGCCGGGCTTACACAGCAATCCTACCAGACGGTGCGTTCACATCAATTCTGCCATGGCTCTGACGTGCACATACCTGGAGCGCGGCGAACATCATCATCTCTTCCTCGGTGCACTCGATTTCCTCCAGTAAGATGGCCCACTTGGCCTGTTCGTACAGCTGGTTCACCCTGATGGCGTCATACTGCAGGAGAGCGAGAAAAACAAGACACCTTATGACATGCTCTATTCAGGAAACACAGCACATATGTGACTCTGGACCACAAAACCAGTCACATGGGTACATTTTTTGAAATTGAGATTCGAGAAGCTGAATGAATAAGCTTTTCCATTGATGTGTGCTTTGTTAGGGAATGGCAACATTTGGCCAAGATACTTCTATTGTTGTTGAAAATCTGGAATCTGAGGGTGCAAAAAATATAAACATTGAGAAAATCGCCTTTAAAGTTGTCCATTTGTGTTCGCGATTGTGCTGCATCCACTCACAAAAATACTTTTAATATATATTTACGGAAGAAAATTTACACAATATCTTCATGGAACATGATCTTTATTTAATATCCTAATGATTTTTGGCATAAAAGAAAAAGCGATAATTTTAACACATGCAATGTATTGTTGGCTATTGCCACAAATATACCCGTGCGACTCGTGACGCTGGTTTTGTGGTCCAGGGTCGCATATATGTAATGGTGCTTTTCCACTGCATGGTACGGGTCGCTTTAAACGGTACCGCCTCTGTTGAGTACCGTACCGTACCGATACTAAAATGTGACGTGAAAACACTGCAGATCACTGATTGGTCAGAGAGAATCGTCACTATACCAGTGTCGTTGGATTTGCAAAACGAAACCCCAAACCCGCTAGATTGAAATAGTCAGCAACACCCACCGCAGTGTTATTTGATCGCACTATTTTTATTAAACGACTAAATGAAAAAAAGTAATGTCTGGATCGTGGTGACTGTAGACGAGGTGGATATTGGATATTGCGATTAGGAATGAAAAAGTTTTTCTGCAACTATAACGATCAGTCTATAATCCCACCCACTTTGAAGCGGTACTAAACTGCAGTGGAAAAGCGCCACATGTGAACAGGGCCTAAAACTGAGTTTTTACTACACCTGCTAATGGCAATGAAAATGTTTCAGCAAAAACAGTTATGACACCAATATTTTAGCTACCAGTGAAAATTTTAAAGCTTTTTCCAGCAGCTTATACCACCGTAAATTACATACCAATATATAGTCAAAATTATTATTTTATTATTATTATTATTTGGTAAACTATTTTGATAGCTAAATATAGTGAACAAAACACACTCATCAACTTTTAGAAGAACTTCCCCCAACTGACAGATATTAAATACAACTCATAGGTGCAATTAAACTTTAAATAAAGTGTTGCTGAATCATTTTTCAATCTCTGTTATTGCTTTACCTCATCAATCAGTTTATAATATCTAAATATTTTATATTGAACTATTCTAGTCATAATAAATTAGTTACTTTCAATTTGGTAGGATATTAGTAATACTATTATGATTAAATGTGTTCCCTGGTAAATGTTTTGCCATGTCTGCTTATTATACTGCGTTTTTTAAGGGGCTTGTTTTGCTCTTTTTGTGATATCTGGCACCCCGTCACCTGGAGCTTTAATCAATAGACGTTTAGTTGTAACAAGTTCAGAAGTGACTTGAAGGAAAGCAGCAGTATGAAAACCGAACAGCAGCTACTGTTAATCTTGACTAAGTAGTTTAAATTATACACACCTTGTAACTGCGTCATTATTTTACCACAGCCGGTACACACTCTAACACACCGTGCAAAATGCGATCGCTTCATTTGAGTGTCAAGTTGTAATCACGGATCGAATCAAATGATGATTTTATCAGCTGGTTTAGTGGCCAATTGTTTGGAGTTAGAAAAGTATAATTCGCGCGGCAAATTTAGTAATTTTGCCTCAGGTATCGCGTCCGAGACCGAGACTACCTGGAGGAGGTGCTCTGAGTTCGGCTGCTCCCGAACCGGGCCGCGGTTCACGTCACGTCCAGCATCACGGACTCAGGTGCGCACTTAGTAAAGTGACCTGCGCATACGTTTTAGCTGATTATTATGTATTTAGTTAAATAAAACACATGTAAGGGACGATAGTGTTGATGATTTACCTTGCATACGAGTGATATATTCGCACACACATAGCGTGTGGACTCGGGCCAACAAATTATTGGAAATCCACTGTCTCTTGCGTTTGCAATCAGCAGAAAGCCAAATGTGACACACAGTAAACCTGTGTTGTTCACTCTGCTGCGCATAATAGCACCACAATAATAAAAAACACAATATATTGACCCACGTTCTGTTTTCTATCACGCGTCGCGCACGTTTGCGATGACGTAAGATGCACGCAAACCCACCAGGATTCGACAGAATCACGTTGAGTGTGAAACCAGACCAACGCTGCGGGGGGCGCGCTCGGGCCGCAACAAACTATTAATTTCTCCATTTAATAATCGAAATATTCAGTCGGATAGGTATTTGTTGTGAAAGAAACAGTTACAATTTCAAGCACTTTCAAGCATTTTATCCAAAATTTCAGCACTTTTCAAACCTTGAAAACACAACATAAAAATTCAAGCATTTTCAAGGATTTCAAGCACCCGTACGAACCCTGTATATTAGAAACATACTCGCTAAATAAATTAGTATATGTAAAATAATCGGTTGATGCACTTGTTAATGCTGATGGTGAGGAATAGCAACATCTCATAATGTACATCAAGCTGAGTAGTGAATCACTGAAGCGTCCTGCTCGAGTCGTCCTGCGATGGAGGTTCGGGTTGAATGAATGGTTCTTCTAGTGTTTCATCACCGGACTCGCGCTCGACGTCATTGTTCGTTACTGTGTTTAGTTTACGGTGAAGCCTCAGGACACGCAAAGCTGTCGTTGTGTTATGGCAATGGGAATTACACGGTAAACCAATCACAACAGACTAAGCTGTCTGGCCAATCAGAGCAGAGTAGCTCGCGGAAAGGAGGAATTTAGAGAGTTGATTCATTTGGCGGGTCGTTTGAGAATCATTGAAAATCTGGTGATGTGCAAATGTATATTATGAGAAAATTAACCATTTTTGTGACGTTTGATGCATGTAAACCTGTTGTAGGAGACTCCAAAACAACATTAGGAAACTTTAAAATATCATAATAGGGACACTTTAAAAGCTTTTACTTGAATGGCGTCCCACAAACATCTACTATATGATTTCAATAATAAGCAATTAGACAGTCAGTGTCGTGTGTGACTGGCACTGAAATCAGCATGATAACAATGTTGAGTTTTCAAACACAGAACACACTGACCTTTGGGTTGAGGTCAAAGAAGCTGTGATACTTGAACCGGAGCAGAAGAACCTCGTTCTCCTTCACATCTTGTTCCATCAGTGATCTGGAGGAGTCCAGCCACCTTCACAAACACAAGAGGAACACAAATTAAAGGGATAGTTCACCTAAAAAAAAAAATTTAGCACGTGATTTACTCACCCTGAAGGGGTGTTTACTCACCTAGGTGTATATGACATTCTTCCTTCAGACAAATACAATCAAGAGTTATATTAAAAAATGTCCTGGCTCTTTCAAGCTAAATAATGGGAGTGAATGGGCACTATTTTTTGAAGTCCATACAATTGCATCATATCCATCATAAAAGTGTCCCAAACGGCTCCGACGGGATAATAAAGGCCTTCTGAAGTAAAGCGATGGTGTAAGAAAAATATCCACATTTGAAAACTTTATCGACTAAAATAACTAGCTTCCAGCAGAAAGCCATACGCAAGTCGACTTACGCCACAAGAGAAACACTTGACGATGTTTGACGTAGAGAGTAGCGTAAGCTTTGACGCCTCGCGTGGTTCAAACTAACAGGGTTGGCCAACCGCGTTCGTCATTACGTTGTGCGTCAAGGTCAAATGTCACTGTTTTGACGTAAATTGATGCGTAGATCATCTGATCTGAGGATTAGTAAACCATGGGCTAGTTGTCATTTTTGGGTGAACTATCCCTTTAAACCCTGAATCAAGAGTCTTCACAGATCAGATCTGCCCCAAATAAACAGGGCTGGGCAACCGTGTTCGTCATTACGTTGTGCATCAAGTTCATGCGTTATCTTTTGGCATAAATCGATGCCGTCTGCTGGAAGCTAGTCATTTTAGGGACACTTTTATGATGGATATGATGCGATTGTATGGACTTAAAAAAATAGTGCCCATTCACTCCCATTATTTAGCTTGGAAGAGGCAGGACATTTTTTAATATAACTCTGATTGTATTCGTCTGAAGGAAGAATGTCATATACACCTAGGATGGCTTCAGGGTGAGTAAATCATTGGCACATTTCTGGGTGAACTATCCCTTTAAACCCTGAAATCCTGAATCACAGAGTCTTCACAGATCAGATCTGCCCCAACTTACCCCTGGTTGATCTTGGCCTTGTCCAGGAGGGACTGTGGTTTGTACATCTTGAGCAGAATGTCTGGTGAGGTGATGGGCTGGCTGACAGCGAGGATGCTGGGATTGCCTTCGGACAGGGGACTGTCTCCAAACCAGGCCGTGGTGGGGGACAGAGGGCTGCCGTCCCGAGAGTCATAGGTAGGCGTCATGGTCTTGCTGTAAAGTCCGGGACTAGAATAGATGCTCCCTGAAATTAAACACGACCATTAGTAAACGCCTAACACAAGCGGGACCCCATTCTCATGAAAGGCAGACGGAGGGCTGGGCAGAATGACATAGATTAGGGCTGTGAAACGATTAATCGCATCCAAAATAAAAGTTCGCGTTTACATAATATGTGTGTGTGTACTGTGTGTAAATATTTAGAATATATAAATACAAACACATGCATGTATATATTTTTTAAAATATTTGCATGTATATAGATATTTAATAAATTGTATATATAAATAGAATTTTTTTACTTAAATAGATTTTTTTTAAAAATATATACATGCATGGGTGTATTTATATATACAAAATAATTACACACACATATATTATGTAAACACAAACATTTATTTTGGATGTGATTAATCGTTTCACAGCCCTAATATATTACGCAACAACAGAAATGTGTCAAGCAGTAGAGTACGATTTAGTTTTGTAAATGGTGTAAATGTAGATTATTTGTGCTCTTCAAAACAGATGCAATTTGACCCTTTTCACATTTCCGGGGTTCTCAGAAGGGGAAGTCATCATAGTTGTGTGTAAACTTCTTTAGTACTGAAACTATAAAAAATATATAATTTCTGCCTTTGCGTTTGCTTCAATATTCTAAACGATGTCAAAGATTTTACAAAACAGGGAAAAATATTGAAATACTTGATTGCAGTTGTCAGAAGAGAGAAAACATGCAACCCTCTACAATGCGAGTAAATCACTCACATATGCGACTAAATCTTCACTTTGGACCCTTCAGGCGACTAAATAATGTCTATCATTAGCAATTGGCTAATAAATACTTTGGTTTTACTCGCCAGCGTGTGTGTGTGTGTGTTAGAGGTTAGGTATAATTTTAGCATAGATATATTTCACTCGCTCAACACTGACTGAGAGCTCTGTCAAGCAATCCGTACAATTATAGTTCAGCTCAATGGATGTGCAGCGTCCCTGTATTTGACATACCGTAAAATCTAGTGTGAAGGTGCACGATATATACAGGTGAAACTCGAAAAAATTTAATATCGTGCAAAAGTTATAATTTTGATGATTATGGCTTAAACCCAAATTCAAAATCTCAGAAAATTAGAATATTACATGAAATAAAAAAATAAAAAAAGGATTTTAAATACAGAAATGTCGGCCCATAGCGTAAGCCATGTATAAACTACTCCTCTCAGGGAACCGAGGTTACGTCAGTAACCGAGACGTTTCAACTTTATAATGTTTCTGCACTGATTTAATTTATGAATGACATGGAATTCATTTTTTTTTTGGTTTACCTCCATTATATTCTGAATAAAAAGATGAATAATATTAAACTAGATACAATTTTTTTTAAATTATTGTCATAAAACAACATTTGAATTGGGTTGAATATTTTTGGCAAAAAATAACTTTTCACAATAATTATTTAAGAATTATTCTAGCCCACTCCTAGCCAGATGTGTGTAACCAAATCCAATGACTGAAAAATGCAATAAAACTGTTGTTCACGCAATCATTCACATGACTGTACATTTCTGATCAAGGCAGCATGCAGAACACAGTAAAGCGAGTGCACAACCAGCAGCACGAGGGGTTCGGGAGGGCACTGACATCTCTCAGCTGTCCAGCTGTTATTATCATCGCAGATCATTAACACATTCAGTGCATTAGTGCTCGTCATTCTTTAAACACTGCAGTCAATGCCTACAGGACAACTGGAGCAATGTCCCCCATCCTCAACAGGCTCAGGTGGTTATTAAATAGACACTTCTGGATGTTATGTGGTCAATGCAGGATTCTAGCTGTGCAAAAATACATGATATTGTATCAGCTGTTCACCAGCTTCTGTGTATACGCACCCCTAGAGACCAACTGTGGCCTTAATTTAAAGACACGTAATGAAGATTGGTAAAACAATGAGTGCAAGTGTCCTTAATATGTGTGTATCATGCAGCAACCTTTTTTAATAGCCCATAGGTATGAGAGGCTGTGGTATTTTGTGAATATAATCACAGCAGAAGGAGTTGCACGTAATGAAGCGGTGTAGATTATTGTTTAAATATTTGTGAGATTGGTCCGTTTATGTATAGTCATAGTTCCTGAGCATTAAAAATAGGCAAGAAAATGTCGTAAACACTACAAAAAACTAGGAATATCAAAGCTGAGAAAGGCTTTTACTGTATTAAAAAATGAACACTAAAAAATAACATTAAAAATAATTTGAACTAACAACTGATGGAGAAAGGCCTAATAAACTGCTAATTTATTCACTTTTTGTGAAGCAGAATTATCATATGACCCACGGGATCAACAAAACACCTTTATTTTTTCCATTTCTCTTTAAAACAGGGCATTACCTTTAGTTACATCATGTTAAAAGAAATGTGATTTCGGCAAATTAAAAATTCCACATAAATCTTTTTAAACTACTGGCAGCCCACACAAAACACCTGTCCTAAGACATCATCACTAAAATCAGGTTGTGTGAGCAATAATACAATGCAAAAATAAACTAGCTGTGCAAATATATAATTTTATGGGAAGACGCCATCATTCCACAACTTTTTTAACTTGTTTACGGTCATAAATCAGAGAAATCACAGTTACACTACACTTTTTTCTCTAACCACTCGAGTGACCGATGACAGAGCGAGTAAAACAGAAGCGCTGAGGAAAGCCAGTTATGCGGCAGTGGGAGGAGGGAGAGGAAGAGCTCGAGGTCATGAGAAAAGAGAGAGAGACGTGAGGAAGCGCTCACAGGCGTTCTCAGAAACTCAAGGTCACGGGGGGGTTTCACTCCCATCAGGGACTGAGGAAGCCTGGCCATCAGCAGCGCTAGGATGTTTACTCGACTCTACACACTGTTGAGGAATGCTCAAATAACTCCCAATCCACAAACACACGGATGCTTTGGCTCACAACCATGTGTGTAGTATGGCTGTCGCGGTCAACGAATTTCCCTTGCGGTAATTTTGAGTGGCTCAATAGCGCGATGTGCGGTATTATCTGCATTTATTCATTTTGATTTAATTATATTTACTTGTTGCCGTAACAATGCGCAGAGACGCTGTTTAGTTGCACATGTCCTCGTTTTTGTGCATTCTGACCACATCGTAACAAAAACAAGGACATTTTCAGAAACCAACGTAACCGAAAGTCATTTAACAACAGAGTCATTCAACTGTTCTTTCAACGAACACGATCAAAAACGCTAATTTGTTAAAAGATAGATGTAATGAAAATTTGTGTTTTTTTATTTTTTTTTAATTTATTTGACCACTTGTCAAGGCTCAGCTGACCAGCAATGGGTCGCATGGGTAACGCTGAAGCTGATGCTTTACTTAATAGAGACCAATGGCATTGATTTAATGCGTGACTCGCTGATTTTTTCCCCGCGGCTTCCTCGCGCTGTTGATGCTGACTAGCGCTGACGCCATTCATAGTAAATACCCTTAAACGTTAAAAAGATGATACGACAAATATTTAGCTTTCCTTGGACACGGCAACCTTTTCAAGAATATAGGAAATGCAGACCAGATCACAATCATCAAATAGTGTTTTGCGTGTGAATCAGACTACACTGCTCACTTGTTCACAGTACGGAAAAAATTTTATGCCATTTTCATGTCACAACTAAGAAAAAAATTATTTCTTTTTCTGAGGCATTGGAGATTCAGCACCAATGAAACCAGTTGCTGGGGACTTCCATCTTAGCCTAAAGAGCCAGTCACACTGCACGGTTTATGCCACTGACGTCCATTCATACACATGCCAATGTGGGAGACCGGACACACAAGCTCATGCAAATATCCTTGCTTTCCAAAGTTCAAGTTTGATCAAGTTTGCAAGATCGGCATGACCTCTTAGCAGAATTAAAAGAATGAAAGCTTTAAAGATCTGCAGAATTGCAGTGTGGCAGTAAAGTAGATCACATACTTTTTACATTTTGGATGAATATGTTAAATTATGTTTTTTGTTTTTTTTAAGATGCCAGTGTGTGACATCATTATGAGCGTTGCACTGTCCAGAGATATTTTGCATGCTCATAATGTGTATAATGTGGCGGCCGCTTTAAGTGTGCAATCTTATTTGCATACTGAGTGTTTTTTGCATTTACTTGCATCCTTTATTTTACTATCAATTTCCGTGTGTATTTGGCTTTACAACTTCCCTATCATTTGACTCTACCCCTATTTTTGGGTCCCACTTTATATGAAAGGTTGAAAAGGTCACGCTTCTGTCCTGACGAACATTTTCTTTTAACCTTTTTAATATTAAAACACCCAGGATACGCACATGAAATGGGCATTTAAACGATAAACTGACACAAAGACATTTGAATATGTGTATATGGTCCTCCTTCCTCACATTCGTAAACACTGACTCGGTACTTCCGCCGACACGTGACCTTTTCAATGTAATTACGTATTACGTGAGTCACGAACGTGCATCACAGAACAGAGCAAGGCGAGCATTTGTGCTTATAAAACTTAAACTGTTTTATGTATTTGTGAAATGCCGATGGTTTGTCTAGATAAGACCCTTATTCATCGTCTGGTGTCGTTTAAAGCCCTTTGAAGCTGCACTGAAACTGTCATTTGGACCTTGAACCGTTTGGGTCCTGTTGAAGTCCATTATATGGAGAAAAATCCTGGAATGTTTTCATCAAAAACCTTCATTTCTTTTCGACTGAAGAAAGAAAGACATGGACATCTTGGATGACATGGGGGGAGTAAATTATCAGCAAAAGTTTTTTTTAAAGTGAACTAATCCTTTAAGTGGCTTTATGTACTATGTACTTACATTGAAATGAATAATTTGATATACTGGACATATTGTGTACATGCAAGTTTTTACATTGTACATATATTTTGAAAATACCTCCATGTAATTACATTTGTAATTACACTGTTGCCCTTCCCTTATACCTTAACCCACCCTTAAACCACACCTGTCCCTAACCTTACCCGAATCACACCTCAATAGCAGCAAAGGTGTTTTACAATACAACACGAACACAACAAGTACATTGTACGTATTTTTCGATGTTAAGTACATAGTACTTAAAGCCACTTAATATTAGGGTTGGGTATCGGTTGGGTTTTATCCGATACCAGTACCTACTCTGTATTTTTTAAACGGTTCCGGTGCTTAAACGGTTCTTGTTCCGATACTTAAGAAAACGAAACCGAGCTTAAGGGGGTAAATGTAATTGGCGATTTGTATGAGAACGGACTTTTTATGTCATATTCTGAATTGGTGAAAAAATACAATATTGGAGGTCAAGGAAACTTTTGGAAGTATCTGCAGATTAGACATTGTGTTAAGAACAAATTTAATGCAAGTAATAACCCTGTTTATGCTTATCTTGAGTTGCCATGTGCAGCTCAGAGTGCTTCTATGTGTTACAAATCAATGCTTAGTGTAACTGCAGATTCCTGTAACAACCTGAAAACAATATGGCAGAAGGATTTGGGGATTGATATCAATGATGATGACTGGCGGTACATACTATCTAATGTGGGTAAGAACATACGGGAAGTTAGGGGGAAATTCATTCAATACAAAATAATACATAGATATTATTATACACCATCTAGGCTTTACAGGATGGGGATAGCTGGAAATAATCTGTGTTGGAAATGTAATGAAGAAGAGGGTACTTATTTACATATGATTTGGGAATGTTCTTTAGTTCACCCATTCTGGTGTAAAATTCTGGCAGTACTTGAAGAGTGGATGGGGTCTAATTTACCTGTGGAACCACGATTATGCCTTCTTGGAGATAAATCAATGATACCCAACATAGAAAAAAATAAATTTACCCTTATTAAGAGTGGCTGTATTACAGCTGCCAGGATGATTTTGCGAAATTGGAAATGCCCCAAAACCCCAGACCTTAAAGACTGGGTTGATGGGATGATTGAAATTGCTTCATATGAGAGCATGTTGGGGAGACTGCATAATGAGGGAGAAATGAAAAAAACATGGGACCATTTTTGGCAGCATATAAAAATGGTGTAAATAGGACTGCTCAATAACTGTTTCATTTTCATGTGCTTTTGGTTTGGTTGTATTCCACTGATGGGGACTAGTGGCGGAGTGTGTAATTGCGAAGGTGATTACTGAATAATGTGATGTACTTTGATGTTTTGACTGTTGAACAATAAAAAAAAGTTGAATTTAAAAAAAAAAGAAAACGAAACCGCACACACTTTGTCAAGAAATAATACCCTTTTATTTACAGGGCCAAACTGGACACAATATTAACTTAAATAGGCTATTTAAAGATTTTCTGATTAAATGAAAAATTGCGCCGTTTAATAGGCTACTGATGTAAAATACTTAAGTTAAGATCAACATTTTGTCTTCACATATTATGACTACTTCAAGCAGAGAAATATCTGACACTGAGCAGAAATATTTAACACACACAGTAGCCTATAGCCTCGTATAAAGAAGTGTTGGAACTTTGTTAAAACATTTTGCACACGTTGTCACACTCGCTGTTTAATGGCAACTGTGTTTGCTAGCCTACTTGATATGCAAGGTTTGCAGTTGGCATTAAAATAGGCCTAATAGACTTGTCCGAAGAGGAACGGCTGCTGTTATCATCGTCTGTGATGTCGCAACCCGATCGCACTACTAGATCGTCTCAAGCAGGCAGTGTGTTTATCGTGTAATTTATACGCGAAAATTAGTTTTTACGTGCATAGGATACGCATGGGTTGGTTATATGTTTAGTGTGGTGTGGGGTGCGTGTGTATAATACATTTGGCTTTGGGTAGAATGAGTGGTGTGGGATGCGTGTGTATTACACGCAATGAAGTGCGCATCAAATGCACGCGAAAACCTCGTAGCCTATCATATGCACATAAAATCTAATTTTCGCATATAAATTGCACGATAAACACACTGCGTGCTATAGAGACACTGGCAGCTGCTGAACTTGAACTTTCGTCAAGCGTGTCAGAGGATCTGAGTTGTAATCCGCATTCGTACAGTTTTTTTCTTTTTTTTTTTGTTCTCATCAAAACCAATTATGCTCATCAGTGGTTGTATATCAAGCAGGGACACGTTTTTGTGAATTATATTTTGTGAGTTCACTGGAACGAATAGAGAGTCTCGATTGAAGCGCGCGTCCGAGTGAAGACAATGCTGGGTGCGCGAGCCATCCGCGCCACTGATCGCAGAGGCAAAGAGCACTTTGATCACTTGATTTAAAAAACACATTTCAGTGCTAGATCGCCTCTTATTTAACAAACAAACGAAATGAATGCTCTGCTGGTTAACTAGAGATGTTTTATTTATATGTATTGGATCATTCGTGCCGCGAGATGTTTTACAGGCACCGAAATCAGGCACCGAAATTGTCGTTCTTATTCGGTCTGGTTACTACCGTTTACGTCGGAACCGGTTCCCTATTGGAACCGAGTTTCGGTACCCAACCCTACTTAATATAAAGTGGGACCATTTTTTTTGCCTTGCAAGCACTGGTATTTCCTTCCAAATGCTCCAATGAAATAAAATACAATAATAATTAAAAGAAAACCAGTTCAGTTTAAACACGTGCTCTCCCACCACTCTCTTCACGAGGGTGTTTTCCTCAGTAAAGCTCTTCAGGGAATAGCTATGTTCCTATGCATCCGAATATGGTGGTATTTTGTGTAAGCCTGTTTGTTTTTACAACCATTTATGACGAGCTCCTGATAAAAGCTTGATTAATCAATATCACTATTGGCTGGGGTAAAAAAAAAAATAATAATTTAAAAATAAAATAGATATTTGCAGAAAAATCCTGACCTGAGCATCCCAACCGTTTAGTGTGGCTCCTTGACTTGACCTTTCATTCTTTTAACTCTAATTTTACATTGATTTTAGGACAAAGTGTGACCAAACTGTGAACCGACAAGCAAATGCAAGGAAATGCACTGTTTGGGCAAAAGCTCATCTCGTGACCCTCGTCAGCTGAGGTGTCATGTGACCAGAGGCAGGGATTTCTGCAGTGGTCATGTGACTCCAGCTGAGGTGAAGGAAGCAATCAGGAAAACAGGAAACCTTACCTTTTACCGGTCCAATGTATAGTATCTCAGAGGCTTGAGGAATGGGAGGAAATGTAGAAAAGAAAACAACAAGGAGAGAAAGAGGGGAATAAACGGATACATTAAAGAGATTAACAGCTTGGGGGAAAGGAAAGTGTTAACATGCAAAGTGAGACAAGACATTAGAATAGATGTAACAACCGTTTCAAGAAGAAAAGAAAAAGAAACTGCAATCTCAAAAAAAAAGAAAGAAAAGGTATCTTGCGGCGGCATTTATTTGATCAAAAATACAGTAATGTTATGAAATATTACAATTTAAAATAACTGATGTAATACGTTTTTAAGATGTAATTTATTCCTGTGATCAAAGCTGTATTTTCAGCATAATTACTCCAGTCTTCAGTGTCACATGATCCTTCAGAAATCAGGATAATATGAGGATTTGATGCTCTTATTATTTATGCTCTTTTATTAATAATTGTTCTTATTGATTATAAATAACAGTTTATTTCTTTTGCTACTTATATTTTTGTGTAAAACATGATGCATTTAAAAAAAATAATTACCATTTTAAATAACTGAATATATGTGTGAATATATTGTAAAATAGAATTTATTCCTGTGATCAAAAGATAAATTTCCGGCATCATTACTGCAGTCTTCAGTGTCACATGATCCTTCAGAAATCACTATAATATGATGATCTGCTGCTTAATATTATTCCAAACTGACTGGTATATGGGACACCACATTGTTCCTGTCATGATTCTGCCCTCTTGTCCTTGATTTTCTCTAGTCGTGAGGCAGGATCATGACAGAATCATGTGTTGTGTACAAGCGCATGGCCTGTTGTTTGGGCCATGTGCTTGTGTTGTCTCGTTACGTTACCCCGTACCCCTGTTTGTTTACCGTCTAGTTAATTGTCAGTCATAGTCTAGTTTAGTCACTCGTTGTCCTGTTCATGTTTTGCCCCCTCGTGTGTTTTGTTTTCCCTGTTTAAACGAAAAAAAAATACAAAAAATATTTAATTAAATATAAATAACTTGTCTGTCTAGCATTCTGTCTGCGCTTGGGTTCGTCCTCCACATTCATAACAGTTACCCTATTCTGTGTAAAAGTGACCAACACTGGAGGAAGTTCAGGTACCGAACACAGATGAAGACAGAGCCTCTGCTCCAGAGCTGATTGTATCGACTGAAGATCCGTAGAGGAAGAAGGGAGAGGAACAAAAATACTTCTGGGTGGAGCTGGTGTCCTACTCACGTCGTTATCAAAGCGGATCTTATCACAGCGGCTGAATTAAGTCCCCCTGAGAGCGGCCCAGAATGCCTCCCGTTTCATGTCTCCACCCTAAAAGAGCCTTTGTACAACTAGGGGTGTAACGATACCCTCATGTCACGATACGATATCACTGCGATTCTCCAAGACACATGATAAAAGGTTAACAAAAAATGCTCAATTTGATATTACATTGTGTGTAAATGAATAGTCTTGGACTTGGAGCTGGAAACCCAAAGCACAGGACAATAGAGACACCAGAATAACAATATTCAGGATTCTGAAGCTGAAAATACAGAATTATTGTAGATGAATATGCTTTCACTCTGTCACTGACGAGATATATTTAAAATAATGTAGGCCGCTTTTTACTGGTAACATCAGACATTTGGCATTATCAGGACCCACAAATATTCCCCCATTGCATTATTATACCTTATATTCATATAGTCGTTTAATGTAGTACAGACACTTCATTCTGGGTGAATTATACATATTACATTTTGTCACTATCCGTGATACATATTGTTGCATTTTTATATTGCGATATATTGTGACACGATAGAATGGTTACGCCCCTAGTAAAAACCAGTCGTTATAGCCCCTAAACATCCGCACTCCGGCACTAATTCAACGAGGGTCATTGTAAGGTTACATGGTAGTATTGAAGAAACAAGTGGAGAACAGATCCTAGACACAGGCGTTTTGAGTCTGCATTGCACCGGGACAATAGACCCTATTCATGTGGACCTGGAGTCTGTCCTCTGTGCATCTTAAATGGATTTACACACATCATGTGTGGGGATGCATCTGACTGCTCGCTTTCAAAATGGCAGAGTGACCAAATATGTGTGGAATCTAAACCATTCACGCTTCGAAGTCAGAGCGAGAGCAGCAGGCCTGCAAATGATATGCTATTCTCAACCCACACGTTTCTCATTTCAGCACCATTTCAACACAACCACCCTTTTGTTTTCCTGCTCTTCAACCACACATTATGAAGCTTCGTGGGTTTTAAACCATCAAACTCTGTCCACGCTGCAAACAAGCGACGCGATGTGGCACGACAATCAGAGTCAACCACTCAACCATCACTTTGCATCACGCGTATTTTGGGTTTCACCCCAAATCAGTACTTTAGCATGCAACCCCAGCTGTGCTACGGATATGAACTATATGAAGAGAGGAGCGCTATTACTATTATTCTAATGTCAAACTCTGTGAAACTCATTTAGGTTGAGTTGCTTGGCCACTTATGATTGTTGTTTTCAATGTTTTTTTTAGGGAACCCATAAAACATTTCACATTTGCACACGGCCCTATGAAAAGCCATTGACTGAGTTCATTGCAGAAATCATAATTACATTTTTTTTCTGTAATTCTGTTTTACCCATTTACATTTTTCTGGATGTATGGATTAAATTCAAATTAATTTTATTTTTAAATGGTTGTAACCAAATTAAAGCATTTCATTGTTGTAAAAAAAAAATTTATATAGACATGATTATAAAATTTACAATTTAAACAGAATCCAAAAAAATAAAGGAAAACACAGAAGTTTGGAAAAATAAAACGGAATGTGGGGGAAAATTTGATAGGTCCCTAATTATTATTATTTTTTTACAACTTTTAATAAATTGCTGTTAAACTGTTTCATGATTTCAATTGATTAGACATGGCTTTTTTATAAAAAACAAAAACGAACTGTTATTCGTTTCACACAGAACGCGTTTTCCCATTCCACTGCACTACTCCCATTGTTTTTCAATGTAAACGCACTGGACAGACGTCTATAACCGCGGCACTATAGGACAAATACACCCCTTTTCAGTTGGTAAACATGGTGACGGTGTTTGTGGGCGGAGCTTATGTGGAGGCAGAACGATCCCTCTGGCCGCATCACTAACGCTAGTTTGCAAGTTTTATTAGCTTGTTTTTTAACAATGACTAGAGAAAATCTGCTTTCATCTTAATGTGCAAGGTTCACTCACTGTCCAGGACCACGACTGTTATTTGCAAAAGTTAATTTTAACAGATTAACCAGATTGGCCGACCCGTAACTTACTTTTATTTCGACGATCTGGCGATCTGACAGGATTAGCGTTAACGCTAACATTACCGCCGGTTGAGTGGCCTGACTTCTACACCTATCCGCGGAAAGAGAAACTGAGGGCATATACATCTTTAACTTATAAACTATGTGCACAAGACGTGTGTGGTACGATCCACAGTTCTGCCAAATAAAAATTCCAGATACAGCATATTCATTTTTCATCGATTCTTGCACCCAACAACACAACAAGATGACATCTAATAATAATAATAATAATTTAAGCTCCTTATGTAGCCGAATCTGTGCTGGTTTGTGTTGGCCGCCTCCAGTATTCCCTTTGCTTTGCCTCCAGCTAACGCCGTGACGTAACTGTGACGTCGGCTCGAAATTGGTCTATAACACTGCGGTGGCTGTTGCTGACATTTTAAATCTAGCGGGTTTGGTGTTGCAAATCCAATGACACTGTGGCGATTCTCTCTGACCAATCAGTGATCTGCAGTGTTTTCACGTCACATTTTAGTATCGTACGGTACGGTACTCAACAGAGGCGGTACTGTTTAAAGCGACCCGTACCATGCAGTGGAAAAGCACCATTAGTTTCCCCAAAAGATATGATGATCTGAACCAAGTGTGTTAAACAAGGCGTGAGTGCAGTGGACTAGCACTGAAAACCAATGACTCATTATGGTCCATGATGTGGTGTTTGTAGACAACTCACTAGGATAGCAAGGCTCGAAATTGGGACCGTTTTGGTCATATACGCGAAATTGGGACCGTTTTGGTCATATACGCTCCAGAAATTTAATCTGTGCGACCTAAAAATATATTTGAGAGCATTTGTGCGAGTGCAAATAATGGTTGTGGTGCGACATGTTTTCATTTCTCTAAATTTTTTTTGCAAATTACTTCAAAGTGTGTACTGAAGGATTACAAATGTATTAAATGTTTAATTTAGGTTCCAATACAATAGTATATAAACTGAGAAAGTTCTGTACATTGAATTTAACATTTAAGGTTAGGATGGTGATGATCCGGCCAATCCTGTTCTTCTGTATTTGTCAGATTACTGAAACTCTTAATTGCTTTTTCCTGCCAGTCCTGTTTCTCTCTATTGTAAGTTAAATGAATCAGATTACTGAAACTCTTGGGAGCTTTTGTATGACAGCGGGAGAGTCCTGCCATTCCTGTTCTTGTGTCTCAGTGTTTGAATAGTTATGCTGATTGGATTAGGATTGGTAACACTCTCAGTCTAGAACTGGTTTCCTAAACCTGTTTACGTCATTTACATGCTGTGTAAATCCCTCCCCTTATAATGTTATAAATTGCAAGGAAACGTTTCCCTTAGTCAGACTCGGGACGAGCTTGGAAAAGACTACAGCGACGCCAGCTTGTGTGCTCAATAAAGAAATCCTGCTTAAGATACAAACCCGAGTCTCCTGGTCTTCGCTTCAGAGTTTTCTACACTTTACAAGAAAAAAGTTCACAACAGTACATTGTGCGCTGATACGCGACGGCCGAACCATCATTCTATCCATCTATTTTGCCGGCCACCAAAGCCTTGTTTGATCCTCAGAGTTTGAGTCATTATTTAGAGCTCACTTGACAGAGGTTCCTGCCTTCCCATGCTCCGAGGCACACGTGGTGCGAGGACACATATGATGGCGGTGTGGATGTACCTGATCCAGGGGTGAGCAGAGGTCCCTCCAGCTCCAGCGCCTCCTCCTCCGCCTCCTCCAGCTTCTTCTTCTTCTTCTTGGGGTCACGGGGTTTGCGCAGTAAGGAGAGCTCCTCGGGGTGCCGGATGTCTGCAGAAGAGGCACTCGTTGTAATTAAAAGTGAACTCAACACAATCCCCCACCTAACACACAAGAAGCCTCAGACTCTGAAGGCCATTTCACATGGAATAAATGCAGAAATGGAAGATTTAGAAATAATACGTTTCAATAAGTTTAAATGCAAACCTTTTTAAAACAAGCCTGAATTACAGCATGACTGAATTAATACAATAGTGAATGATTTCAATTGCCGATAATTCACTGTATACATGATGTCATGCTTCATTTACGAATCCAATTTGACTGTTTTACAAATTCTGTTTAATAACTTTATAAATTTTACTTTATTTATAAACTGTTTTAATTTCTCTGGATTGCATTTTTTTTATTTATTTTTTTTTACGTTTTAATGGTCATGAAAAGGCATGTCTAAATAATTTAAATCATTAAACATGTACAATTTAACAATAATTAATTAAAAGTTAAATTTTTCCACCCTACAAAATCTGTTTTATTTTTTTCCAAATTCTGTGTCTTCCGTTTTATTTTTTTCTAGATTCGGTTTTAATTGTTTATTTTAAATTTAAATGTATTAATTAAAAAAAGCATGTCTAATGAATTCATAAAATGTAATAATTGATTTACATTTTTACAATAATGAAATGCCCTATGAAATGTTGCATTTTTTAAAAACATTAGAAGTGGATTAAACTGGATTTATCTTTTAATGCAAATATTATGAAAAGCAACTTTATTTTTAATTTAAATTAAATTTAAATTAAAGTGCTACACAACATATGTTTACTGTTAAAATAAAAAAAGGAAGAAAATGTGTGATTGACTTAAAAAACTGTTTTAATTTCATTATTATTATTAGATACTGAGCATGCAGATTTCATATTTAAATAGCAGTCTTTTTTTGTGCTTTAATATTCACAGACACTATAATATATTGTGATGTGATTAAGTGTGCAGCTTTACTTTTTATTTGTTCATCCAAAATTGAATGCATTTTATGGATTCCTCAATTCTGTGTTTTCCATATCAAATCAAAGGCCCTTAAACAGTGACATTAGATGTCTAAGCAGACCAGCGATCTAAAGAAACCTTGAGAAAATGACTCCAATAAATACAAGTATACTTTTGTTTGCATAATAAAGCACGTTTTAAGAATTGCTGACAGTTTTGGCATTAACTGACTTTGTATTGAAATTCTTGCACTTCAATTCTCCACTACTTCAAGCATTATGGCAGGACGGCCTGGATTTTCCACAGTCCTGGAGGAAACGAGTGTGACGGAGTGTGAGTGTGTGTTGGGGGCAGGAATGGCTTGTTTAGTTGTGTTACTAAAGCAAAAGCATTCCAGAGGTTTTAAGAACTACCAGATGGTAGTTCTCTCTCTCTCCGAGTCTGCCCTTTTACAGCCATGTGTGAGCGAACTGTAGCAGGACACGGGAGAGCTGGGAGTGAGGGAGCAACTCCTCTCAAATTCCAATCAACAAACAGAAGATCCTTCAGCAAACGCTCCCAAATAAACATCCATAACTCACACGAAGCTCGTGGAGAACGCTCTGACTGAGAAACCACACATTTATCATTTTATAGCATTAGCATCTCTGACGGGCAGCTCTTGTGTTGCGCTTGGGAAAACGCATTTAATGCATCACATGAGAAAGCAACAGTAATGTGAGGACAATCAGACCCACAAAACAACTGATATCACCAGAGAGAGAGAGAGAGAGAGAGAGAGAGAGAGAGACTCTGTGTACCCGACTTCTGCCCAGCTAAGATATACATACACAAAACACTTTACCATTTGGGTAACAGAACATTGATATATATTTAGTTAGTAATAGTAATAATAACAATGGTAAAAATTTGTATAATGGTAATATTTATAATTTTGAAATATTTATTTAGTATTATAAATGGATAGATAGTTGAAGGTTTTTTTTTTTTTTTTTTTTTTTTTTTTTTTTTTTTTTTTTTTTGTCCTACTATATGGGTTCATTTTGTTTGTTTTTAATGCGCTCATTACATATAAGCTGTTGGAATATCCAGGGTCTCCACTCCTCGACATTTGAGCTGAAGAGTGAAAACCCTGAATTCATTAAATCTATAAAAGATGTTGACTTAATTATATTGACAGAAACATGGTGTAAAAATGATTCACTCATTCACTGTCCCCCAGGATATAACGAAATCATGGTGCCCTCTATAAAATTTAAAAACATACGTAAGGGCAGAACATCGGGGGGGATCTTGGTGTGGTACAAAGGAGATCTATGCAGTCAGATCTCAACAGTAAAACAGGGTAAATCCCATGTTTGGTTGAGAATAGATCAAACCCTTGGCATTACTGATAGAGATCTCTATCTATGTGCAATATATATACCCCCAGTTGATTCTCCTTATTTTGAAGAAGATATTTTTGATACTCTCCATTCAGAAATCGCCTACTTCCAGGCCCAGGGAAATGTTCTTCTAACTGGCGATCTGAATGCACGAACAGGAATTGAACCTGATGTCATCGACCCACAGAGCCACAACCATGTATTTGATCAGGCCCCCCTGTTTACCACACCAACCATCACCCATCGGAACAACCTTGATTGTGAAATTAATCAAAGTGGCAGGGAGATAGTGCATCTCTGTCGGGCTTTAGGCCTGTACATAGTTAATGGTAGGTTCAGAGGGGACTCTTTAGGGAGATTCACCTACTCCTCAGCTCATGGATCTAGTGTAGTAGACTATGCAATCACTGACATGGACCCCTCAACTATCAGTGCATTCACTGTCAGACAGCAATCCCCATTTTCAGACCACAACCAAATAAATCTGTTCTTTAAACTCCCAGATCAATTAAATCCCAAAACAAAAAAACCCAGTAAGCTGTATGAGTTAAATCCTGGCTACAGATGGGCCCCAGACAGTGGAGACAAACTCATCATGGCCTTGAAATCACCTGATCTGATGAATGACATATTCGTATATGACCAAACTCAATATGTCCCTACCAAAAACGGTGTAAACAAGGCGATTGATGACATCAACACGATATTCCATAAGGCAGCTATCAGAGCTGACCTCATAAAACAGAAACATAAGCCTATAAGAAGACAAAATGTCGAGAAATGGTTTGATAAAGAATGCAAGACCATCAGAAAGGACCTTAGAAATATAGCAAATGAAAAACACCGCCAACCAAACAACCCGGCCTTACGCATTAGATACAATGACATTTTAAGTAAATACAAATGTACAATTAGGAACAAAAAACTAAATTATACCCACATGAAACTTGAAGATATTGAAAACGCCATTAATCAAGATCAATTCTGGAATATGTGGAACAAGTTCAACACAAAACAACAACAAGCATTACCCATTCAAAATGGTGATATCTGGAAAACACATTTTGAAAACCTTTACAAAGACATACCAATTAAACAAATTAGACCAGAACAAAATTTTATAAAAGAAAAACTCCAAACATTAGAACAAACAATTAAAGACAACCAAAACCCTCTTGATTCTCCAATTACTTGGGAAGAATTGATCACACAGACAAAATCTCTCCAGCCGAGGAAAGCTTGTGGTCCAGACAGCATTAAAAACGAGATGCTCAAATGCAGCAGCCCAGAGATGCAGGCCGCAGTGTTAAAGCTGTTCAATATTGTTCTACAGTCAGGATGTTTTCCTGACATCTGGTGCAAAGGGCTCATTTCCCCCATTCATAAGAGTGGGGACAAATCAGACCCTAATAACTACCGTGGCATCTCTGTCAGCAGCTGTCTGGGCAAACTATTCTGTAGCATTCTAAATAAAAGAATGCTAGATTTCATTGAGGAACACTCCATCTTAAGTAAAAGTCAGATTGGTTTCCTCCCAAAACACCGCACCACTGATCATATATATACCTTACACACATTAATTAATAAACATGTACACCAAACTAAAAATGGTAAAATATTCTCTTGTTTCATTGATTTCAGAAAAGCTTTTGATTCTATTTGGCATGAAGGTCTCTTTTACAGACTTCTACAGTGTGGTATAGGGGGCAAAATGTATGATCTAGTTAAATCTATGTATTTAGAAAATAAGTGTGCTGTTAAAATTGGCAACAAACAAACTGATTTCTTCGCCCAGAGAAGAGGTGTTCGGCAGGGTTGCAATTTAAGTCCAACATTATTTAATATGTACATCAATGAGCTTGCTGTTGAGTTAGATCAATGTGCTGCTCCTGGCCTCTCCCTTCTAGATAGAGAGGTGAAGTCCCTGTTTTATGCTGACGATCTCCTTCTACTGTCTCCTACTAAACAAGGATTACAACAACAGCTAGACATAGTAGAAAAGTACTGTCAGAACTGGGCTCTAGCTGTAAATATGAAGAAAACTAATATCATGATCTTCCAAAAACGCCCAAGATGTCAGGAGAACAAACATCAATTCACCATTAATAATGATGTCATTGAACACAGCATGAGCTATACCTACCTTGGTATAACCATATCAGCATCAGGGAGTTTCAACATGGCAGTGAATGCACTAAAAGAAAAAGCTCGAAGAGCTATACATGCAATTAAGAGAAAATTCTATAACTTCCAAATTCCAATTAAAATCTGGCTTAAAATATTTGACAGTGTCATCCAGCCCATTGCGCTGTACGGTAGTGAAATATGGGGTCCACTCAGTCATCAGAGCTATACCCGTTGGGACAAACACCCAACAGAATCTCTTCATGCAGAATTTTGCAGATACATTCTACACGTACACAGAAACACACCAACAAATGCATGCAGAGCAGAATTAGGCAGATACCCCCTGATAATTAACATCCAAAAGAGAACACTCAACTTTTTTAACCACCTGAAATCCAGCCCCAAAGACACACTTCACTCCAAGGCCCTCCGAACCCAGGAGCGGAGCCCAGAAAAGAGTCCCCTGTGTCAACTGGTACAAAGACAAACTGGCCCACGTCAGAGACCGTCTGAGCAGCCTCAGGACAACACAGCCTTACAAACACCAATCAGAGTCAAGCAAATCATAGCACAATGCAAAGAAACCTATCTGGAACATTGGAAAGAAGAAACTAAAAGCCAAAGTAGACTAGAATGTTATCTGACCCTAAAAAGAGATTATAAATTAGCAGAATATCTCTCTACTGTCAGAGATAGAAAGCAGAGACAGATCCTAACCAGGTACAGGCTCAGTGATCACAAACTGGCAATTGAAACAGGAAGACACAAAAAATCATGGCAACCAAAAGAAAACAGAACGTGTGATCACTGTTTGACAGGTGAAGTTGAGACAGAGATGCACTTTCTCCTAAAATGTGAAGCGTTCAAAGACACAAGGAACCTTTACTTTAACAAATTTAACTATATAATCCCAAATTTCAAAGACCTGAATGAAATTTCTAAATTAAACTTTCTCCTGGGAGAAGGAGACAGAACTTATCTTGCTGCCCAATATGTACAAACATGCCACAACCTGAGGGGCAGTGAGTGACCGACACACACACAAATATATCCAAACATTGTATTAAATGTTTATATATATATAATATATATTTTATTTGTATATTTTGTATGCTTTGGCAACATTGTTTCAAAAACTTTCATGCCAATAAAGCCCCTTTGAATTGAATTGAATTGAATTGAGAGAGAGAGAGAGAGAGAGAGAGAGAGAGAGAGAGAGAGAGAGAGAGAGAGAGAGAGAGAGAGAGAGCGAGAGAGAGAGAGAGAGAGAGAGAGAGAGACAGAGAGAGAGAGAGAGAGAGAGAGAGCGAGAGAGAGAGAGAGAGAGAGCGAGAGTGAGAAAGAGAGAGAGAGACGCTGCAGCCCTAAAAGGCCCAAGCGACACCCACAGCACAGTCTGAGAGATCAAGGAAATGCTCAACTTAATCTGCACACGGCTGATGGACTAGTCGTGAGTAAAAGACAACAAATTGAATGTAATGATTTACCATAATGTAATGATACAAATTAAACTTTCATATATTTTAGATTCATTGCACACCAACTGAAATATTTCAGGTCTTTTATTGTTTTAATACTGATGATTTTGGCATACAGCTCATGAAAACCCAAAATTCCTATCTAAAAAAATTAGCATATTTCATCCGACCAATAAAAGAAGTGTTTTTAATACAAAAAAAGTCAACCTTCAAATAATTATGTTCAGTTATGCACTCAATACTTGGTCGGGAATCCTTTTGCAGAAATGACTGCTTCAATGCGGTGTGGCATGGAGGCGATCAGCCTATGGCACTGCTGAGGTGTTATGGAGGCCCAGGATGCTTCAATAGCGGCCTTAAGCTCATCCAGAGTGTTGGGTCTTGCGTCTCTCAACTTTCTCTTCACAATATCCCACAGATTCTCTATGGAGAGTTGGCAGGCCAATTGAGCACAGTAAACCATTTACCAGTGGTTTTGGCACTGTGAGCAGGTGCCAGGTCGTGCTGAAAAATGAAATCTTCATCTCCATAAAGCTTTTCAGCAGATGGAAGCATGAAGTGCTCCAAAATCTCCTGATAGCTAGCTGCATTGACCCTGCCCTTGATAAAACACAGTGGACCAACACCAGCAGCTGACATGGCACCCCAGACCATCACTGACTGTGGGTACTTGACACTGGACTTCAGGCATTTTGGCATTTCCTTCTCCCCAGTCTTCCTCCAGACTCTGGCACCTTGATTTCAGAATGACATGCAAAATTTGCTTTCATCCGAAAAACGTACTTTGGACCACTGAGCAACAGTCCAGTGCTGCTTCTCTGTAGCCCAGGTCAGGCGCTTCTGCCGCTGTTTCTGGTTCAAAAGTGTCTTGACCTGGGGAATGCGGCACCTGTAGCCCATTTCCTGCACACGCCTGTGCACGGTGGCTCTGGATGTTTCTACTCCAGACTCAGTCCACTGCGTCCGCAGGTCCCCCAAGGTCTGGAATCGGTCCTTCTCCACAATCTTCCTCAGGGTCCGGTCACCTCTTCTCGTTGTGCAGCGTTTTTTGCCACACTTTTTCCTTCCCACAGACTTCCCACTGAGGTGCCTTGATACAGCACTCTGGGAACAGCCTATTTGTTCATCATTGACTTACCCTCTTGCTTGAGGGTGTCAATGATGGCCTTCTGGACAGCAGTCAGGTCGGCAGTCTTACCCATGATTGCGGTTTTGAGTAATGAAACAGGCTCTAACTAATTAGAGTTAATTAGTTGATGATTAGGTTAATAGCTCGTTTAGAGAACCTTTTCATGATATGCTCATTTTTTTAGATAGGAATTTTGGGTTTTCATGAGCTGTATGCCAAAATCATCAGTATTAAAACAATAAAAGACCTGAAATATTTCAGTTGGTGTGCAATGAATCTAAAATATATGAAAGTTAAATTTTTATCATTACATTATGGAAAATAATGAACTTTATCACAATATGCTAATTTTTGGAGAAGGACCTGTATATGTATGTGTGTGTATATGCATGTATGCATATGTGTATATATGTGTATATGTATGTGTATATATGTATAGAAAAAAAATTACAATTTAAAAAAAAAGTAGATACTAACAATAATACAAATATGTAAATGTATGTATGTACATAGTGCACATAGATTTTAAACAGGTTCAAGTTGAGTTGGTTCTATTCTAGAGGAATGTTAAAAGTGTTTATTGACCGCATGAAACCACTGACAATCACACCTTGGATCATCCAGGGCATTAAAGCGATACTTCACCTCTGGAAAGATGAATGTGTATTTAAAATGGGTCATTTATGTAGAAGAAATGTGAAATTATTTTTGAATTTGGAGCTTTCTAGACTGAGAAAAGCCAGAAAATGTATTTTTGGTTTATGTGGATGAAAGACAACAACTCCCAGAATGCACTTGCTTCGCTGCCCTAGGAGGCCACGCCTACCGGTAACAGAGCGCAGTAGTTAAACAACAAGGCTAGGCTACTAGTGAGTCTCCGTGATGAGTCTGCCCGGGATTTCGAGATCGAGATTGTCCAGGATTCGGCTTTTGCGTTCTACAGTCGCCATTCCTCATGTTTACTGTGGCGAGCAGGATGAGTGAGGGCCGCGGGAGAACGAGGCCGGTGGCGTGATTACTGATGAGCAACGCCTGTGAGACGCACCGGTCTCGTACTTTCCGTTTCCGTTTTTCGTTTCTCCACTACTCAGCTTCTCCTACTACTCAGCTTTCTCCCACTACTCAGCTTTCTCCCACTACTCAGCTTTCTCCCACTACTCAGCTTTCTCCCACTACTCAGCTTTCTCCCACTACTCAGCTTTCTCCCACTACTCAGCTTTCTCCCACTACTCAGCTTTCTCCCACTACTCAGCTTTCTCCCACTACTCAGCTTTCTCCTACTACTCAGCTTCTCCCACTACTCATCTCTCTCCTACTACTCTGTTTTCTCCCACTACTCATCTCTCTCCTACTACTCAGCTTTCTCCCACTACTCAGCTTTCTCCCACTACTCAGCTTTCTCCCACTACTCAGCTTTCTCCCACTACTCATCTCTCTCCTACTACTCTGTTTTCTCCCACTACTCATCTCTCTCCTACTACTCAGCATTCTCCCACTACTCAGCTTCTCCCACTACTCAGCTTTCTCCCACTACTCAGCTTCTCCTACTATTCAGCTTTCTCTCACTACTCATCTCTCCCACTACTCAGCTTCTCCCACTACTCATCTCTCTCCTACTACTCAGCTTTCTCCCACTACTCATCTCTCTCCTACTACTCAGCTTTCTCCCACTACTCAGCTTCTCCCACTACTCAGCTTTCTCCCACTACTCAGCTTCTCCTACTATTCAGCTTTCTCCCACTACTCATCTCTCCCACTACTCATCTCTCTCCTACTACTCAGCTTTCTCCCACTACTCAGCTTTCTCCCACTACGTAGCTTCTCCTACTACTCAGCTTTATCCCACTACTCTGCTTTATCCCACTACTCAGCTTCTCCACTACTCAGCTTCTCCTACTACTCAGCTTTCTCCCACTACTCAGCTTTCTCCCACTACTCAGCTTCTCCTACTACTCAGCTTCTCCCACTACTCATCTCTCTCCTACTACTCTTTCTCCCACTACTCATCTCTCTCCTACTACTCAGCTTCTCCTACTACTCAGCTTTCTCCCACTACTCAGCTTTCTCCCACTACTCAGCTTTCTCCCACTACTCATCTCTCTCCCACTACTCAGCTTTCTCCTACTACTCAGCTTCTCCCACTACTCATCTCTCTCCTACTACTCTGCTTTCTCCCACTACTCATCTCTCTCCCACTACTCATCTCTCTCCCACTACTCAGCTTTCTCCCACTACTCAGCTTCTCCCACTACTCAGCTTCTCCCACTACTCAGCTTCTCCCACTACTCAGCTTTCTCCCACTACTCAGCTTCTCCCTCTACTCAGCTTCTCCCACTACTCAGCTTTCTCCCACTACTCAGCTTCCCCTACTACTCAGCTTTCTCCCACTACTCAGCTTTCTCCCACTACTCATCTCTCTCCCACTACTCAGCTTATCCCACTACTCAGCTTTCTCCCACTACTCATCTTTCTCCCACTACTCAGCTTTCTCCCACTACTCAGCTTCTCCTACTACTCAGCTTTCTCCCACTACTCAGCTTTCTCCCACTACTCATCTCTCTCCCACTACTCAACTTTCTCCTACTACTCAGCTTCTCCCACTACTCATCTCTCTCCTACTACTCAGCTTTCTCCTACTACTCAGCTTTCTCCCACTACTCAGCTTTCTCCCACTACTCATCTCTCTCCCACTACTCAGCTTTCTCCTACTACTCAGCTTCTCCCACTACTCATCTCTCTCCTACTACTCTGCTTTCTCCCACTACTCATCTCTCTCCCACTACTCATCTCTCTCCCACTACTCAGCTTTCTCCCACTACTCAGCTTCTCCCACTACTCAGCTTCTCCCACTACTCAGCTTTCTCCCACTACTCAGCTTCTCCCACTACTCAGCTTCTCCCACTACTCAGCTTTCTCCCACTACTCAGCTTCCCCTACTACTCAGCTTTCTCCCACTACTCAGCTTTCTCCCACTACTCATCTCTCTCCCACTACTCAGCTTCTCTCACTACTCAGCTTTCTCCCACTACTCAGCTTTCTCCCACTACTCAGCTTCTCTCACTACTCAGCTTTCTCCCACTACTCAGCTTTCTCCCACTACTCATCTCTCTCCCACTACTCAGCTTTCTCCTACTACTCTGCTTTCTCCCACTACTCATCTCTCTCCTACTACTCAGCTTCTCCTACTACTCAGCTTTCTCCCACTACTCAGCTTTCTCCCACTACTCATCTCTCTCCCACTACTCAACTTTCTCCTACTACTCAGCTTCTCCCACTACTCATCTCTCTCCTACTACTCAGCTTTCTCCTACTACTCAGCTTTCTCCCACTACTCAGCTTCTCCCACTACTCAGCTTCTCCCACTACTCAGCTTTCTCCCACTACTCAGCTTCTCCCACTACTCATCTCTCTCCTACTACTCAGCTTTCTCCTACTACTCAGCTTCTCCCACTACTCAGCTTTCTCCCACTACTCAGCTTCTCCCACTACTCATCTCTCTCCTACTACTCTGCTTTCTCCCACTACTCATCTCTCTCCCACTACTCAGCTTCTCCTACTACTCAGCTTTCTCCCACTACTCAGCTTCTCCTACTACTCAGCTTTCTCCTACTACTCAGCTTTCTCCCACGACTCAGCTTCTCCCACTACTCAGCTTTCTCCCACTACTCAGCTTCTCCTACTACTCAGCTTTCTCCCACTACTCAGCTTTCTCCCACTACTCAGCTTTCTCCCACTACTCAGCTTTCTCCCACTACTCAGCTTCTCCTACTACTCAGCTTTATCCCACTACTCTGCTTTATCCCACTACTCAGCTTCTCCACTACTCAGCTTCTCCTACTACTCAGCTTTCTCCCACTACTCAGCTTTCTCCCACTACTCAGCTTTCTCCCACTACTCAGCTTCTCCTACTACTCAGCGTTCTCCCACTACTCAGCTTCTCCTACTACTCAGCGTTCTCCCACTACTCAGCTTCTCCTACTACTCAGCTTTATCCCACTACTCAGCTTTCTCCCACTACTCAGCTTTCTCCCACTACTCAGCTTCTCCACTACTCAGCTTCTCCACTACTCAGCTTCTCCTACTACTCAGCTTTATCCCACTACTCAGCTTTATCCCACTACTCTGCTTTATCCCACTACTCAGCTTCTCCGCTTCTCCCACTACTCAGCTTTCTCCCACTACTCAGCTTTCTCCCACTACTCAGCTTTCTCCCACTACTCAGCTTTCTCCCACTACTCAGCTTTCTCCCACTACTCAGCTTTCTCCCACTACTCAGCTTTCTCCCACTACTCAGCTTTCTCCCACTACTCAGCTTTCTCCCACTACTCAGCTTTCTCCCACTACTCAGCTTTCTCCCACTACTCAGCTTCTCCTACTACTCAGCTTTCTCCCACTACTCAGCTTCTCCACTACTCAGCTTCTCCACTACTCAGCTTCTCCTACTACTCAGCTTCTCCCACTACTCAGCTTTATCCCACTACTCTGCTTTATCCCACTACTCAGCTTCTCCGCTTCTCCTACTACTCAGCTTTCTCCCACTACTCAGCTTTCTCCCACTACTCAGCTTTCTCCCACTACTCAGCTTTCTCCCACTACTCAGCTTTCTCCCACTACTCAGCTTCTCCTACTATTCAGCTTTCTCCCACTACTCAGCTTCTCCTACTACTCAGCTTTCTCCCACTACTCAGCTTTCTCCCACTACTCAGCTTCTCCTACTACTCAGCTTTCTCCCACTACTCAGCGTCTCCTACTACTCATATCTCTCCCACTACTCAGCTTCTCCTAGTACTAATATCTCTCCCACTACTCCGCTTTCTCCCACTACTCAGCTTCTCCCACTACTCATATCTCTCCTACTACTCAGCTTTCTTTCACTACTCAGCTTTCTCCCACTACTCAGCTTTCTCCACAGAACAAGAGCCTGTTAGCTTAGCTTCCAAAAAAAAGATGGCTGACACTATGTGTATATTCTGTGAGTGAGATCCTCCCAAGGGGGTAATCCACCAGCCGGAAACTGAAGTCTGCAAGGGGGCCGCCATTGGCTAACAAGCCTTCACCTGCTGTTAGCATCCCATTGACTCCCATTCATTTTTGCGTCACTTTGACAGCGAATAACTTTACATCTGAGGCGTTTAAAGACTCCATTTGTCTATTGTTTATTTCTAAAGAAACACGACAATGTATAAAGGCCTCTATTACCTTATATGTTACGTTATGGCCTCATAGAAGCAGCTTTTGTAAAAATAGGCTAACGATTGCATCATAACATGCGACTCTGTCGCACAGTAGAGAAATTACCGTATAGATACGAGGATAAGCTCGCGGGCAATCTTTTAATGTCTATGAGGCAATTGGGGGGAAGAGGAGGCATAAAGTCCGATAAAGTCAAGGGAGAAGCCCATAGAGAGTCCATAAAAGCAACGGGACAAAATATTTTCAACAACGTTTTGAGAAATTCAGATTTCTCTTGGCACAGCTAGTAGAAGACGTACCACTGTCAGACAGGTGTCTTACGTCACATCTACGTCGTCGAGCTCAGTTTGAGCCTGCGCAGTACGCTTGGCAATCAGGAAGTGAGTGCTTCTAATTGACTTCACTTTTCTCCGTTGAAGTCTATGGGGTCGCTGTGTCCATTTCTTTTACTGTCTATGGATCCTCTCTCTATGGGAGGGTTGAGAACATGCGTGACAGCCCTACTACTGGCTGTAGTCTTTAGCCTCTGGCCAAAAAATCCTCAGATGACACAAAATGACAATTTTTGTGTCATCTGAGGATTTTTTCCAGGCAAAAAATACATAAATCTCTCGTCTCAGGGGGATATGAGGGTGGACAGCACGGAAAATACTGCAGGTTTTCAACTAATACAAAGCCTAATGCTAAATCCTGAAGTATCCCTTTAACTCATCAAGTTTTGGGCGTAAAACCAAAACCTTGGACTTGTTTAGTGTATTAGATATAGACATAATAATATTACAGGAAATGTGGCGCAGAACTGATGAGGTCACTCTTCGTCCCCCAGGGTATTGGAAAATACTCATATCATCCCAAAAACATGAAAAAATTACACATGGGAGAGATTCAGGGGGCATCATAATCTGGCACAAACTTGAAATTGATAAAAACATCAAACTAATCAAAAGAGAAGAATCTCATATCTGGCTCAAAATCAATAAACAGCTCAGTCAAATTACAAAAGATTCTTATGTGCTCGCTCGTTATATTCCTCCCTCTGAATCTCCTTACTATAATGAGAACATCTTTGAGACCCTCCACAGTCAAATCAACCACTAGCCCCAGGGAAGTGTGCTGATGTGTGGGGATCTCAACGCCAGGACAGGATCCCTACCCGACTACACCACAGACAACGGGAATGATTATATATTTGGACAGAGATTTCAACAAAACAGTGTACATTTTTCAAGGACTAACTCTGATGCTCAAGTGAATAAAAACGGGAGGCTTCTACTTGAGCTCTGTGGAAGTCTCGGTCTGTAGCTCGTCAACGGCCGGGTGAGGGGATTCTGGAGATACACACACAGTTCATTTCATGGTTGCTCAACAGATCACAGCCAAATTACTATGTATCTAAAAAGGAAAGAAAATACTAACATACACCCACAACCCAGTAAGCTGTACAACATCAAAAAGATTTACAGGCTCAAAACAGCACTGAAAAATCCCTGACCGCATTTGACCACCCCCAAGTGTGTGTACTTATGGATAACTTCATAGAATACGATTATCCTCAAAATGAAGATGGCGTAAATCTGGCTGTAGAAAACATAAATTACATATTTGATTATCTGGCAACAATATCTAATCTTAAAACCACTAAGAAAAATAATAAGCAAAAAAAATGGTTTGATTCGGATTGTAAAAGAATAAAGAAAAATTTAAGACATCTTGCAAATCAAAAACATCCAAACAAAATCAGCTCAAAACTATTGAAGAATCTGTCCATTCAAACAGTTTCTGGGACAACTGGAATCTCCTGAATAAAAAGAAACATGAACAAATTACTATATAAGACGGAGATACCTGGAAAAAATCACTTTGAACAACTTTATAGCAAATTAGACATGAATTCAAAACAAACACAAATATATGAAAAATTAAACCATACAGAAAACATAATTGGCAAACACCAAAACCCGCTAGATTACCCAATCACAGATAAAGAGCTGATGGGTAAAATACAGGCTCTGCCAACAAAAAAGACAAGAGGGCCAGACGGCATCCTTAACGAAATGCTTAAAAATATAAACCCCAAATTCAAATCGCCAATAATGAAACTGTTCAACTTGGTTCTGAGTGTTGGTCATTTCCCTGACACCTGGAATAGAGGACTTATAACGCCCATATTCAAGAGTGGAGACAAATCAGACCCGAACTATTACAGAGGCATGTGTGTGAGCTGTAATCTGGGGAAGATGTTCTGCAGCATCATTAACACAAGACTCGTTCACTTCCTCACAGAGCACAATGTCCTGTCATATCTTCACCCTACACACCCTGATCGATAAATACGTCTACTAGGGCTGTCACTTTACCTTCGAAAATGGTCCCTACCTTGGACCAATCAACACAAGTTTCGAAAACGAAAATAGGGAATCGATTTTAACATTCTTTTTTACCAAAAATGTGTTTTAGGTGGAGAGATCAATACAGTACACAGAACATGTAGGATGTTGGAAAATAACAATGTCTTTTTTGTTAAAGGGATACTCCACCGGTTTTTCATATTAAACTATGTTATTCCCTTAACTAAGATGAGTTGATACATACCTCTCTCGTCTCAGTGCGTGCACGGCGCGCGAGACACTTTGATCGCACTTAACTAGCCCAGTTCATTCAATACGGGCCAAGCAGAGAAGCGATCAAACACCTCCATGTTTTCACCATTTAAATACAGTTACACGAGTAGTGTAACTCGACCAAGACTGGTGACACAAAATAAAACGTTGTGTTTTTCTATGCGTGTAAAGTGGATAACTATAATGTATGGCGGAATACCTCAGCGAGTGCTTGGGAGCACTTCAACTCGGTGCATATATGTCTATGGACTCGGCGCAGTAATATCATCACACCGGAGAGTGAGAGGGGGAGAGGACTTTTCACGAGTGATGATATTACTGCGCCGAGTCCATAGATATAAATGCACCGAGTCGAAGTGCTCCCAAGCACTCGCTGTGGTATTCCACCATACATTATAGTTATCCACTTTACACGCATAGAAAAACACAACGTTTTATTTTGTGTCACCAGTCTTGGTCGAGTTACACTACTCGTGTAACTGTATTTAAATGGTGAAAACGTGGAGGTGTTTGATCGCTTCTCTGCTTGGCCCGTATTGAATGAACTGGGCTAGTTAAGTGCGATCAAAGTGTCTCGCGCGCCGTGCACGCACTGAGACGAGAGAGGTATGCATCAACTCATCTTAGTTAAGGGAATAACATAGTTTAATATGAAAAACCGGTGCAGTATCCCTTTAACAAAATGCTCTTTAACATTTGCTATTACTTCAATGCAAGTGAACAAGAGCGCCGTTATTTGTTGCTAAGTGACGTGTGTGTTCAAGCAAGCCAGAAATGCGCAGATTCTGTGAAATACGCTGTATTTAATATATCAAGAGGACTCACGAGTTGCATATTTGCGCTAAATCCGCAAAGATTTGGCCACACGAACTTCCCCAGCAAAGTGAGTAAACATAGAAACACGCCAAATTGGCTCGTGATTTGACAGCGTTACCCGCTAAAGTTAATTTTACCTGCATTTGGCGGTTGTTAATTTCAATCCCTGATTATTGCACTCCTGATTGTTATTGTGCACGAAACTTCACGCCAATAAATCATCCGAAATATTGCTGACTCGTGCGTCTCAAGCGCCCTCTTTACGCCCGTCCTAACGCCTGTTAGTTGTCCGTGGATTCGCCTATATTTGGTGTTGAAAATGGGAACGTCTTTAGACATGGAAAATCGATTTTACAGTCGATTCAATGATCACTTATGTCTCAAAAATCTAACAGGATTTTTTCACAAAAGTGACAGCCCTAACGCCCGTTTCACACATACTCCGTTTGTAGTGCGTATGCGGTGCGTATTTTTTTCCGTACCCATGTTAACAGAGCTTTCACACTGCACGCGGTTGCGGTCCGGCGATCCGTTCCAGTTGCGGTGCGTATACAGCAGTGCAGCGATCGTTTCCGCACCGAGTCTATTTTTGCTGTGCTGCACGCGCTGAATTAAAGTGACAGCGCATAGGTCGTGGTCAAAATGAACACAAATTGATATGAAAATGTAGTAATTTCATCATAAATGCATTTAATTAAATAAAATGTATAGTAATTGTACCACAAATGCATTTAATTAAATACTACTATTTTTCATAGTCATCTTTTTACTTTAAGACCGGGGTAAAACAAGGAAAACTACAATTTACTTCAACAAGGCGACATAATGAACGACACTCGTCTCATTCGTGGAGGTGGAAAAAAAAAGTTCTTTGTGATGTAAGATTTATTGTATAAAGATTTAAATTATGCAAAAGAAAAGGTATGAGTCTGCTGTTTTTGTCAATTTTAAGTTTTAATTTAAAATGTTTGCGATTTCATATAAGTAGGCTACATATGGTTCAATATGTTACCTTGCTTGAGCAACTTAATATAATCTATAAAGAAGTAATGCATTGAATAATACATTATTGAAATTGTGTTTAAACGTGAATACGTCTGTGTGTAGCCTACAGTATGTGTACAAAGAGAATTGCACTGGTGACAACTTGTTTTAAATAAAAGTTGCTGATAGATTTGAAATACAAATAGCGAGTAAATATGCTTGTTTGTGTTAGCCTACCGCGTACCAGTTGCGCACCGCAAACGCAGCATGTGTGAAAGCTCTATAGCGCGTGCTGCTGCTGTACCGTATACGCACCGCAACACGCACCGCATACCGCACACGGAGTATGCATCAACCAAAACAAAACAAAAATATTCGCTTGCTCTGTAGTTTTCATGAAGGCCTTCTTTCTAAACTTCTAGAATCAGGTATCGGGGGCAAAACATGCACAATTATAAAAACCATGTACTCACTACTCAAACAATCAATGTGCAATTAAAATTGGCAATAAACAAACTTTAGTTCTTCCCTCAAGAGCGGTGTGTGAGACCGGGCTGCCCACTATATCCAAACCCTCTTCAATATTTACATTAATGAATTAGCGAAACTCCTAGAGTCGTCGGCAGCTCCTGGCCTCACACTACAGGACTCCACCATACAGCTCCTGCTGTACACAGATGATCTGGTCCTGCGGTCTCCAACAGAAGAGGGTCTACAGCAGAACCTGGACACCCTGCATCAGTTCTGGCAGACCTGGGCCCTGACCATTAACACAACTAGTTAATGTACTAAGTACTAACATTTCGGAAAAGACCCAGATGTCAGGGAAAGAGCCACAATTTCACCCTTGGTATGACCAAAATTGATCATAATCACAACCTACACAACTCGAGCTAGAAAGCTAAATTTGGCCGTGAATGAACTGAAAGAGAAAGCAAGAAGGGCCTTCTATGCCATCAAAAAATCTATCCAAATAGAAATACCAATCAGAATCTGGTTCAAAATATCCCAATCAGTCATAGAACCAATTGCATTATATGGCAGTGAAGTTTGGGGTCCTCTACTAAAGCACCAATTTGACAAATGGGACAAAAATCCGATTGAAACCCTGGATGGCGAGTTCTGTCAGAGTATCCTGAGAGTACAGAGGAACACACTGAATTAGACCAATACCCTCTCTTAATACACATTGAGAAACGAGTAGGGGTGGATAATCGGTCTGATTTCCCGATTCGATTCGATTACGATTATTGAAGTCCCGATTCGATTACAGTCGATTTTCGATTATTAGCGATTCTCGATTAGCGATTTTTGATTTTCCATTTCACAACAGTAAACGAAAATACACTACAAAGTGATTGCAGTATTAAAAAAAGTCAGCTGCTGAATTACTTAACTCTTTTATTGAGTAAAAACAACTCAAAGCACTTTCTGTGTCGTGTAGTTATAACTTCAGAATTATTTGTATGTAGCTTATGTTCTGTAGAACACAGAAATGAAACATCACATTGTGTTGTGACTCATCAAGTTGAACTAAACAATAACAAATAAATGAAAGGCTTATTTCCTTTATAAAGTAGATCAGAACCAACATACTGTAGAAATTGGACAATTTTCTTCTAGAAAGACAAGGTGTTGTTCAGGTGGAGGAAGACTGCAGGTTGCAGTCGAAACATGTCAAGGTAAAGAAAAAGTTTTTTCTCCACCTGAACACCTTGTCTTTCTAGAAGAAAATTGTCCAATTTAATCATTAAAAAGACAAAATGAACAGTTTTGAACAACTTACTGTAGCTTCAGCTTATATACTGTACTGTAGAACACAGTGACAAAATGCAACACACTAACTTGTGAGTAATCAAGTTGTACTAAGTTGGCGCGATCGAACTGAGAGAGAGAGAGAGAGAGAGATAAACTAAATCATATTCTGGGAGAAAACTCCAGCTCAATCACAACAGCAGCAAAGTATGTAACAGCCTGCCACAAACTACGGGAGTCAGCCAGTGGACAAAACTGAAGTCTGAATGTTGGTTCAAAAGTGTGTTTTTTATTTTGTTTTTTATTTTAATTTTATTTATTTTGATATATAAATGTATTCATGCATTTGTTTATTGATTAATTTTATTGATTATTTGCTCATTGCCTATGTAATGGCCAATGCTTTGGCAATACTGTACAAGTCATGCCAATAAAGCTCATTTGAATTGAATTGAATTGAATTGAGAGAGAGAGAGAGAGAGAGAGACGCGGCGCGATCAAACTCTGTGTGTGTGTGTGTGTGTGTGTGTGTGAGAGAGAGAGAGAGAGAGAGAGAGAGAGAGAGAGAGAGAGAGAGAGAGAGAGAGAGAGAGCCGCGGGCGCAATCAAACTGTATGTGTGTGTGTGTGTGAGAGAGAGAGAGAGAGAGAGAGAGAGAGAGCCGCGGGCGCAATCAAACTGTATGTGTGTGTGTGTGAGAGAGGGAGAGAGCAAGCCGCGGGCGTCGTTTCTTTTACTGTCTATGGCCGTTACACGTGCTTGCTAACTGGAACTGGGCGCGTTCGTGACGTTCAACTTCCGGTATAACATTTTTTACAAAAGAAAATAATGCAAAAAATTAAAATAAAATAAAAATAGATTTTTGAAAATTTAATAATCGATCCATACTCGTTCATAACATAATCGCGATTAATCAATAATCTATTTTTTTCACCACCCCTAGAAACGAGCCATCAAATTTTGGAAACATCTAAAAATGAGTGACCCCAACTCTTTTTTTAAAGCCCTTAAAAACCATGAAATGAACACTGAGAAGAGCCCCTCATTCAGCTGGTGCTGAGGCTCCACACACAGACTAACACGGCTAACACTCATCAGCCTCAGGACATGGACACACTCATCCACACACAGACTAACACGACTAACACTCATCAGCCTCAGAACATGGACACACTCATCCACACACAGACGAAAACGACTGACACTCATCAGCCTCAGGACATGGACACACTCATCCACACACTCCAGCCCAACCACATGATGAAAGCACAACAAGAGTATTTCCTGACCTACTGGACTGAATCAACAGAAAAACAGAGTAAACTGGAATGTTATTTGGCCCTAAATAGAGACTACACAACCGCAGAATACCCGAGTACAGTGAAAGACTGTAAATTAAGAAGGATGACGAGGTACAGACTGAGCAATCACACTCTGACTGTAGAGACGGCCAGACACAGACAGAGTTGCTGCCCAGAGAGAGAGAGTGTGTGTGTGTGTGTGTGTGTGTGTTAAACAGACAGAGCTGCTGCCCAGAGAGAAACGCATCTGCCCGTACTGTGACCAGGGAGAATAGGAGACAGAGCAACACTTCCTCACCCACTGCCCCAACTATAAGGACATTATTTCAAAATTTGAAATACTTTGCCCTAACTCCATAAAATTAGACAACAAAACAAAAATTTCTACATTTATTAGGTAAAAAAAAAAAAAGAGATTGTATCATACTATCAGCAAGATACATTGATGCTTGTCACAAAAAGAGGGAGTCGACGACTAATCAGTGATGTGCTCACACACAAGTCAAGTCACCTTCATTTATATAGCGCTTTTAACAATGTAGATTGTTTCAAAGCAGCTTTATAGAGATAAACATATAATTTAAGGTAACAGAGATTGTTTTGGCTTTATAGCGGTTCTTGAATAATGTTATTTTCCAGCTAAAGTTAGTTTTGATAGTGATTGACACACACACACACACACACACACACACTCTGAATGCTAAATTGTTCACAGAATTTTTAAATGTTCATAAACAGTTCTAATTATTATTTTTATTTTATTTATTATTATTTTATATATTTGTTACACTGTTAATTTGTACAATTAAATACATTTGTACATTTAGATTTAAGTTATACCGGTGAAACTCGAAAAATTTGAATATCGTGCAAAAATTTCAGTAATTCAAATTAAAGGTGCATTGCGCAACTTTTCATGTTAAAAATACCAGTTTTCTATCCTATACATGCTTAAAGAACAGCTTGATGAGCTGAATGAGCCTTTCCCCGATCACTGCGATCGCCTCTATAACCCTGTACAGTAAAATATATAAGAGGGATTCGGGCTCGAATCTGAGACTGAGCGTGACGTCACGCGCGTTCACGCTCACCTGGCAACCTCTCGCTTGCTTGTGTACAAGCTGCCCGCCATTGATTATCTGCATCAGCGAAGAAAACTCGAAAACTCGAGCGTCTAAGGTAAAAGATGGATTCAAAAAGACCGGCTAGCAGTCCATTTCAAACACCAACGACTCTGGTTGCAGTTGCGCTTGCCGCCAGAGGGGGCGTAGTTCTGCAAAAACTCAGAGACTTGCGTTATGCTCCTTTAAAAGTGAAACTAATATATTTAGTATATATAACTATATACATATGCATGATTATACTTTTCAAAGGGCCGACATTTCTGTATTTAAAATCCTTTTTTTTATTGAGTTCATAGAATATTCAAATTTTCTGAGATTTTGAATTTGGGGTTTTCATAAGCTGTAAGCCATAATCATCCAAATTATAACTTTTGCACGATAGAGAGAGAGAGAATTTGAATTTTATAACACCTTTATTAAATACAAAATTCTAAAAAAACATTACAAAAACCTTCATTAGATTATCCCATAATCTCGGCAAAAGACAACACATCATTATCAACCCAACACAGCAATTTTTCTACACTCCAAATGTCTTCAAACTTTTCCACATTCTTCATAGATAGATAAAAAATAAAATCATGCCTTACTCTTGCTTTTATTTTATTTGAACACAATTCAACTACACAATTTGAATCATAAAGAATCTTATATCTTCTACTAACATATGTAGACATGTTTGCTTGTCCTAAGTCATTTCCTCTTCTTTATTTTACAATATTCAAAGCCAAAAATATACACCGACATTGTAAACCTCTCATTGACAGAAGAAAACAAAGTTTCCAATAATACAAAACGAGATTTCAGTCTCTCACAATGTGTAAAACAGTGAAAAATTGTTTCTCTGTCAGTACAAAAAAGGCATTTATCTTGCACAGTTGGGTTCAAGATTGAAATAAAAGCATTAGGGCCTAACTGCAATAATGCCATGTAACACTCGCCACTGCAGATCTCCAACTTTTTTAGTCAATGATGGCTTGTAAATTAAACCCCAAACAGGCTTAAAACCATCCTCAACCTTTAAGTGGTTTCTCCATGGCGTATCCACACGTTGTAATTTGTCTTTATTTATCACGCGTACACACACTTGATATAAACTCCTGTATCCACTCCATTGTATCAAAGACAACATCTCTTAAAATCTTTGAGGTGGCTGAAGAATTCTCCATTTCTAAAACAGTCTTAGATATAACCATACTTGGAAAGCGATCCATTTCATTTGGGACACTTCGTAATGATAAAAAAGTCCAATCTTTAATCCTGGTCTCTCGAAATCTTTTCAACAGAAGATGAATCGTCCCTGTTGATGTTATGCCCAGCTTCTGTGCAAACGGATGAGTATTGTCCAAAGTCTTACCAGCCATTTCCATTAGGCTCTTCATTTTTACAATCTTAGCATTTGTCAAAACCTGTTTTAACCACGGTGTTGTATCATCACATAAATCCAAACGTGCACCTCTAATTAGTAAAGGTTCTACTAAAAACCATTGTAAAGACTTGTGGGGCAAGGATCTTTCGATTTGTACCACACACCAAGCTTTTCTCAAACTTTCATAAAAAGGAGAAATAAAACCAAAATCAAATTTAGTGCAGTCCGTCCAAAAAATATTTTTCCCAAAACCCCACTCACCAACCTTCCCTAAAAGACAAGAAGTTAATCCAGCCCACAATACATTTGATTTATACAAGAATCTCTGAACAAATTGCAGCCTAAAGGTTGCTTTTCTACTCTTGAGGTCTACAATCCCTTGATCACCTTCTTCCTTCGGAAGATACAACACAGCCGTAGGCACCCAATGCAACTTATCCCAAAGAAAGTTTGTCATTTTGACTTTTTTTCAAGAATCAGGAATCTGGAAACAGGAGGCTCTGAAACAGATAATATGTGCCATAACGAGGAGGCTATCAGATTGTTAATGTTCAGAGCCCTTCCCCTAAAAGACATTTTAGGCAATATCCATTTCCACCTTTCTAATCTTCCTTCACCATGTTCACACACATTCTCAAAATTTTTCTTATTAGTTGATTTATCGCCTGGGAAGATTCCAATGTATTTTAAACCCCACTGTGACCAGCTCATTCCACCTGGCAAAAGCAGTTTTTCCTCCTTCCAACTAAATACGCTGCACTTTTGGCCCAATTCACTGTTGCAGAAGAAAATTTCCCATACCTACTAACAATATCCACTAGCTTAATAATATCATTCTGCCCACTAATCAAAACCATTATGTCATCAGCATATGCTGACAGTTGTATTGGTGGAAAGATATTTTCACAATTAAAACCATCTAACTCTGCTCTGATTTTATTTAACATTGGTTCTAAAGCTATGGAATACAGCATACCTGATAGGGCACAACCTTGTCTTATACCTCTTTGAATTTTAAAAGGACTACCTAAGCCACCATTGACTTTCAATATACTTTCAATGTCACATAGAGCACTTTAATCATAGCAGTAAACTCATGTGGGAAACCAAATGCCTTAAGAGTATGCCATAAAAACTGATGTTCCACCCAGTCAAAAGCCTTTTCCTGGTCCAGAGAAATCAGACCAACCTTTTGATCAAAGTGTCTAGAGACTTCCAAAACATCTCGAATTAATGATATGTTGTCCACTATTGATCTGTTGGGTACACAATAAGCAGGGAACTACACTGCGACCAAAATGGTCGCATATGCAACCTTTTGAAATGCCAATGCGACCATAATTTTTAATGGGTCGCAAATGTATCACTGATTATTTTTGTACCTACCTTATGTTTTAAGCTATGAAGTGCACGCGCCCTCACAAATGTAGATCACGTGCCCACTACGAAGTACGCACGTCTACACATAAGCACTGCAAACACGGTTTCAACGTTTTTGACAGAATCTTGTAATCGGTGTATAACAAAGACACTGGTCTCCAATTATTAACCTCTTTGAGGTCACCTTTCTTCGGAAGCAGAGTTAAAGGACCATTCCGGTGAAAAATGAACCTAGGGCTAAATAACACATGGTTACCGAGTCGATCGTTCTCTGGGACGCGTCTTCATGATAATCGAATGTAAAGAGTTTTATCTGTAAAAACAGATTAGCTTACAACGCTAGTATATGGGGCATAAAATAAGTAAAAGTAAATCGCTAGTTAATACCACTAACAAGGCTCAAAATAGCCCAACACTAACATGGTAGCATAATGAGGGTCCCAACATGCAAACTGGAGCATTGAGAACTTTGTAAGTGTACAGACAGTTTAAGAAGAAGATACTTTATAAAGACAGTACATTACGCGTATACAGGCAGGAGCCATCTTGGAAAACAGTCTCGACTAGTCGAGCCACGAATATTTTGAGCCTTGTTAGTGGTATTAACTAGCGATTTACTTATACTTATTCTATGCCCCATATACTAGCGTTATAAGCTAATCTGTTTCTAGAGATAAAACTCTTTACATTTGATTATCATGAAAACGCATCCCAGAGAACGATCGACTCGGTAACCATGTGTTATTTACCCCTAGGTTTATTGTCCTTTAAGACTGTTCTCCTGCAACTTATTGGCAGTCGCCCTTCAGACAGACTGCTACTTAACACTGCAAGCAAGTCTTCTCCCAGAAGTACCAGTATGCCTTATAAAATTCCACAGGCAGCCCATCTAGACCTGGTACTTTGCCATTTTTCATGCTTTGCAGTGCCTTAAAAAGTTCATCTGCTATCAAAAGATGCACCAGACCAGCACACGACTCCTCAGTCATCTGTGGAAAATCTGAAAGCAGGTGATTTGTTGACTGGTCCTCTCCACATTCACAGGCATACAGCTCCCTATAGAAGCTAACAGTCCTTTTCCGAATGTCAGAGTCCCCAGTCAGATCTTTCCCATCCACAGACCGTAAACATTGAATACTCTTTTTTTGGCCATTTTTCTTTTCCAGAATAAAGGAGGATCTGGACGGGGCATTCATTTCAGAAATACTCTGAAATCTGGACCTAACTAAAGCCCCTTGAGCTCTAGTGTCCAACAGATCAGCTAGCTCAGGGGTGTCCAACCCTGCTCCTGTCGATCGGCTGTCCTGCACAGTTCATCTCCAACCCTAATCAAACACACCTGAAGCAACCAATTAAGGTCTTCAGGATGACTTGAGAATTAAAGGCAGGTGTGTTTGATTAGGGTTGGAGATGAACTGTGCAGGACAGTCGATCGGCAGGAGCAGGATTGAGCTAGAGCAACTTTTTTATCCTTAAGAGTCTGAATTTGGCCCGGATCTCCACGAGCTCCACATAACCCTTGGAGCTCCAAAATATTACTTTCCAAATTCCAAATATTTTGAAGAGTATCCCCTGTGACATTAGAAGTTTACTGATTACATAGTTTTCTATCTTTAATTTCCCAATATCCCACCATGTATTGAAGTGAAATTAGGCTTTTGGCTTCTCCATCCCATCCAAAAGAAAAGTAAACATTGTCCAAAAGCAGCATCCTCAATTAAAGCATTGTTAAAATGCCAATATGCACTCTTTTACTTAACAGATTTAATGAACACACTAGCTTCCACCATTGAGTGGTCAGAAAAACCAACAGTACAGAGCAAGACTTAAAATACTGTACTTGATGTTTAAGACAATACAAATAATCCAATCGTGCTAAAGAAACACAATTGTCTTTTACATGAGCCCAAGTGTATTGCCTATCTTTAAAATTAAAGGTCCTCCAAACATCACAAAGTTGGTAGGTTTTAATGACATTTAACAATTTACGTCTTAAAGCCATATCTGTGGTTCAATATGATTTCTGTCAATATCATAACACGTACAATCAAAATCACCAGCAAGTATAAAAATGTTTTCCATATCACACTGTTTAAGATTTTCACCCAATGCTTCCAAAAATAACATTCTTTCAATGGATTTAACAGGTGCATAGACATTAATCAATTCCATTGTGATATTTTCATACCTGGCTATTAACTTAATAACTCTACCTTCTATTATTTCAAAACTATCATAAGACATTGGCAGAAAATGTTTTGAAATCAAAACTGCTACCCCAGAACTAAGAGAAGTCTTATGACTAAAAATTATCTTTCCCTCCCAATCTTTCAGCCATTCTACTATATTTTCTCTTGTAAAAACATAATGTTTATATTTTTAAGTTTGATTAAGTCAGAGCTGAATCCGTTTTTTAGCATCCCTCGTCCCCTTAACATTCAGGGAGGCGATTTTAAAAGTGCTCATTATGAGCAGGGTATATGCAGGAATCATAGAGATGAATTTACTACCTTTTACTACCTTTTTTACTACCTCCACAATATTTTTTACTACCAACACGACATCAAGCAGCAGCCCTTTTTTGGGGGGTGTGGGAGAGGTATGCAAAGCACCACTTACTACTTACTAAGGTATGGTGTGACACTGTCACACACATCCTACATATTAGGTACACTAATGTTTAATTGTGATCATTACAAAAAAAAACATAATTGACAATGACAATATTAGTGTCGAGTTGAGTTTCAGTTGTCCTTATCTGAACCCTAGCCCTTGAGTTATCCTAACCATAACATTAGCCCTTAGCCCTAATAAGGTGAATAATAACAAATAATCGAATTACAAATAGGACAAATAAATACAATAGATCAAAGAAAAGCTACAAATGAAATAAACTGTTTTTAGAGTATTTCGGGTAGATTGGTAAATACATTTGAATAAAGTAATCAAATGTGAAAAATTTGCATATTCATTAGTGTATAGCTAAATAAAATAGATGGATATTTTTGTAAAGTTGAAAAGGGTAGACTATTTAGTCAAGAGCAGTGAGTAATTTATTTGTCCTTTGTTTGATTAACATTAAAACACAGTAGCAGGTTTATTAAATTGCTGCCCCTTTAAGACAGAAGGCACGAACATGGCTACGTTCACTTGAGATATAACTGACTTTTGTTTACTAGGATAGTCGTCAAGACGGGCGTTTTTACATAATTTTGTGACGTGAAAGACAATTTAATTTAGTATTCGCGCGCTGAGGCGCTGGTTTGCGGGGCACGCGCTTTGGATGTTTGCGTTCATGGAACTTATTGATATGCACACGTCCAGTAATAATGTAGGGAACCACTCGTTATACATAAATCAGGTAACAGGTCATGTTTTACTTTACTTACATATACGATTTAGTTTTAATCCAAATAACACGTGCTGAGTGAATGATCAAGAATATTCAACAGAAGTGCGCCCGCGCTCTCTCTCTCGTCAGTTAACGATAATAATAAGCTAGATGCTGACCCGTTTTAATTTTCTTTGCCATTGACATCCGATTGAACTATAAACTTTCCACTGATGTCTGTTTGAAGGGATGTGCTCGACCAGCTCGCGCATCTGTGCCGCTGCGCGCTCAATCCATTGCACGTTTCCAGTGATCGCGCACCACAGCTAAGTTGTGTTACTATATTGCGTTTAATATTCCACTAGTAAGACATATTTACTTCATAGACAGCCTTATTTTTTAGGGAAAAAAATGGAATCTCGTATATTTTCAATACTAATTGAAAACCATATAGACCCAGTTAGATGGGGCTTCGAAAATTTACTACCTCGTCAGATGACGTTTACTACTTTTTACAACTTTTTACTGGCCTTAATTTGGCATAATTTAATTTACTACCTTTTACTACCTTTTACTACCCCGCGGAAACCCTGATGAGGGAAGAGAGCAGCACTATAACCAAACAACAACATATTGCATTATTCTTGTGACTCATCCTGCGTTGTCTGGGTGCGCACTTTCTGCACAACTTCTTTAATCTATACACCTCTGGATTCGACAAACGCTCATCACCCTTGCGTTTCATTCGATTTTTTAGAGTCCATAAACCGAGAGAGATCAGGAAAAAAATCTATCACCTCAACATTTCTCATTGTACTTTGTAAGAACTTCTTCATTCGTTCTAAACCATCGCCACTGCGAACTGAATCAGATACGTCAGACATTTTCTTTATCTTTTTCTTAAACTTATCAGCTGCTTCACAAGAATTAGATTTTCTTTTCACTGCTGAAACTTTAAAAATATTCTCCTCTTCATTAAAGATTTCATTCTCTGCCTCATCAATCTCAATATCCATTGTCTCATCACTTCTCAGGTTTCCCCTTACTTCCACTGTCCTCATTCTCAACATGTACATTTGTTTCTACCATTTCATGAGCTTGCCTATCCTTTACCACATTAATTCCTTGGTTTTGAAGGGCATTTTCATCTGCAGTATTTACTAAACTGCCTTTGTCAGGGCAAGCACGTGCTAAATGCCCTTCTTTTCCACATCCAAAGCACTTCATGTTTTCAGTTGTAGCAAAAATTACATAATCAAAGCCATCAACTTTGAATTTGAAAACATTTATTTCCTCAATATCTGTTTTGAAAATCATGTTAAAAAAAAACGACGGAAAGAAACCACATGCTTCAACAGGGAAGACTTGCAACTAGACTTACAACTAAAATCTGTGATTTTATTAAAATGTTCCCCCCCTTCCATTTAAAACTAAATAACTGTGAACTCTAAGAAAAATTCATATTTATTGTATTTAAATAAAGTGCATCAACATAAACAAAATTGCAAAGGCAAACCCTTTCTCTAACTGAAAAGTCACAAAGATTGTTAAACATCCAAATTATTTATGCTGTATTTGGATTGAGCTAATAAAACAACAAAAAATTCTGAGGTAACTCTTAGTTGAATTGAACATGTAAACAGTAACATCACTCGCCATAAAAAATGTAATTGCATTTTAAACATTCTTTGCAAGGAAATTGGCTTGAGACAGCTCTGTGACAGGTGACAATACCCCCAATACCGACGATACCCCCAATACCCCCACCCACACTAAAGACCCTCTCTGGTTGGGCGCTAGTTGCTGGAAGGCCAGGTATTTTCTTGCCAGACGACTGAGTCTCGTGAAGTTGGG
>JAULUF010000032.1:4850000-4880000 GCA_031834385.1 Semotilus atromaculatus | reverse complement strand
CAGAGAGAGAGAGAGAGAGAGAGAGCGAGAGACAGAGAGAGAGCAAGAGACAGAGAGAGCGAGAGACAGAGAGAGCGAGAGACAGAGAGAGAGAGAGCGAGAGACAGAGAGCGAGAGACAGAGAGAGAGAGAGCGAGAGACAGAGAGAGAGTTATGAAGTCAGTGTTGAACGATGATACGGCCTCTGAATGACCACACACACTAATTCAAGAGCTACACGTCACATCACAGGTATTCACAACCATTATCCAAGGCCTAAAGTAAAAGTAGACAAGTATCTGTAATTGCTTTTACAAACAATTGCAACAGAAATTCAAACATATTTGCATGCGAAAAATGGTTTTCTATGAATCTGTTAAGGCCATTGCACACTGAGTCCGAAATTTTCATATGCGTTTTTTCGTATTCGTGATTCGGTGGCTCTGAAATGTCAAAACACCATTCAAACTGCTTGCTACGGATGCGAAAAACGCAGAAAATCGAACCTGATTCGATTTTTTTTATGACGGACGAAGGTTTCGGAAGCAGTGTGCAAGCGTGATTGACATAACGTGAGGTCGTATTTATTTTTTAACGTGCGAAAATTTCGGACGCGAATTTCGGACTCAGTGTGCAATGGCCTTAAGTCTACATTTACATTAATTCACATCTATTTCACATGCTGTATTCTTCATGCATGCTTCTGTTGTTTGAGGAGTGTTTTATAAAGACGGCAGCAGGAATATAGGCTAATATTATTGCACAGATCCAATATAGCCGCATGTACACAGAAAACAGCGTGAGTCGTCTCGCGCTTCAATGGTTTAATAAAGTACTACTGAAATGCTCACAAAGGAATCGAAATTTGTATTTTATAACAAGTATCCGATTCCTGACCTCAAGTATTAAGTATTATTATCAAGTACTATAGGTGCATCCCAATTTGCATACTATTCTATATCTGCGGACACTGTGGATAATCTCAAAAAATTATAAAAAAATAACATTATAATTATTTACGGATAAAAAAAATAACATTTCAATTATTTGCGTTAGGTCACGGGCGGATGAGAGATAAATCATTAATGTGTTGATTTCAATATAGACACTGAACTCTCATCTCACTGTAAAACACAATGATCATGCGTCACTCTTTTTAATTTCATTTTCAACAACTATATATATATATATATATATATATATATATATATATATATATATATATATATATCTTCAGGGAAAACCAATAAAGGAAAGCAAGCCTTGTGGCAGCGTCTTAATTAAATAGTTCACCAGGCCGGAGCAAGTGTTGGGTATGTGACAAACTAATAAAGCCTTTGCTTGGGCTGAATGTGTTTAATTTCTTGTGTTTGTGTTCGGGAAGTTTCAGAGACGGAAACAGTGACATGCTAATTTAAGTTTGAAGGAACTAAAGCCTGTGTTTACGCTATTAGGATATACAATTACATTTTTATTTAAAAGCAGGCTACTTCAGTGCAAAATGTTACAATATTATCACGCTTAAAGTCCCCCTGTGGTGAAAATCCAGCTTTTAATGTTGTTTATATGTCTATATGGTGTTTTTAATATGCTTTAAGACACACCATGTGTAAGTTCATAAGTCGACAGCATTGCTGAGTATTTTCTCCTTAAAACTGCAGTGAACCAAAGACAGTCTCAAAAACACGGTGTGAAATCGCTGGTGTTTCTGACGTCACAAACGACCTTGTAACCAATCAGATCAACGTGTGATCGTCAACCAGTGGATCTCTGAGTGAGTGAGTGAGTGAGTGGAGGCGGGGCTCATTTGCATATTCATAGAACCGCGGATACTAAATGAGGCAAGGGTGTCGAGTTACATTCAAGATATTTTAAGGCATGAAGAATTTTTTTTTCAAGGAAAAAACATTTTAAAAAATGATCAAAGATGAGTTAAGGGATTTCACCTAATATATATATATATGAGAGAGAGCGAGTGAGAGAGAGAGAGAGAGTATATGAGCTGGATGATGTCTGTCTGCAACATCATCATGTTCAGAACACGCAGTGGACCCAAAAGCATCAGTAATATTAAAAATATCTGAATGCCATTGTATTACATAACAAAATGCAATGGGGACTCACAAATAAAGAGGCTATTATTGAGGGTACAGTACATTAAGTATATTAAATAAATAATTACAGTACATTAGACTATAACTGGCCATTTAATTGCATTTCAGCAAAATTTTGGCCCAGTTCCAGCAAAAAAATAAATAAATTTTTTTTTATTGTAATATACTGTTATCAATTATGAAGTAAAAATAACTCATGGTCCCACACCCATTAGCTGGTTATTTTTCAGTTTGACAAAAGCATTTACCGAAAATCAATAAAAGGCCAAATATTAGATTGCATTTAATAAATCTGTTTGCAAAACAAAAATCAATTAAAAGTCTGTTTAAACACAACTTTTGCAAGAATTGAAATAATCAATGGAACAGTTAAAAGGGCCTATAATTGTTAAGAAGAATAACAACCGTAATCATTAAATCTATGCCTACTATTCTATATTAGTTGTGTTGGCGTTTTGTTTGTATTTTCTCCTATTACAAACCCCAACACATTTGTTTCTAACAATGTAATATTCAAGTAATAATAAACTAAGTAAAACATTTTATCATGCTATTGTGTGTGTGTGTGTGTGTGTGTGTGTGTGTGTGTGTGTGAGAGAGAGAGAGAGAGAGAGAGAGCGAGAGAGAGCGCGAGAGAGTGAGAGGTGAGAGTGAGAGAGTGAGAGAGAGAGCGCGCGAGAGAGTGAGAGGTGAGAGAGTGAGAGAGTGAGAGAGAGAGAGAGAGAGGTGAGAGAGTGAGAGAGTGAGAGAGTGAGAGGTGAGAGAGTGAGAGAGTGAGAGAGTGAGAGGTGAGAGAGTGAGAGAGTGAGAGAGTGAGAGAGTGAGAGGTGAGAGAGTGAGAGGTGAGAGAGTGAGAGAGTGAGAGAGTGAGAGAGTGAGAGGTGAGAGAGTGAGAGAGAGAGAGAGAGAGCGAGAGAGAGCGAGAGCATTTTCTGCACTGAAAGCGAGAGGATTCAAGTGTTTATAAGGCCTTGTTTTCCATAAATGGACACAACAAAAGTTACACTGCCAGTAACATTGATAAGAATCGTTTATAAAAACAAGATTTGGAGCAGTTCAAGGACACGCTGGGTCTTAGATATGCTAAGAAGGACCAATCATGGCAGCTCAGTGTGTTTAACAAATAATAAAGACCAAGAAATGTGGTTCATTTATCAGATAGCAGTGCTATGGCATTATCGCCTCAAAATACCTGCAGTGCCACAGTCCTCTTCAAACGCTAGCACCGTGACGCACAGTAGTTACTACTAAAACATGGCTTCCAAGTGATATTATCACCATACTACTTGCCAACAGAATACCAATATATGTTGTATTATGTAATAAGTTCTATTTGTGAAACAGAATCACAGAATCACTGACATTTTGCAACAAAGTATAAATCTGTATTTACAGATTTATCAATCAAATCAAGTTAAAATAATTACCAAATTAAGCAATTCTCAATTTGATTTTGATAAATATTATCTATATGAATATTATGTCGTTTTTTTCCAGCAATGCTGTTCATGTTATACTGTCTTTAAATCAATTAATGTCATTGATATATACTGGCTTTTTATCTATACTACTGCTGGAAATGTGTACTGTTGCATAATGCATTATACAATATTGTAAATTGGAGTAAATAGATTTTTGGGGGGAGTTTTCAGCCCTTTAAATCATTAGCTTTTTTTTCCCGAAACAGCAATTAAAGGTGTGGTATAACGCCCCTTTTTACAAGATGTAAAATAAATCTCTGATCTGATGTCCTCAGAGTGTGTGTGTGAACCCCACAGATATTTGGTATAACCCGCGATTAATTTTGAGAGGCATTAGCAAAACAAACACTGCTGCATTTCACGCAACGCATGTAATAATTCCTAATCATACTTATGTCTGTTGGGTCAGATCGCTCTCTCCACACAAGGGAATGGCCCCAGAGTTCGTCGTCAAGCGGGCCGAGACCAGCTCGCTCAGTTAGTTCATCCCTGACGTATTTCTGGAGCGGCTCCGAGCGTGATCGCCATTTTCATACATGCCTAAAGAAACTAAGCCACATGCTAGGTTCTGAAACCAATGCTATAAACAACCCAGGTGTGAGAACGGCCTTAATAGCCTATATATTTAAAGTCCCCCTGTGGTGAAAATTAAGCTTTTAAATGTTGTTAATATGTCTATGTGGTGTTTTTAAGACACACCATGTGTAAGTTCATAAGTCGACAGCATTGCTGAGTATTTTCTCCTTTAAACTGCAGTGAACCAAAGACAGTCTCAAAAACACGGTGTGAAATCGCTGGTGTTTCTGACGTCACAAACGACCTTGTAACCAATCAGATCAACGTGTGATCGTCAACCAGTGGATCTCAGTGAGCGAGTGGAGGCGGGGCTAATTTGCATATTCATAGAACCGCGTATACTAAATGAGGCAAGGGTGTCGAGTTACATTCAAGATATTTTAAGGCATGAAGAAATCTTTTTTTTAAAGGAAAAAACTTTTTAAATATGTAATTTTGGTGATCAAAGATGAGTTTTAAGGGATAAAATTATTCAATGAAAAAAAAAAAATAGCGGGCAGTTTTCAGTGTTTGCTGTATGCTAACATATAACTCCAAGCAATGATTGTGCTGTGTTGGGAAAAATAAAGACTACTAGTTATTTAAAAACACAAGCCCTTGGATAGGTAGAGAAAATACATCAACACATGAAAACAATTGTGTTTCAGTCCATTTCATGGGGCTTCGAGCTGCCACTGTATTCTGATTTAACACCATCTCTCCATCCAAACCCTACATCTATTCTCATCATCCATCCAAATGTGCTCTAATGTATATCAAAATAACACAATTATCATGACGTATTGTTCTTCATGACCAGTGGGAATATCGAGTTAGGCTAATGGAGTGTATTTTAGGGAAGGCACTCACTGAAGGTTTTGCAGATGTCGGACACGGCCTTGAAGACACGGTCAGAGAAGTTGACTTTCACCCTCATGTGCTTCATGTTGGGAAGCTGAAGTCGCAGAAGCTTGTGTTGTGGAGTGAACAGAAGCCTGGCGTCGGCCTGAATGCCATATTTATCAAGCGTCCAGTGAGTCTTTAACAGCCAGGTCTTCTTCTTTTCCCACCACAGTGCGTGATCTGACCAGTCCTTCTTCACATCTGCATAAAGATAGAGAGAGAGAGAAACATGACAAGGTTAGGAATTACATTAATAAACACTCGGGATGAGCTAAAACTGGCCTCTAATTTGCCTGCACATCCCAGCAATGCAATAGAGTTGAGAGAGAGGTCGACTAAAGAGAAACATGGTTACGTGTCAGATGTGTTTGTGTGAAACTGCACTTGCCAAAGTCGAGGCTTGCGTTCTGGCCTGGATGAAAGCATTCGTCGGGAGGCTCGTGCACACAGGCCGAAAATAGGAGCAGTTGAAACGCTGAGAAGTGTGTGTATGTGTGAGTAAGGACATCAGGGTCAGCCCTTTCTCTTTGTTCCAGATTCACATTGTAATCGGAGTCTGAAACTCTAAACCAGCTTTTCCTCTAACAGATGCACACAAACAACTCGAGCTGCGGGCATTTGTGGAGCTACAGAAGAACAATCAGGTGATATATTACATACGCCAATCAGGGCTCTGCACTTATATTTTTGTTTTAAAAGTCCAGTTTTAATAAAAACACTAGTGTTGCTATAGAACTGGATTTTTTTAACTTCCATACAATACCTTTAAAAATATACCACAGGTAAATATTGCCACAACTTTAAGGGCAGTTTCTAAATTAATTCACGCTTGACCATGTCAAAGTATTTTCTTATCAACAAACTCTGCTCTCTCTTGCAGGAATTTCTTCACTTGCAAGAGTTAAACCGTTATGCTTTTGTTTTGGTGGAAAACTACAAATCAAATCACTTTATTGTCACAACAACACCATGAATAAAGTGTGCAGGTGATGAAATCCTTTGGTGCAATCGCATCAGCATGGCAGTATAGACTAAACACATTAACAAACACAATAGGGTATTATACTGTACACTAGGGGTATAGCGGCTCTCGTGATAAAATCGAACAGTACTGTTCTCAAATCTGACGACGCATAAGCATCTATAATGTGGTTTGTTAAAAAAAATAAAAAAAACAGACGGACATAGTTAGGCTAATGTATGTTTCTGTCATTTCCCCCAAACTTTGTTCAATGCGAGTGCCAATATGACCAGTCATTTACGCCGTCATAACGCAGACACTTGTGAGAAGATTTGTGTGCGCGCACACACCCGAAGCACACACATCCGCCTTATTAACTATCTTTCATATCTCCCTGCCCAATTCACACAAATGTATCTCATTATGCCCACCTTTGAGAGTATCCAAGTAAACAGTCGGTTATGGCTTAAGTAAACAGTAGAGAAAGAATGCATACTAATATTTAGGGCTGTAGTCAACCAAAGAAATCCTTAGTCGACCAAAGTCCTGTCCTTCGCAACAATCAGTCGACTAAAAAAAAAAAGACGCGATGTTTTGCATTTTGATTGAACATTTATTAAACAGTTGTCATAGAGCATTTTAATAAAACAACGAAAAAAACAATCATTAATATATATTTAAACCTATAATAATACTACAATTCTTTGAAAAGTAAGTGATTTTTTTAAACTGCAAAGTGAGGAGCTCTGTCCTAGGTCTATGACAGTCACAACCGCGCACCTGACCACACGCTACAAAAAATATATAACTGCCAAATGATGAAAAATCCTAACAAAAGCTCTCGTTTATACAGGCTGTATATTCTTCTTTACTTTCAAAGCTATGGGTTAACTTTTGTCCAGCCGATCTAGGCGTTTTAAAACAAACACACAAAAAAAACAAATAGCCTAAAAAACAATCCTAATAATAATAGGCTGTATAGTAGGAAGGCATAGGTTTATTTTCGTTTTGTTACATTATTTAGGCTATTTTCAAACGCGTCAAGTGTACAAATAAAAACACAATCGATTGAGTCAGCATAATAAAGCCGTTAAATGCAACTGGTCGACCAATGAGAATGTCCGTCGACCAAGGACGGTATTTCATACCTGATTGTTTTAAGGGATAAAATGATTGACGACAGGAGGACTTTAAATAAAATACACATGCTGTGGTGTGTCAACTTGCTGTTGGAGAGAGAGCGAGAAAGTGCAGCTCGATATTTATGGATGAAAAATCTTCACAGCACCTAAAGACACTAATGCTAATGTGACAATAATAATTAGGGCTGCGTATTGATATTGACACAAATTTCACGATTCGATGCAATTAAATAATTACGCAATCAAAATGTCCCGGGCTTGGTGGACCATCTCATCAGTGATGTCAGTAGACAGGTATGCATGCGAGCAGACAAAAGAAACCGTTTTCCACTCCGCAGCCCACTATCCAGTTTCTCCTTGTTTTTGTGTGACTATGGAAGTCAGTACAGGGTTCCCACACCTCGGTTAACTCCAAATTCAAGGACCTTTCAAGGATTTTCCAGGTCCAATAGCCTCAAATTCAAGGACTTAATGTAGGGACACATTTCAAGTGAGAGCAAGGTTGCATCGTGTTACCTTGTAAGTGTGTACATTGTTGCAGTTAAATTTGCGCGCGTGAACGTCATGGCAACGTGCAACACAAAGTACCTCACGCGGGAAACACTTAACGTAATGCGTAAATGCGAGTAACTAGCGTAGAAAAAGCAAGCTAGTGGTGAAATAACACGTTAGCGAACCGGAGGGAATAATATGGATTTTTTTCCAGAAAACTTCTTGCACAAAATAAATTCAAGCACTTTCAAGGACCTGTGTCTATGTGTGTAGTATTTGCAAAAACTTTGCAGGACCTTGAAAGTTTATTTTTTTCAGATTCACAAACTTTCAAGGATTTCAAGGACCCTGTTAGTAGTTTGAAATGTTAGAAGATTGTGTTTTCTTTTGCTTTCTGTATGATAAAAAATTTTAGGTTCAAACTTAGAGATGTGACGGTGATAATATTCTCCCAGCGGTTAATCGACTTGTGACAACACCGGTAATATCGGTTTCATCTGGAGTTTGATTGACATGCGATCTGACCAATCAAAATCCAAAATTTTTGTCCAGCAAAGCAGTCAGGAGAGTTAGTAGATTAACTTCGGTGAATATGACCTTGGCTTTAACTGAGGCAATCTGTCACGACACATTAAAGAGCCACAAAACGGTAGGCCTGTTTATTGTTTAATTTTCTTTGACTGACCAAATTAAGTTTCATATTAATTATTACCTGCTGGGTCCTGTCTGTCAGTGTCCTCTATTTTTCACTGCTTGAGAACATGGGTTGAATCCGAAATCGCCCCCTAAACCCTCATTCTCTAAGTTAGGCCTATTCCCTACGTTAGTCCACTAATACTGTTCACTTGAAGGAGTGAATGAAAACGAGTGAGTGAAAAACTGACATTTTGGCATAATTTGTGTGTGTTATGGTTTGTACAAGGCCGAAAGAGAACTCGATACTGACGCGCGTCTTTTCTGTGGATCGTGTGTGTGTGTGTGTGTGTGTGATAGGCAGGACTTACAGTATCTTTAGTCTTGTCGCGTTTGAATCGTTAAAAGCATTCACATTAATAAGACTGTGATCATACAACGCTAATCAACGGGTGACAGAAAAAAACGGATACTGCGTAATTGCGTCAAACAAAAATTGGCCCAAACAAGTATAAAACATGAGTTATGTCATGAGTTTATTATTTATTAGATGACAAAAATTTTTTTAAAGGATTATTTATGAGCCAATATGTTTATTTCTAAAAAAAGAACAAACTAAAGACACTGTGATAAAGTTTGTTAGAATTGTATAGAATTTTCTTATTTTATTAGGACAAAACAATGAATGTGACTATCCATTTCTCAACACATCTTGAATCTTATGTCCACTTCTGTCACAGCTGTGAGCATTTTTCTACAGACAGAAACGCACTGACTCAGTTTTTCTCCTCCACACCCTACAAACCGAGTCTCTTCACACCGGCCCCGTTTCAATGACCGCATCCCGTTCCCTAGCCAACCGCGGCGTCCGTCTCCATGACAACATCACACAGAACAAAAGACAACAGAACATGTTCAATTCTCAATCACTGTCTACAATCCTTCTGAAGAAGTTTAATATAGAGCTGCACGTTGTGTCTGTTAACCATCTGCGTTCTGACCCAGAGAGAGCAGTTGTTCAATCACAGTATCATTATTTCTGTAACAAACATTCAAGTTATATCAGAAGAAGTACTTGGATAAAAGTTTATAGTTTGAATATAAACACCGATGTCTATGGTAGCGATAAAAATCTAATTAAAAGTAGCGAGCAAATCACCTTTTGAAAGTAACGTGGCGCTTCAAATAACGATTGCATCGATTACACCAAGTGACTGTTAACAAAATGTATTTGTCATTGAATTATTCATATAGGAGATTCGTTCAAAAACTCTGATTGGTGTGCTGTATGTTGATTGTTGAGTGAAGAATGAGGAGCTTAAAGGAATACTTCAGGATTTAGCATTAAGCTTTGTATCAGTAGAAAACCTGTAGTATTTTCGAATTACCGTGCTGTCCACCCTCATATCCCCCTGAGACGAAAGAGTTATGTATTTTTTGTCTGGAAAAAATCCTCCAATGAAGTCGCTCATCAGTAATCACGGCACCGGCCCGATCTCCCGCGGCCCTCACTCGTCCTGCTCGCCACAGTAATGAGCCGTTCTCCCGCGGCCCTCACTCGTCCTGCTCACCACAGTAAACATGAGCCGTTCTCCCGCGGCCCTCACTCGTCCTGCTCACCACAGTAAACATGAGCCGTTCTCCCGCGGTCCTCACTCGTCCTGCTCACCACAGTAAACATGAGCCGTTCTCCCACGGCCCTCACTCGTCCTGCTCGCCACAGTAATGAGCCGTTCTCCCGCGGCCCTCACTCGTCCTGCTCGCCACAGTAATGAGCCGTTCTCCCGCGGCCCTCACTCGTCCTGCTCTCCACAGTAAACATGAGCCGTTCTCCCGCGGTCCCCACTCGTCCTGCTCGCCACAGTAATGAGCCGTTCTCCCGCGGTCCTCACTCGTCCTGCTCACCACAGTAAACATGAGCCGTTCTCCCGCGGTCCCCACTCGTCCTGCTCGCCACAGTAATGAGCCGTTCTCCCGCGGCCCTCACTCGTCCTGCTCTCCACAGTAAACATGAGCCGTTCTCCCGCGGTCCCCACTCGTCCTGCTCGCCACAGTAATGAGCCGTTCTCCCGCGGTCCCCACTCGTCCTGCTCGCCACAGTAATGAGCCGTTCTCCCGCGGTCCCCACTCGTCCTGCTCGCCGCAGTAATGAGCCGTTCTCCCGCGGCCCTCACTCGTCCTGCTCACCACAGTAAACATGAGCCATTCTCCCGCGGCCCTCACTCGTCCTGCTCGCCACAGTAATGAGCCGTTCTCCCGCGGCCCTCACTCGTCCTGCTCGCCACAGTAATGAGCCGTTCTCCCGCGGCCCTCACTCGTCCTGCTCTCCACAGTAAACATGAGCCGTTCTCCCGCGGTCCTCACTCGTCCTGCTCTCCACAGTAAACATGAGCCGTTCTCTCGCGGCCCTCACTCGTCCTGCTCACCACAGTAAACATGAGCCGTTCTCCCGCGGCCCTCACTAGTCCTGCTCTCCACAGTAAACATGAGCCGTTCTCCCGCGGCCCTCACTCGTCCTGCTCTCCACAGTAAACATGAGCCGTTCTCCCGCGGCCCTCACTCGTCCTGCTCGCCGCAGTAAACATGAGCCGTTCTCCCGCGGCCCTCACTCGTCCTGCTCTCCACAGTAAACATGAGCCGTTCTCCCGCGGCCCTCACTCGTCCTGCTCACCACAGTAAACATGAGCCGTTCTCCCGCGGCCCTCACTCGTCCTGCTCGCCACAGTAAACATGAGCCGTTCTCCCGCGGCCCTCACTCGTCCTGCTCGCCGCAGTAAACATGAGCCGTTCTCCCGCGGCCCTCACTCGTCCTGCTCCCCACAGTAAACATGAGCCGTTCTCCCGCGGCCCTCACTCGTCCTGCTCCCCACAGTAAACATGAGCCGTTCTCCCGCGGCCCTCACTCGTCCTGCTCTCCACAGTAAACATGAGCCGTTCTCCCGCGGCCCTCACTCGTCCTGCTCACCACAGTAAACATGAGCCGTTCTCCCGCGGCCCTCACTCGTCCTGCTCTTTCACAGTAAACATGAGCCGTTCTCCCGCGGCCCTCACTCGTCCTGCTCACCACAGTAAACATGAGCCGTTCTCCCGCGGCCCTCACTCGTCCTGCTCTCCACAGTAAACATGAGCCGTTCTCCCGCGGCCCTCACTCGTCCTGCTCACCACAGTAAACATGAGCCGTTCTCCCGCGGCTCTCACTCGTCCTGCTCACCACAGTAATGAGCCGTTCTCCCGCGGCTCTCACTCGTCCTGCTCACCACAGTAATGAGCCGTTCTCCCGCGGCTCTCACTCGTCCTGCTCACCACAGTAATGAGCCGTTCTCCCGCGGCTCTCACTCGTCCTGCTCTCCACAGTAAACATGAGCCGTTCTCCCGCGGCCCTCACTCGTCCTGCTCACCACAGTAAACATGAGCCGTTCTCCCGCGGCCCTCACTCGTCCTGCTCACCACAGTAATGAGCCGTTCTCCCGCGGCCCTCACTCGTCCTGCTCTCCACAGTAAACATGAGCCGTTCTCCCGCAGCCCTCACTCGTCCTGCTCTCCACAGTAAACATGAGCCGTTCTCCCGCGGTCCTCACTCGTCCTGCTCGCCACAGTAATGAGCCGTTCTCCCGCGGCCCTCACTCGTCCTGCTCTCCACAGTAAACATGAGCCGTTCTCCCGCAGCCCTCACTCGTCCTGCTCACCACAGTAAACATGAGCCGTTCTCCCGCGGCCCTCACTAGTCCTGCTCTCCACAGTAAACATGAGCCGTTCTCCCGCGGCCCTCACTAGTCCTGCTCTCCACAGTAAACATGAGCCGTTCTCCCGCGGCCCTCACTCGTCCTGCTCTCCACAGTAAACATGAGCCGTTCTCCCGCGGCCCTCACTCGTCCTGCTCGCCGCAGTAAACATGAGCCGTTCTCCCGCGGCCCTCACTCGTCCTGCTCTCCACAGTAAACATGAGCCGTTCTCCCGCGGCCCTCACTCGTCCTGCTCACCACAGTAAACATGAGCCGTTCTCCCGCGGCCCTCACTCGTCCTGCTCACCACAGTAAACATGAGCCGTTCTCCCGCGGCCCTCACTCGTCCTGCTCTCCACAGTAAACATGAGCCGTTCTCCCGCGGCCCTCACTCGTCCTGCTCTCCACAGTAAACATGAGCCGTTCTCCCGCGGCCCTCACTCGTCCTGCTCACCACAGTAAACATGAGCCGTTCTCCCGCGGCTCTCACTCGTCCTGCTCACCACAGTAATGAGCCGTTCTCCCGCGGCCCTCACTCGTCCTGCTCTCCACAGTAAACATGAGCCGTTCTCCCGCGGCTCTCACTCGTCCTGCTCACCACAGTAATGAGCCGTTCTCCCGCGGCCCTCACTCGTCCTGCTCACCACAGTAAACATGAGCCGTTCTCCCGCGGCCCTCACTCGTCCTGCTCACCACAGTAATGAGCCGTTCTCCCGCGGCTCTCACTCGTCCTGCTCTCCACAGTAAACATGAGCCGTTCTCCCGCGGCCCTCACTCGTCCTGCTCACCACAGTAAACATGAGCCGTTCTCCCGCGGCCCTCACTCGTCCTGCTCACCACAGTAAACATGAGCCGTTCTCCCGCGGCCCTCACTCGTCCTGCTCACCACAGTAATGAGCCGTTCTCCCGCGGCCCTCACTCGTCCTGCTCACCACAGTAATGAGCCGTTCTCCCGCGGCCCTCACTCGTCCTGCTCTCCACAGTAAACATGAGGAATGGCGACTGTAGAACGCAAAAGCCGAATCCCGGACAATCTCGATCTAGAAATCCAGGGCAGACTCACGGAGACTCACTAGTTGTCTAGCCTTGTTGTTTAACTACTGCGCTCTGTTACCGGTAGGCGTGGCCTCCTAGGGCAGCGAAGCAAGTGCATTCTGGGAGTTGTTGTCTTTCATCAACATAAGCCAAAACTACATTTTCTGGCTTTTCTCAGTCTAGAAAGCTCCAAATTCAAAAATAATTTCACATTTCTTCTACATAAATGACCCATTTAAAATACACATTCATCTTTCCAGAGGTGAAGTATCCCTTTAACAGTGGTGCAGAAAACACCGGTGTTAAAGATTAAAATAAAAGATCACTCCCTCACAAGATGAAATGGACTTATCAAAGAAAAAAAGTGCTGTCCAAGATTTGTTTGGCCATATTGCCCAGCCCTAATAACAAGGTCGAGAGAAAGAGAGGAAAAAGAGGAAAGAACAAAAATAATCACTTTTTTTGGGAAGCTGTTACACCCTGTGTGAGCATAATCAAAATGTTTTAGTCCAATGCAATAACATTAAAGATTTAGATTTTGAAGAATGTCAGTAACCAAACAGTTGATAAACCCCATTGACTTCCATAGTATTTTTTCCCACTGTGGAAGTCTGGTTACCGTCATTCTTCAAAATATATTCCTTTGTGTTCAGCAGAAGAAAAACTCATACAGGTTTGAAACAACTTGAGGGTGAATAAATGATGACAGAATTACAATTTTTAAGTGACCTATTCCTTACAAGCATTTTCGGGAAAACTAAAATCCTCTCTGGGTCAAAATGAGCGGAACAAAAACAGAGGGTTAAATTACTTAAAGTGTAAACACAAGGATTATTGTGCTGATACTAGTAAAATCTATTAAATGTGTTAAATAATGTCTGTAGTCTTTCCTTCCTGTGACAGGAACGGGGAATAAAGCCAGATGCACATGGACTCTCCCTTTAAGGGTGGAGCAGGAGCGTGTGTGTGTGTGTGTGTGTGTGTGTGTGTGTGTGTGTGTGTGTGTGTGTGTGTGTGTGTGTGTGTGTGGCTCGACCCCTACAGTCTCCGGCCAAGCTTGTGCCAAACATCCCTGATGAATTTCAATGAAATGATGCCAGTCCATTTTTGGGACTAGTGTGATTTCATCTTTGACCGACATCCACATGAGTCATTACGTTGTCATGCGCAAGCTATGGAATAAACACGCTCATAGATTCAAACACACACACACTTTTTCCAGAGGATCCCCAGTGAGGCTGGTTTCCCAGTCCTGCCATCAGATGGGAGTGCTGGGAGAACGGCCCTCCATTGACTATCCATCAAACAGCCGAAATAGAGGGCTGTAATTTAATTAGCTGTCGGCCAATTGCATTTCTTGGCTAAAAATACAGCCTGCCAGCAGATGACGTAATGCTGTAACAGAATGAATGCGTGCTAAGTAATAGGACGCATGAAACGGCGCGAGAGACGTCCAGTGCTGCAGAGAGAGGGGTGTGTGTTGCGACCCATGAACACACAGACGTGAGTCCAGGAAGAAGAAAACACTGCAAATCCTGTACAATCGATCACATAGTGTAACACTGTTGTGTACGACGCATCTCCTTCTTTCATTAAAGCTGCAATCGGCGAGTCTGGCAGATTGAGGGGACTTAGACAACATTTTTACAACTCTCAAAAAGCCGGGAGCGGTGGCTTTTTGCTAAACGAATAACCGGCTCCAGGTGGAGGTAGAAGCGCAGTTTTTTTCTAAAACCAGCTGATTTATGTTGTTCTGTCAGAGCATAGTGTTGGTTTCAGTGAATACGATCAAAAAAATCTTGCCGACTTCAGCTTTAATGACAGTAAATTACATTTGTGAACATTACAATTAAATAAACAATTAAATGGCTTTTCTGAGGTAAATTTGACGTCACATGATTGTTCTCAAGCGGTTTCATGTAAGCTCTTTCCAAGGTGGAAATACTGACTGAGCGATCTGTCTGTCAGATCACATTAAAGAACGCCGAAACTACACTCATTGCTTCTATTTCATGATAAAATTGACAGGATTTGAAAGCTGAAACTTTGTTAATTGTTTACTAAAATTAGCAAACACATTAAAGGAGACAGTTAAGTGCAAATCTTACTGCAATTATTGCGCGACAAATAATGTGAAGTTTAGGCAGTAACAGAAAACAGCAAAGATTAAAAGATATTGAGAATAAGAATCCATATCAGTATCAATTAAAAACGATAATTGTTGATTAGTTTGCGTCCTCACACCTGACATGTTTATTTGTTTTGTACACGAAATAGACGGTACCTTCCAGCGCTTTTACAGTACATGTTCATTCATTGACACGTCGTTTTCTCTCTCTTTCTGGCACCGCCGTCGGTGTTGTTGCTCGATAGAGATGAGGGCTTTGAAAAAGCCTGATATTTTTCGTTTGACATGCATTTCTGACGCACAAAGCAAATCCTCACTAAGCGCGTTTCCATTACAGATTTGCGCCAAACTTTTGAGATTTTTTCTTATGTCGACAAAAAACGATTGCGAAATGACGGCGTTTCCATTAACCGATGTTGTGCGACTAAAACTTAATTTTTTCCTCACGATAAATCATTCCAAAAATCATGGCGACGGATGTTGGTAGGTTTACATATATCCCAGCCACTGCACTGGCCATTATTATTAATTGAAGGAGACGTGTGTGTGTGTGTGTGTGTGTGTGTGTGTGTGTGTGTGTGTGTGTGTGTGTGTGTGTGTGTGTGTGTGTGTGTGTGTGTGTGTGTGTGTGTTATCCAATCATTACTTTAGTATGTTTTAACAAGGGGGGCAATCACTTTTTCACACAGGGTCATGATGGTTTGGATTTTTTTTCACCTTTAATAATAAACACCTTCATTTACAAATTGCATTTTGTGTTTACTTGTGTTGTCCTTGACTATTGTTTAAATTGGTTTGATGTTCCGAAACACTTAATTGTGACAAACATGCAAAGGAACAGGAAATGAGGAAGGGGGCAAACACTTTTTCACACCACTGTATGTCCATGTTCTTAATATGTTATGTGTTTGTATTATGTACGCATCTATGGTGGAAACAAGGACAAATAAAAATCATCATCAAATTCCATATTTATCATTTATATCACTCGTAAATTAATAGTTTTGGTCGCAAATGAAACCGTTTTAGTCGCAGTCTGGATTTCTGTAAAATCAAGATAATTGTCTATATTATTACCTCAACATTCAATAGAAATATTCACATACTTACATGCATTCGCATAATCGCATTAGGGCTGCACGATATTGGGAAAAAAATGCGATAAGCGATAACCACAGGGTTTAGGGTTTCAGGAAGGCGTACATTAGGTTTATTTAAAAACAGAAACAAATTAAATGTAAAAATAAAACACTGCTTTACTGTATGAATAAAATATATACTGCTACTTAATTAAAGCTACAAAAGTTATCTAGCCAAGAGCAGTGAGTGATTTTTCTTCATGACCCCAGATATTGCAAGCTGTTGCGATATGCATATCGCGATACATTTGCGATATTTTGATAATTTCGATACATAGTGCAGCCCTAATTCACATGAACAACACTGTAAATGATTATTAAAATGACTGCCAGCAATCTTATTTCTGTTGCGTATTCAAGAAGCACAAATAATTAAGATGGAGCAGTTTAGACAAATATTATTTGTAGAATACTAAAAGCTCATAAATAATGTATTTTTTACATACATAATGCTGAAAGAACTTCATTATCGAGCTTCTAAAGCCAGCCTTGAAAGCAGACATGAAGCAGTTTGTCTTCCCAGAGGGCTTCAGTGTAAGTAAGCAAGTCTACAACACTAAATCACAGCTAGATTTGATCAATGCCACAGGAAAGCTCTGTGCTGGGTAGGGCTTCTGCTCAGTGTAACTACTTCCCGTCTCGTAGATTAAACCCTGAAGACCGACACACACACGCGCCGCAGTCAGCGCTCAACTGCAGAGAAACATTCATGTGCAAACAAACCAACCTTCACATTACCAGAATAATTCATTGCTAAAATTCACTCAAATTATTCAGAGGCTGAAAAAATATATCTTGACTATAAGCTACATTTACATGGACACTTGTTTCTTGTTTGTTGATGAATCCGAAAGTAGTTTTTACATGAACGCTAATAAAGTTTTCGGGTTGATGTGCGCGTTTATGTCACAAGCGTTCAATCGGAATTTATTTTTTGACATGCGCAAATATAGTTTCCCGCTATTTGTGCATATTAACCATCCTACTATATATTTCACATGAACGTTTGTGCCGTGCTGCTTATATTTAACAAGCAGTAAAAAACACACCTTCCTAAGGCCCAAAATAAGGCGTTTGTGGATGAAATAAGGACCGGTTGTGGACTTGAGGTGAAAGGAAAACTTTTAAATACTAAGAGTCATTTAACAACAGCTCGTTCTTTGCATCACACATCATTAAGCCATTTCTACAAAACTGTAGAGGTGAATAGAGACCTCAGTCACAGTGTGTGAAGAACAGACGCTTGTGTCCAGTTCACAGCAAACTCATGCAAAAGCTTATATCACATATCAAGAACTAACATGCGTAACGGCATGGTTTTACTTGAACATTTGCGTAATGACAAGCATTCTTGTTACACACACAGTTAACAGCATGTGGTTACAGGATGAGGAGATCACGAGCCAATACATTTGTGGAGACAGTCAAATGTCTTCAAATGAAATGAAGCCTAGGTTTAATCGGACTGCGTTATATTATATTGCATTATATGCAGGACCAGGACTGGATGTGAAGTGGACCAAAATTAAAGTTGAAAGAAGGAGAAATATTTTAAACAGAACTTTAATTTGCACAGCATTAAAGAAAATCAAATGGGCCTGTATAATTATACAGCTACATATTAGATATGTACTAGGCTTACACTGTAAGTGACATGAACAAATAACCATCAGCAGCACATAATCCGTGATCGTGACTTAAAAATATTGCCCAGTCCCAGTTAGGCAGGCAAAAACATCCACAAATCTCTTGATACGAGGAAGGAAAGGGGAGGAAATGATGCATCCTCTGATAAACCCTGCATTTCCTCGCAGTCTCCGCATTCCTCTCGCTGCGCCTCACCGTGATCACAGTAGGATCGTATAGGACAGAAATATTCTTACTTTAAAGTCCCCCTGTGGTGAAAATCCAGCTTTTAATGTTGTTTATGTCTATGTGGTGTTTTTAATGTGCTTTAACACAAACCATGTGTAAGTTCATAAGTCGACAGCATTGCTGAGTATTTCCTCCTTTAAACTGCAGTGAACCAAAGACAGTCTCAAAAACACAGTGTGAAATCGCTGGTGTTTCTGACGTCACAAACAACCTTGTAACCAATCAGATCAACGTGTGATCGTCAACCAGTGGATCTCTGAGGGAGTGAGTGGAGGCGGGGCTCATTTGCATATTCATAGTACTATGTAAAAAATGTAATTTTAGTGAGTTTTAAGGGGTAAAATTATTGACTACAGGGGCACTTTAAGACCCCGAAAAAAGTAAAACTATGCTATTCTATACTGAAATTTGGTCAATAGGCTCTATGCACGAACGCTGCAGACGTATTTCCGGAAGAATCTCAGCCAGCGTTTTTACTTCCGCGGAGCGCGTTCTATAGTGAAAAAAACTTTAATAAAATGAATTTTCTCAGAAACAGAGTCAACGATTTTAGAAACTGATTCGCTAGTCAGATTTAGCATGATATGAGAGAATACTCACACTCAAAGTTGTCGATGTAGCTCAAAATACACTCACCGGCCACTTTATTAGGTACACCTGTCCAACTGCTCGTTAACACTTAATTTCTAAGCAGCCAATCACATGGCGGCAACTCAGTGCATTTAGGCATGTAGACATGGTCAAGACAATCTCCTGCAGTTCAAACCGAGCATCAGTATGGGGAAGAAAGGTGATTTGAGTGACTTTGAACGTGGCATGATTGTTGGTGCCAGAAGGGCTGGTCTGAGTATTTCAGAAACTGCTAATCTACTGGGATTTTCACGCACAACCATCTCTAGGGTTTACAGAGAATGGTCCGAAAAAGAAAAAACATCCAGTGAGCGGCAGTTCTGTGGGCGGAAATGCCTTGTTGATGCCAGAGGTCAGAGGAGAATGGCCAGACTGGTTCGAGCTGATAGAAGGGCAACAGTGACTCAAATAACCACCCGTTACAACCAAGGTGGGCAGAAGAGCATCTCTGAACGCACAGTACGTCGAACTTTGAGGCAGATGGGCTACAGCAGCAGAAGACCACACCGGGTGCCACTCCTTTCAGCTAAGAACAGGAAACTGAGGCTACAATTTGCACAAGCTCATCGAAATTGGACAATAGAAGATTGGAAAAACGTTGCCTGGTCTAATGAGTCTCGATTTCTGCTGCGACATTCGGATGGTAGGGTCAGAATTTGGCGTCTACAACATGAAAGCATGGATCCATCCTGCCTTGTATCAACGGTTCAGGCTGGTGGTGGTGGTGTCATGGTGTGGGGAATATTTTCTTGGCACTCTTTGGGCCCCTTGGTACCAATTGAGCATCGTTGCAACGCCACAGCCTACCTGAGTATTGTTGCTGACCATGTCCATCCCTTTATGACCACAATGTAGCCAACTTCTGATGGCTACTTTTAGCAGGATAATGCGCCATGTCATAAAGCTGGAATCATCTCAGACTGGTTTCTTGAACATGACAATGAGTTCGCTGTACTCAAATGGCCTCCACAGTCACCAGATCTCAATCCAATAGAGCATCTTTGGGATGTGGTGGAACGGGAGATTCGCATCATGGATGTGCAGCCGACAAATCTGCGGCAACTGTGTGATGCCATCATGTCAATATGGACCAAACTCCCTGAGGAATGCTTCCAGCACCTTGTTGAATCTATGCCACGAAGAATTGAGGCAGTTCTGAAGGCAAAAGGGGGTCCAACCCGTTACTAGCATGGGGTACCTAATAAAGTGGCCGGTGAGTGTATATAATTTAAAGCCCTTCTCTTTCTTACTCTTATGTGTGACAGATAACTGCCTCACAATATTGTTAACATCATTCACGTTAACCGCGGGCAGTTCCTGTAAACAGCGAGTGTAATTTGACCTTATCTCCACCTAATGCAAAAACGGCTTCAGACGCGGCGGCGGATGTAACCGGGCGGGCTGATACACAACGCCTATTAATGCTCTCTGAATGATAATAAACATCTGAAAAAAGACTTTTTCATAAATTACTGATGTTTTTAAAAATCATGTATGAAAACAATGAAAGAGTCCATGAGCAACAGCAGAAAATACCAGGATGACGGCAACATCCAGGGAACGAGCCAAACATTTGAAGTCATTTCCTGTTTGCTGAAAGTCCCTCAGCCACGTCACAAACTGGGCTCGACATGCGTGTGCAACCCCACCTAAAGCCATAGTGGACGATCTCCATCATCGGCTTTTCCTCCAACCGAGCGTTTGGAGACACTGAGGGATTGGTCAAGAGGACTCGGATAAAAGTCCTGTCTCAATGATGTCATTTTGAGCTTGCTTACTTTTTAGGGTTTCCGTTTCCCATTCTAATAATATACGCACTCCCTTCATCAGTATTAGTGGAGGAGTGTGTGTGTGTGTGTGTGTGTGTGTGTCTTCACTGCCTTAAGAGGGCAGGGTTTCTTTTGGCCAGCACACACATTATGACACACTGCAGATTCTTACTCTATTATAGACTCACAGCATTTGCCACATAGTCTGAACAAAATGTGCCCTGCTTCATTTAAGATGTATCCACTTACTCTTCAGAAATATTATGATTTAAACAGCACTGTGAAGAGGAAAACGAATGAAGGTCCTGCCTCTTGAGGAGGGGATGGTACTATATTCAGTCTCTGAAATATGACTTGTGTCGTTTTGTATGATGGAGAGATGGCAGACTAAAACTATCATTTTCTAAATCAATTGCAGATGTGTCGTCTGAGCGCTTCACACAGCCTGTGAAAGCAGTGTGTGTGTGCTCAAGAAAACGCCAGTGATTCTGGTGGGTGAAAGATTGAGCCTTTGCATAGAAAAACGCTAGAATATAAAGTAAAAAATTCCTTTAACAACATGCAAATCAGGAATGGGCCATTGAGATTACAAGTTTGGCAGTCAGTAAACACAGATGCGTTTAGTGCTTTAGAAACATGTGACGTCAACCCTCAGTTATGAGTATAACTTTATAGAAATGGAAACTAGAGATGCACAAATTCAGAATGATATCTGCACAGTATAACATTATAGAAATCATTTGGTACACTTTAATATTATTACAGGTTAAAAGTAACAACAACAGAGGTATTATATTCAACTGTTATTTATTTTCAGATTTAATATTTACATTCAAATAAAAACGATTAAATTAGGCCAATACAGATTTCGGTAAGTTGTACTGTATATTTCAACATACCTTCTGATATTCATGCATGTTTTTTGAGAGATAATTTGTATCAAAGTGGAATAAAAGACGATCTGTCACGTCAAATGCAAGAGTGTCAAAATGCCATTTATTGTTTGAATTTGGTGATAAAATGTACATAATTTAAAAGCTGAGACTTTATTTCTTATCAGAAGTAACAGAGCTATTTGCGAGGCGGTACAAATGATGATTGATGTAGGAAAACCGTAGATCTGGCAACCCTGGCTTGAACTACAGGTGATTCATGGAGTCAAATAAAGCCTGCATTACAATGCTAATTTTTAACTGTTAAAGGGGTGGTTCAGGATTTTGGACATCGGGCCTCATTTACAAGTTAGTCTTAGTGTTATTTATCAGTGGAGACAGTTTTCAAACATTTTCATCCAATCGTTCCAGTTGCATAGTTCACCGGTGCTAGGCTAGTGCGAGTCAACAGTATCAAAGTCGTCTGGTCTAAAATGATCACTACAAATTCGCAACTTTAGTAACGTTAGAGTCTCGTTGTCAAGCCAGCAGCAAGAAGCCATAGTTGGTTCATTTCTGGATCTCTCAATGGGAATTTGTGGAAACTTTTTGGTGACCATCTATTTGGTTTATTTGTACAATTTCGAAATGCACACCGAATCACCATGTTGCCAATTCCTTCGTTTACAATCAAATGTTTCAATATCGTTGTTCAAGGCTACTACACTGATAAAAATTATTTTGTGGTGAAGTAAATACTACAGGAAAAAACTATGTAATTTACATGAAAAAGTTAGTTCAGGCAAGAATTTTAAAAAATAAGTAAATTCTATAGTAGTACTCAATTCAATCGTGTAGAAATGAAAGCGTAAATATCAACATTATAAAAGTAAGTAAAATTACTCAACTTTTCTGATACTGGTGTTCCCATCATGCACTGGGCCTTGAATAATTAATGAGGCTGATTTTTCACTGTTTTCACATTATTTTATCATTGCTTTTGTTGTTAGGATTATTAACTTGCCATTTTGCGAATTTGGAGTTAATTTTCTACTTAAAATGACACATTCAAACACAAAAACGATCCATCAAATGTTACCATCATTGTGTATTGTCTACCAAGTATTGAGGTTTCTGTGTTCACACATACAATTTCTGAAAAGAAGATATGGTAACACACACTATATCTATTGTACTGATTACTTAGATATTATAAAGTAAATCATATACTTAACAAGTGTAGTCTAATTCAATGTTATATTGTTTGAGTAAAATGTATTACAAAGAAAACTTCAACCAAATAGATATTACTAAATCTATTATTAGCTAAGTAAAAATTACTTAATTTCTCTTGTTATTTTCACTTAACTTAATTCTATGTGTGAAATTTACTCAAATATTAGTGCAAAAAAACTTGCCTTAGCAAAATTAAACTGTCTCCACTGATAAATAACACTAAGGCTCACTTGGAAATGAGGCCCGATGTCCAAAATCCCGAACCACCCCTTTAATGCATTATTGTTGTGTTAACTTGCCCTAAATTCAACACAAGAGAGATTTTCCTCACACACAGTATGAGTTGCAGTCTGACGTGTTTTTCCGCAGCCATTTTGATTGACAGGATACAATGGGCCATGATCATCGGCTGGTTTTAAACAATCTGACGATGGCCGATAGAGTAAATCATAGCTTTTATCAGCTGATACCGATTATTGGCCGATGTATTGGTGCATCTCTAATAAAAACTGTAATATTACTTTATTAGAACTACATAAAACCTCCGCATTAAACACACCGTCTTAAATATAAAAAATGCTAAAAGGCACAATTACAGCCAAATCAAGTACACTTCAAAGTGAAGTACAAACTGTTCCTCTGGACTGGCAAATAAAAGCCATCAAGGCCCCGGATCATTAATTATTAAATAGGATCTGCTGAAATGCTGTTTCAGGAAATGAGCACTGTAATCAATGAGAGAGTGCTTTCCTGGCATTTCCATTTATTCTATTACAACATCAAAAACCTTTCGACGTACAGGGCAGAGAAGAGATGAACATGTGCTATAGGGTGTTGGAAGGAGCCGAACAAACTTTGTAAAACAATTGCATCATCTGATGTGGCTGGATCAGGAGAGTACATGTTGAAATTAAGTGTAATTGTATGCGTTTTTGAGTGAAGACCTGTTAATGTTTAATGTTCAGTAATGTTTGACATTTGAAAGAGTTTATGTTGAAGTTTTTATGGTTACCCCCATTGAGCTTATGGTTAGGTTGTGAATGGCTGTGATATCCAATAGTTTTGCTAATACAAGTGCAGTAAAAATATATCGTTCCGCTTATGGTCTCACTGGTTACAGACGGTCTTTTAATTGTACAACATAACTGGATGTCAAATGCAAACTTTAGAAAAAACATAAACATATTTTATTTCGACTTGCCAAGGCAACATTTCTCATTTTCATTTAGTTTATTTGATGGACTAAAATAACTAAAACTAACACAAAAAGAAATAAAAAAAACTATATAGACACTACAGAAACTTATTTAAAAAAAAAAGACAAAAACACAACTAAACTAAAACTTTAACCAAAATTCTAATAAAAACTCAACGATACTAAAATGACACTGACATGGACTTTTCTTGCATTCAATTTTATGCAATTTACCGAATAGAAGAGACGTCAAATGACTTGTATTAGTCTCGGTCCACTCTTGCGGTTTTTCCCATTAATTACGCAGACTCTGTTGCCTAATCAGTGCCGCCACAATTTCATAAAGTTCAAATATTTTTACACTTCTCATAACATAAAGGTCTCTAACATCTCTAATATTTTGCAGCATTGCTTTTAGCAAAGCATCAAACCAGCTAAATTTGAAAGTTTAGTGACTTAAACAAAAGTTTGCCATTTAATTAAGTAAGTATCTGGTCTATTGCGCAGCGTGTTTCAAGGTGAAGTGCACACACGATCAGCTCGTGATCCGGTGTTTCTGCGTCTCAGAGAAGCTCAGATCACAGTGAATGAATGCAGTGAACCTGTTTTTACAGAACATTTCCATCACAACAAAACAAAAAAATGTAGGGTTTAATTCTTGCAACTTTGCAAGTGAAGAAACTTAGACAAAAGTATTGTAATTTTCCCACTGTAGTGTAAAGTACAATAATGTACAATATATTATCATAATAACAGAAATAAATGTAAAAGTATTATTATTATTATTGTCATATTCTAATTGTTTATCTATCTACAAAAACCTGTAAAAGTAAATGACATTTCTAAAAGAGAAACACTAAAAGAGGGTTGAGTCCACTTTAAAGTTTAGGTACAAGTCAATGCAAAGATGTTTACTCTGAAAAGGGGTTTTAATTTTGAACTCTCAAAATGCACCGGATTGATGTATTTAAAGTCCCCCTGTGGTGAAAATCCAGCTTTTAAATGTTGTTTATATGTCTATGTGGTGTTTTTAATGTGCTTTAAGACACACCATGTGTAAGTTCATAAGTCGACAGCATTGCTGAGTATTTCCTCCTTTAAACTGCAGTGAACCAAAGACAGTCTCAAAAACACAGTGTGAAATCGCTGGTGTTTCTGACGTCACAAACGATCACCAAATTTTGGTGATGAAAGATGAGTTTTAAGGGATACAATTATTGACTACACGGGGACTTTAACTTTAAAATAAACAACATTTTTGTTTCCCTCTGGAGGGTATGAGGTTCCTCTCCCATAGTTTCATAACATCCAGGGAAAAGCACTGTAATGCTAATGTTTTCCCTGAAAGCTGTGGTGCTAAACTTAGTTTTCGGTCCTTTCTTTCCCTCGACTTCTGATCTCGTGGCCACAACATAATGATGTCCTTCCCTTGACAAAATGATCTCGTGGCTACGACAAACCTGTGAACCGAACATGTCCCCTTCTCAGTCACCATAGAAAATAGAAAATGTTTTCTTCTTGTTTTTTTTAAGGCTAATTTTGGCAAAAAGGTTCAACACTTTCAACACCAATTTTTTTTTAAAGTTAATTGATTAGTTTGAAACCATCAGGCTACTTGGAATTGCACAAATGTCAAAGTAAAGTGAACCTGTTGCACTTTTCCTATTCTTAATTCGTTTTTAAATGAACATGAAACTTGCAATGCATTCAAACTAGGCGTGTAACAATACATCATGTCACAATATATTGCAATACAAAAATACCACAATATATATCGTGGATAGTGACAATATGTGGATAGTTCACCCAAAATGAAAATTACTGTGTGAATTTTTTTTTTAAGTTTGCAGAGTTTTAGTGTCAGTACTACATTAAAATACTAAAATGTTGAATATAAGGTATAATAATGCAATGGGGGAATGTTTGTGGGCGCTGATGATCCCAAATGTCTGATGTTACCAACTGGAATTACATTATTTGGTCAGTGAAAGAGTGCAAGCATATTTTCAGCTTCAGAATCATGAATATTTTTATTCTGGTGTCACTATTGTCCTGTGCTTTGGATTTACCAGAACCAAGTCACCTTGTTAACGTTTTTCCATATGTCTTGGAGTATCGCAATCATATCGTATTGTGAGTTCAGTATCGTGACATGAGGGTATCGTTACACCCCTAATTCACACACATCAGTTCAGTGAAGACCAAACAAGCACACTTTAAAAAAATGCTGGGTTTTTTGTGTCAAATATGGACAAACCCAACTGTTGGGTTTGTCATTATTTGACCCAAACATGGGTTGAAACAACCCAGCATTTTTTAGAGTGTAAATGAAGGATGTGCAGGATAGGCATATCATATCAAGCGTAGAATGGATTTCATGAAACATAAACGCCAGAGGCGTAAAGCATCTTTGTCTTCTTAAAGCAGGACAGACTGGTCGAGCTTACGGTTATCTTACAAGGACAAAATAAAAGTCACAAAGAAGAGTCATCCGACCCCTTTCCTCCAATCACAGAGATCATGAAAACATGTGACGACAGTCATTTGAGAACAATTTAGAGGCGTCTGTTCTTTAATATGCACCAATATCACAGCAGGATGAAGGGAAAGATCAGTGGCAAACAGCTGAAGAGAAAAACAAACAACACATTTTAAACTGCAATAGTCTTATTCAGTCAGGTAACCCTGTCATGCAAAGCACAGCTTCTTCATTTCTCAAAAAAAATAAAATAAAAAATAAATAATATTCACACTAGGATGGTTTCGCCCTTATCCATTTCTTCAGATTAGAGCTGCACGATTAAAGGTGGGGTAAGCGATATTTGAAAAACGTTGTTTTAAAGCTGGTTGGACCGACACAACAACAAGCGTGTGGCCAATCAGCATTAGTATGACGGTGGAGGACCGAGACCGAGCAAGAGGGAGATCTGAAGAAAGACTGTAGAAAGAGAGATGGCTGAGAGACATTACAAATGAGAAAAGCTCATAAGAATGAACAATTTCAAAAGTTTACCAATGTTCAGCAACAACTTTAAGAAATAGCATTGTATTTTAATTGTTAAAAGATTGCAATCTCGATTCCAACACCCAGGGAATCTTATTCCTAAATGACAACGATTCGTCTCTATTAAACCTTTGACAATACGATCACAGAGATCATTATGATCTGCGTTCTGATCCAGAGAGAGCAGTTGTCATGTATAGGGTCATTATTTTACTCTTACAAATATTCATATTATCATAGAAGAACTGGGATGAAAGTTTATAGTTCGGATATAGACACTGATGCCAACGGAAGCGATCAAATAATAGAGTAATAACCTCTTGAAAAAAAAACTTGGCACTTCAAATAAAGATCGTATCAGTTACGTCGTTACACCAGTAGGTGGCGACTGTTAAAAAAAAATATTTGTCAATGAATCGTTCATTCAAGAGATTAATTCAAACCATCCTGATAATGATTAATGAAACAATTAAGTATTTGGAAGAACTGTGATCTCTGTTTTAAACAAAAAAAAACAAATCGTGGTTCTCAATTTATCCAGATTTGACAGATTCCACAAAATGTCACAATAGAATATTTTTCATTTGGCATACAAAGAGCACAACGCATCCAAGAACTCACTGCACTGCGGTTTAACCCTGTACAGCATGACCTAAGCCCCGGTGTCACACACTGAAGCTAGTCCCAGACTAAAACACATGTTTGAGTTCTTTAAACTGAAAGCAAATTACATTTAAACTCATTATCTGCCAATAATATGTCTTAGTAAGATGATCTTTAAGTGCTTACTTTTATGATCAAAAATACAATGATGATGATGATTGAGAGATGAATAAATAAACCTTCCTCAAAAGCCTGACGATGATATTTGATATGCATGGATATGTGTCTGGATAATCATGTAAACCTGCCAATCAGTCCAGTTGAAATATTACTAACAATGTAAAAGTTCATCAGCAAACCAGGTCAGATTTGACACAGAAAGACACGTGAAGCTCGAGCTGAAGGAGGACGTTTACAATTATACTACAAGACTTTTACTTGATAAAAGGGTTTTATATATATGAGAACCGCAGTCATGGACACATAATTTTACATTATTATTATACATGAATATTCAGTAAATTAGTTTTCTGTCATCTGAAATAATCTAGTAGAACATCCATTACATTTTTTTCAGATTTTTTTTAATATTAATTTGTTTAAATTACAACATAACATAAATTCAGTTACGTTGGACGCATTGCGGTAATGAGAATCTTCGCAGAAAATACAGTAAAATAGAAAATAAAAATATTCCCATGTTGAAATTACACATTGTGCAAGGTAGAGATCAATATTGTCTTTATTGTGATGCTTTTTTATATTACTAAAATAACATGTTTAATATTTTAAATTATTAGTGCCGTGGTGTTTTAATGGGTTTCGTGAGAATCACCCATATAGTGTGCAAACGCAAAGTTTTGATCATGTTGATCATTTAGAGGCCTCAAAAATGACAGCTGTAGGGTTAATGAGCCAACAGACCACATTTCTCAGCACCAAAACACAGTAACGAAGCACAAAGGAGAACAACAGCAACATTTGAGTTGTCTGGGTCACGAGAAATGAAGTTTCTCCGAGGGTTAATAGCGAACATGTGCTCTAAACTAGCACAGGCACCAGCACCACACATTCCTGGAGAGTTTACAGGGTTAATGCAAGAGCATCATGGGTAACCAGTCCCTAATGACCACGGCTAGATGAGTTCTCTCACACATTTACCCTCACACAAAGCTGCTTTTTTAACATCTTTGGTCAAAGATGAAGGCAGAGCCACAGGAGGTCCTGTTGTGCCTCATTCACCAGCAAAGAAGAAAACAACAGATGCCACAGCTGATCGTTCACAGCAACACTTTCAGACACTATAAAGTGTCACGCACTCAAGGAGTTCACAAACACAGAAACATCCCAGCAACACATGCAGAAAATCCTGAAAAATGTAAGTGTGCTAATAATACAATGGCTCCACGAGGGAGGATCAGTGGACATGTGTTCTTCATCTTCGTCTTCATGGAGTGGGAAGAGCACGGGAAACAAAGGCCGTTTTGTTCTATAGCTACAAACAACAAGGATGAACTGAAAGGAAATTGTCAGGAAGCAAATTATGCCACATTTAATATCATTCCAAACTTTTGTTTTCCAACCAAAAATATCACACAAACACGTCCATTTAATAATGCAAGAGAATCATCATCCGTTAAGGGTTTTCATTAAGCGATGACACATCTATAGAACATTATGTCCGATACAAAACTGATTTATGAATTCTACCGGTGGATTCTGATTGGCTTTCAATGTAAATGGCAAGAAATCATTCTGAATCCTCGGTGTCATTATGATTAAAACGGAGGTGTGGACTTTGCTATTCTCATACACTCTTAAAATTAATCTTTCAAATTATTTTATTTTTTTGCAGTGATGCCCTTGACCGGGTTCGTACAGACACGGGATTTCAGGATTTTCCAAACACTACTTTTTTTGGTTTTCAAGGACTACAATCTGAGATCTCATTTATCAAAGAATAGGCATATCTTTATTACCTTTCAAATTCTAAAAAGGTAAATGGATAAATAAACTAGCCTAATCAAACAAAATGGTACAAATAAAGTGCAGCACATGCAATGACTGTGGTAACTTTAACCATTGAAAGGATATTATAAGATATTTAAAATGATTTTTTCTCACATGAATATATGAATATGATTGACCTGAAGAATAAAAACAATATCATATGGATATTTATGAGCAATATCACGCTCATAGCCATGCAAAATGGCTGCTGCATTAATTTTGTGTCAAAAGATTGTTTTATCAATAAAATTAAGCAATAATTAATGTATTTTAACAATGCAAGCATTTTTCATAAATATGCCTGTTTTCAAGAATTTTCCAGGACTTCAAGCACAAATCCTGCATATTAGGTTGCACAAAATAACCATTTTAATAATCTAAAATAACCTTTTTCCACTATAAAGAACCTTATAAAAATAACATGAATGTTGAAGGTTCTTCATGCAACCAATGCCAATTAAGAGCCTTTATTTGCAAGAGTGAAGAATTAGTATGATTATTAAACCAGCCCGATCATTCAAC